>CM040245.1:127575606-128056058 GCA_022545495.1 Chrysanthemum lavandulifolium
GTAAATGAAAAGAAGGACTCGATCACCGACGTTGAAAACGCGGTTCTTGATTTTGGAGTCATGAATCTTCTTTGTCTTTTGTTTGTAGATCAAAGAGTTCTCGTATGCTTGATCACGGAGTTCATTTAATTCATTCATTTGAACTTTTACGTGATCACCGGTGTCTGAATATCAAGTTTGCATGTTTTAAGGCCCAGATGCTTTGTGCTCAAGCTCAATCGGAAGATGACATGCCTTTCCGTACACTAGCTTGTATGGAGTACACCGATGGGTGTTTTGTAGTGTCACGGAAGGCCAGTGCGTCATCAAGTTTATCCGACCGGGATGCACGATTTTCGCCTCTTGTCCTTTCCAAAATTCTTTTAATACCACGGTTGGAGACTTCCACTTGCCCACTTGTTTGGGGGTGGTATGCGATGAGACGGTGAGTTACACCATACTTTTGCATGACACGGTGATAACGCCACACGTCGTTCGGGGTCAAGGAAACTTCCTTTCTTCGAGCAAGTTTTATAACACCCTAGGCGTTGAACCTAATCGTTGTAGTGTAGTAATTAGGGTAAGCCACGGGTATTGATATCGTTCTCTGGGGAATAGGAATGCTAGTGAGAAGTTACTACGCTAAGGTTGAGGTTGAGGAAGATTATTTTTGTATTTTTATATTTTTAGAAATGGAAAAGGTACGAATCTCGGGTATTGGATTTGGGGTTGGTATTGCTACCGATTACTCTACTATTATCTAATTATCTAAGCTAAGGTTGTGATAGTCTATGTCTAATTGATGTGTACTCGTATGATAGTTTAAAGATGTGTTTACTTAGGTTTTACTACTCCTTAATTATCTCCTATTGATGGTTGATTTGTCACGTCCTTATTCCTAGTTGCGTTGTGATTCTAAGGCTATAAGCGTGCTTATTTCCCTAACTCTTTGAAACTACCAAAGGGTCTTGTTTACAAATCCTCTAGTGATTTATAGGCGCTACTCTACGGTTGTCCTTGAATACTTTATCCTACAATTACCTAGATAATTATATTCTAAAGTTCACAAAGAAATTTCAAGCATTAAGTACACAACGAATAATCTAGCGCACTCTAGATCATTAGTCAACTAAGATAAGTATCAACCAATCAATATTCAATAATTAAGTTTCATATTCCCTAAGCAAACACACAAATAAATTAGCGGGACATGGAGAACATGCAAGCATACACACAAATAATCAAAGACATAATTAAATTAATGAAGTAAATACTTAGCTTGATGTATAATAGGGTTTAGAACCTAAAATCTGCACAAGAAAGCCTTGGTTCGGTTTAGGTTTTACTCAAAAGACTACACACAAAACCGAAAAATTGATTCTATATATAAGATTACATCTCGACGGCGTCACCTTATGTTTAGGTGGCCGCCGTCGTGTCGCCGTCATTAGGGTTTCGCTTGGCCACGTAAACCTTTCGACGGCGTCACCTTATGACCGTGACGCCGTCCCTTCGACTCGACGCCGCCTTGGTGCATCTAGGCCGTCCCGAGTAACGACGGCCTATTCCTTTAGAACTCGACGCCGTCCCTTGAAAACATGTAATTTTCCTCCGAGCCGTCAAAATGTCATCACCGACGGCGTCGCAGATATCTTGATGGATTGTCGCCTTATGTTTCAAAGACTTTGAGTGTCTCGATTCGACTTTGGCCATTTTCTTCGTATATTCGCGCCTTTTCGTCCAAATAAGCATCATTCCGGCATTTTGCCTTCAAGAGACCTAAAAGTGAAAAGGAACGATATTAAGCAATAACGGATACAAAGTGATCGAATAAGGGCTTAAATGACCCCTCAAAAGGTACCTTTAAAACCTTATCAAATATCCTACACTTGGTATTTGCTTGTCCTCAAGCAAATGTGCTTTTAGCCAATTAATTTATAAGTTGGGGTCATGAAGCATTCATTCAAACGGTCCACAACACATATAAGCCCTCAAAAGTCATAACAAGCACGAATTACATACTAGCACCTCACATGGGGTGTTTGGATACTCACATCTCTCTCGGTGTATATATGAAATATAACAAATCGAAATGGAAGATAAACACTCATTAACCGGTCCTAGTACATAGATTACCATAGGCTTGAGAATAGATCAAACCTCAAAATCGCTTTGGCGTAAGCACCTAGGAAAGACTATCAAAGAGGTCTTTTAAAGGGTTGTAATGTTAGCTTACGGTAGGAAATGAAGGGTTTGGTGGGATAGGCTATTTAGTGGTGGATATTCAAAATCTCTATGTTGCAAGTATACGAAGAATGGCGTTGCTAAGCCAAGACTCGACACTCTAAAACTCTAGGCAACAAAATAAACAAACATAATTTAAAAGATAGATGTAGGATGGTAGCCGTATGTTTTTTTTTTTTTTTTTTTTTTTTTTTTTTTGCATACACTTTACTCTACCATCCTCTACGGTACATCAAAATGATAGGGATTTATAGACACATCCCTACACTTGAGTTTTTATTACTCTAACACTAATTTGACCCGAATTGAAAAGATCAAAACACTTGGAGTACATTATTATGCAAACAAAGGGAATTTGAGTTAACGTTCTCTTCCTATATTTCATAAACTTTAACTTTTCCCATGAATCCCAATCATCCCAAAAGCAGATACAAAGGATATGACTCGACTTAGCAACTCATGCAAGCAACCGATAATTGAACTAAGGGTTTTGGGTGATAACATAAATTTGCACTAAAGTGAGTGCAATAAAGGTAGGTTAAAGCGATTTGGGTGTATATTTGGGGTGGGGTGTAAACAATGTCTTCATTGATATTCGGAAAACCGAAACATCACGAGAACCATGAAAAGGATAGGCTACGAGGGGTTAACTAGGTATCGTGTACTAAAGATGAGTACAAGCAAAGGGTGTGGGGGATTACTCAACCGATATGGAAGAAGTAATTATATTACAATGTATTAAACAAGGGTTATCCTAATGCCTCTTATCATTTAGTTATTCCTAACTACACAAGTGTAGTCTCACTAGCGATCTCGGAATGCATCACAAAACAAGTTCTAGAATCTAATATACTACCGGTTCACACTCTAAGCATTAAAGATGAATGCTTTAATTCCTACTAATCTAAGGCGATCCTCACATTTGGGTGGAATTTAGGTGGTAAGGGTTTTGTGCTAGTCATGCAACTTCCTATCCATGAGGCGCTTTTGTTAAGACTAATGGCCCACTCTTATACGTCATGAAAAATATTTTAAATTTGGCTAAAATTACCCTAACCTACATTTTCTCATGGTTTATTACACAAATACACTTGGACAAAGCAAATAGTCAAGGATAAGCATAGTTTCAAAGTTCCGTTTATTTTCCTCCCTACACTTAAACCTGAACATTGTCCCCAATGTTCCCCAAAGTATCAAAGTTATGATAATAGAAGGTAATTCAAAACGAAAGAAACTAATACTCCCCTGATTAGCTCGGTAGGATCCGTAAAAAGTGGTGGTTAAATCTTTTCCAAGAAGAGTTTTTGCGTGAAAGGCTCCTTCCAAACTTGTGTAACTTCTTCTTGACAAACTAAACCTGCACATTAGAAGAAAACAAACGAAACCTTCGCGTAAAATCGGCGGTAATAATATACATAAGACTCGATTTAAACTAGGATATAATGCTTGTGGAATGGATGTTTACGAATTTGTTTTGAAAGTTAAGATCCGGAAAATTCCAAAATTTTACAAGTAGCTCGAAACGAGAAAAGTAAGTCGATGTTTTATTCCTTCCCGACGTCGGTTGCAATCTCGACGCTGGTCGAGTTATCCCGACAAAAAGCGGTCTGCGATTTTCGAAAAAATTCGGAAAATTTACATTTTATCTTTAAAACACGGAAAAATTTCCTACAAAACATCCATTATGACTCGATACAAGCATTTGACTCGAACAAACACATGTATATCTTTTAAATAATTGTAATTCTCATGTTCACGTTTCTTTTGAAAACGTGTGTAATCCTCCCTACACTTATCCCTTATGTAAAATACCTTTATATGTAATTAAGATGAAGTTAAAGACAAAATAAAGCATTTTACAAATTCAAACATGAGAATAAACAATTGATAAAAGATATACGACACACAAATAAAAATAAAAATAAAATACACATGGGTTGCCTCCCAAGAAGCGCTTGTTTTTGTTCGAGTCACGAGCCTGACTCTACCCTTATTTAACAGATAAAGGGGAAGTTTTCCCTACACTTAAGTTTAAGTGCGGGTGATAGTAGCGATACACACCCTTAGGGTGGAAATTTGCTATGTGAGGAGAGGGTGATGGGTGATTTATATGCTCAAAGGAGTGTGCTCTATTCATTATAACCTTACCTAAGTCTATTGGTGTAGCGAGAGAATCAAATCTCTACTAAGAATGGATCATTTTCTACCAACTTCAAAAGATTCCCGGTTAAGGATCCATCTTGACCTAATAAACCCGGTTTAAACCCATAGTGTTTCTTGTTATCAACCATGAATAGTGATATAAGTGTGTAAGGTCATGGGTTACTCCTATATCGGCTTCTACTCTACATGGCCTAGAATCTACCACCTTTATCAAGTAACTACCCGGACTATCTATTTTGATGGGTGGATTGGGGCCTAATTCAATTCCAAGATTCACATCTAAAGACGGAAAATTGGGTAAGGTTTTTAAGTGAGGCTCGGTTCATCAAAATATGGAACTTCCTAGGACCAAGAGAGAGGTCATGACAACAAGCATCTAAACCTAAATTCTCTAATGGCGTTTGGTCCAAAGGTTCTCTAATTGGGGTTCCTATAGTCTCTTCTACTTCTTCCGGTAAGTTATAGGCGATGTGTGTTCCTCAGTGATGGTAAGACTTGTAGGTTATCCGATGGGGTTGGATTTTCTACTCTATCCTCCATCTTATCAAGATCACCTATGTATTCATTTTGTATTGTGGTAGCGCCTAACCATGACATGCACCTTGGTACCTCAACTCTAATCATCTCCTTCCTAAACAACCTTTCCCAATCAAGTTTCCAAATTGAAAATAGGTCTAAAGATTCGTTTTGGGTCCCATGTTCCACTTCTAAATGGGCGTGAATCTCAAAGGTTTCCATGCATATCGAACACCACATCCCCAAATATCCCCATCCGCTACATAGTCAAGCCTCCTTTGGGTTTAGGTAGGCGATACGAGTGTAAAAGAATTGCGGTGGAAGCGATGAAGTCAATACCATGATAAAGGACTTTTGCAATAAATATTTAATTCGAGTCCAAGCCTTAGGAAAGGATTCATCATGATGTTTTTGGAACCTCAAGATCTCATTTTGGAGTGGAAAGGGTAGATTATGTAGTGGATTTCGTTGATTGGGTGAAAGTTTTGGCGGATTCGCGTTCTCCATAATGGTGAGCGGAAGAGTCAATGGACAAGTTTTACGAACAAAGGCACAAAGAAGGGGATAGACTACGAGGAAGCTAATAAGAAGAAAAATTTACTTGATAGGAATCAAGCAAAGAAACCTAAACGAGGTGGACTACTAACTAGCTATTCTATTCCGGCAGTGCGCGCCAAAACTTGATAACGCTACGCGTCGTTCGGGGTCAAGGAAACTTCCTTTTCTTGAGCAAGTTTTATAACACCCAGGCGATGAACCTAATCGTTGTAGTGTAGTAATTAGGGTAAGCCACGGGTATTGATATCGTTCTCTAGGGAATAGGAATGCTAGTGAGAAGTTACTACGCTAAGGTTGAGGTTGAGGAAGATTATTTTTGTATTTTATATTTTTTAGAAATGGAAAAGGTACGAATCTCGGGTATTGGATTTGGGGTTGGTATTGCTACCGATTACTCTACTATTATCTAATTATCTAAGCTAAGGTTGTGATAGTCTATGTCTAATTGATGTGTACTCGTATGATAGTTTAAAGATGTGTTTACTTAGGTTTTACTACTCTTAATTATCTCCTATTGATGGTTGATTTGTCACGCCCTTATTCCTAGTTGCGTTGTGATTCTAAGGCTATAGGCGTGCTTATTTCCTAACTCTTTGAAACTACCAAGGGTCTTGTTTACAAATCCTCTAGTGATTTATAGACGCCTACTCTCACGGTTGTCCTTGAATACTTTATCCTACAATTACTTAGATAATTATATTCTAAAGTTCACAAAGAAATTTCAAGCATTAAGTACACAACGAATAATCTAGCGACTCTAGATCATTAGTCAACTAAGATAAGTATCAACCAATCAATATTCAATAATTAAGTTTCATATTCCTAAGCAAACACACAAATAAATTAATAGGACATGGAGAACATGCAAGCATACACACAAATAATCAAAGACATAATTAAATTAATGAAGTAAATACTTAGCTTGATGTATAATAGGGTTTAGAACCCTAAAATATCTGCACAAGAAAGCCTTGGTTCGGTTTAGGTTTTACCCAAAAGACTACACACAAAACCGAAAAATTCGGATTCTATATATAAGATTACATCTCGCGGCGCCACCTTATGTTTCGTGATCGCGCCGTGGTCGCGTCGTCATTAGGGTTTCGTCTTGGCCACGTAAACCTTCGACGTCACCTATATGACCGTGACGCCGCCCCTTCACTCGACGCCGTCTTGGTCGCATCTAGGCCGCCCGAGTAACGACGGCCTATTCCTTTAGAACTCGACGTCGTCCCTTGAAAACATGTAATTTTTCCTCGAGCCGTCGCAAAATGTCATACCGACGGCGCCGCAGATATGCAGTGACGCCCGCCTTATGTTTCAAAGACTTTGAGTGTCTCGATTCGACTTTGGCCATTTTCTTCAGATATTCGCGCCTTTTCGTCCAAATAAGCATCATTCCAGCATTTTGCCTTCAAGAGACCTAAAAAGTGAAAAGGAACGATATTAAGCAATAACGGATACAAAAGTGATCGAATAAGGGCTTAAATGACCCCTCAAAAAGGTACCTTTTAAAACCTTATCACACGGTCAAATTGGTCATTGCAGAAATGTGTACCACGATCACTGATTATAGCACGTGGAGTTCCAAACCTGGCAAAAAGAGATTTCAAAAATTTTACAACTACTCGGGCATCATTTGTAGGTAAAGCTTTCGCTTCAACCCATTTTGACAAATAGTCAACAGCCACGAGTATGTATTTGTTTCCTCGAGATGATGGAAATGGCCCCATAAAGTCAATGCCCCAGATGTCAAAGATCTCACAAACTTGAATGGCATTTTGCGGCATTTCATTTCTTTGAGATATATTTCCATGACGTTGACAAGCGTCACATGCTTTGACAAATTCATGGGCATCCTTATAAATCGTGGGCCAATAAAACCCGGAATCAAACACCTTTTTGGCGGTGTAGTTTGGACTATGATGGCCCCCGGTGGGTCCAGCATGGCAAGCTTTGAGAATGTCAAGAGCTTCTTGTCCATAAACACACCGTCGGATGACTTGATCCGCACAGATTTTGAATAAGTAGGGGTCGTCCCGAGTAATGTTTAACATCTTTGAAGAATTTGTTCTTCCGTTGGGTCGACATCCTTTCACTATGAAGTTACCCGCATGGTAATTTGCGAAGTCAAGAAACCATGGGGTGGTAGAGTTTCACGAAAGAAACCGCATTGAGTGTCTCGAGAGGAAATGTTTCATTTATTTTTTCTCGAAAACATCTTGGTGAGGGTTTTCTAGACGGACAGATGATCGCCAGCCTGTGTTCTCGGCTCCTTTTTATCACGATAATAATATCAAATTCACGGAGGAGGAGAACCCAACGGAGCAATCTCGGCTTTGCATCTTGTTTTGCAAAGAGATATTTGAGAGTCGAGTGATCCGTATACACCACACATTTGGTCAAGATTAAATATGGTCAAACTTCTCAAACGCATACACCACGGCTAATAGCTCTTTTTACGTGGTGGTGTAATGGGTTTGAGCTTCATCATAGTCTTACTCGCGTAGTGGATAGGTGAAAATGCTTGGATCTACGTTGCCCTAGGACTACACCGAATGATGAGTGTGTAAATACTCATCATTTTGTACAAAATAAAGCGCAAAATCATCGAAAACACTCGAAACACATCAAAATGATCAAAATATCACAAATCGGTGTTTTATGTGTTTTAAATGCAAAATTATCAAAATCGGATGAAAAACGTATCAAGTTTGCAAAATTGGCGGTTTAGTCCCCAAGTTTCATAAATTGTCAAAAATAGTCCACGAGCCATAATTTCAAAAGCAAAAGTCACCAAAGGTCCTTTTAAAATCAAAAGTTGTCAAAATAAGTCCTTTGGTGAAAAATATACAAAGTTTGAGAAATTTACAAAATTGGTCCTTGAGTTTGAAATTTGGCAAGATTGGCCCTGGAATTTTGAAATTGGCAAGTCTAGTCCTTATACTTTTGAAAGTGTCATTTTCAGCCCTTGGATCAAGTTTGATGAATTGGCGATTAGGTCCTTGCATTTTGAAAATGACAAAAAGGTCCTTGTGTTATTAAACCCTTTAAACCCATTTGGACCCTTGTACACCTTGGACCCCTGTCATAATACAATTTTGACCCCCTTCATATATATCGATCAACCCTGGTCAAAAAGTCGGTCAAACAAACCATCCCTTTCCCGTTTTCCCTCCCTTGTGCCGCCCCCATATACCCACCCACCAACCAACCACCTGACCTCCTTCTCACCTCACCATGTCCCCCCCTCCTCACCAAACTCAAAAGCAATAAATGTACCCCTCCCACCATCTATCTGTCCCATTGCTAAAATCAATTTTGGCGCCAAAAACCATATTCAAAGGTTGAGATTCATTTCAAGCCATCCAATGGCTAAGAAATTGTTGGGAATTCATCGAGAGAGAGAGATAAAGAGATTGGGATATAAAAGGAGCAAAAGGAAGCAAGAAAAGTAGTCTTCTAGTTTTAATTTTCTCTTAATGTCGTTTTTATCTAAAAGCTTTAGTTTAGTGTAAAACTTGTAATCTTTTGTTAAATTGTATTCTTTATAAGTATTTAAGTGTATTGAAACTCATTTTCAAGCATCAATTCAAGGTTTATATGTTACAATTTTCAATTTTGTATCCTTGTTGAAAATTTCCATCTTTAAATCTTGTACAAAGCTTTGGTAGCTTATTTTAAGCTAAATAAGCTTATTATAAGCTTATTATAGCTTTTATAAGCTTACATTCAAGTTTTAAGCATATTTGGATATTGGTCAAAGAAAGTCAAACAGGGCATAAATGGCAATGATTGGGTCAATGGGTGAAGCGACTATGGAAATGGGTTGATTTAAGTCTAGTGGGTTGATTGAGATAGGTTAGTGGTCCTTGGTTTCATGTTTGCAAGCCATAGTGGCTTTGGACCCTTTGTAAGTAAATTTCAAGTTTCTTTGCATAATCTGATTTTGTAGTTAAAGCGGTTCAAATCTGTTCAAAAAGTTGTATTTAGGTTAATTAACTTAGTTTGATCATAAATCATAGTTGGTTCGATTGTTATCTCATTTAATTTTCAAAGCAGTTGCATTAAGAGGTGTTTGGTTTCTTGATTTAATTGTGTAGAGGACTTGTTCGATGTATAACTTTTGTTTGTTCAAGTTTGTTTAGTCATTATAGACTCATATCATCTTACTTTGTGCTGCAATCCAAAAAGTCAAAATCTATACCAATTGCATCCAACAGTTCCTTTGTTGGATTTTAAAAACAAATCACTCATTTTGTGTTTAAAAGTCATAAACAAAGGTTGTGTTAGCTTCATTACATCATAATACATCATAATCAATCATTAAATTGGATCCAAATCTCACCAAAGTCAAGCTGTCATCGGTTTTCAAAAGTCAAAATGTCAAAAAGTGGTTTTGTGCGAGACTTGCTTGATTGATGCATAGGATTCATTAAAGCTTTTTAGGTCTGATTTTTGGTTTATAAGTAGTTTACTAGGTGGTCTTTAAGACCTAATAACTGTTTTAGCTTAAGCCTTACGGATAAGCTTGTGCATAAGCTCAAAGTAAGGCCTATTGCCTGCTCCAACTCGGTATACATGAGTGGTTTTCTCGGGTTTTGTGCAAGCTTGCGAGCTTATTAAAGCTTGTTAACATCTGGTCTTTTGGTTATAGATAGCTACTTAGGTCTAGTTTAGGACTCAATAATTGGTTTTAGTTTGTAGCTTATTTGGGTGCTTATTTTTGGGCTGCAAGTTGGTACCTAAAAGCTCTTTTTAGCTTAATATCAAATCATCAAATCTGTGTTATCTTGTTATTCGTGGTTGTAGCTTGTTGATTTAAGTTTCATTTGGTCAATTTAGTATATCATAGTTCTGTTATCGGTTGGGTTGCTTGTTTTGCTCATTTGCTTATCAAGTGCTTATTTCAATAAGCACTTGATTCATCGATTCATTTTCTTCCACATAACACACTGTTTTCCATTTTCCTAGCTTCTTAACATTATTTTAGAGTTTTCTGAAATTTTGATTTTTCCTATTTGTTTTGCTATTTTCTTAATTTTAATTAGTTTTAGCACTTTTTAAATAGCATTTAATACAAAAATTCGAGAAAAGGTTCAAAAAATAAGTTTTCATTTTCTTAGGCTTAGATAAATATAAAAAGTGAAAAAGTAATTTTCCATATTTTTCATAGTTCATTTGGTAATTTTAGTAATTTAATTAGTTTTAATAGTTTAAAATTCCTAGAAAATAGAAAAATAATCATAAAAATACAAAAATAGTTTTGAAAATTCTATTTTGATATTTTAGACTTTTCCAAGTCTTAATCTTATTTTCTAGCCTAATTTCCTATTTTCTTGTATTTTAGGTAATTAATTAATAGTTAAAAATAGTTTTAATTAGATAATTAGTTTTAAAAATAATTTTCTTTTCTAAAAATTTTCTTTTATCATTAGGTTTGTAAAACATCATTTTCATATTTTTAGGGTTAATATTGCTTTAGTTTCACTTTTTAATTTGTCGTCGCGTAGATTTTAATTTCGGTTTTATAAAACATAAAACAAAAACATCATTTTAATTATAGTGATAGCGTTTATTTAATAGATTTTATCTTTTTAATTTCCTTTAATTTGCATTTTAGCCTTTGTATTTGTTTGATATTTACGTAGTTATAATCATAATCTCAATTCCTTTTTCGTTCAAATTTCTCGATCACTAGGCGTTGATTGATCCATTGCATAGCTCATTTGGGACATAACGACCGGGAGACTCTATACTCCTCGGATCTTCATTGATTTCGTGCTTAAATTGTTTTAAGTTTTCGGTACGCCATTCGTGACTTTAGCGGTTTTTTGCGCATCAAATTTTAGGCGCCATTCTTGGGGTTGTCTTGATCTATCTTCCGTGTAGCAGATTAGTTGTTTGAATCCTCACTCTTTGTTTATATCATCCATCTCGTATATATATATATATATATATATATCCATATTTTCTTCTAAAAATCCAAAAACCCAAAAACAACCAAAAACGTATAAAACACAAAAATATTTTTCTTTTGTTTCTATATATGTATCAAAAATAAAAATACAAAAGAATCGTCGTTTTCTTTAATAAATAACAACTTAAAAGATTACCACGAAAACCAAGGCGATTGCACTACCTAGCGGGGTGCGACCATAATAAGTTTCGAACTAAAGATTTAAAACTTGCCTTTGTGTCCTTGTGATTGGTGTACCTTTTCAAAAAGCCATTCATCTTGGATTATTGGTTAAGTTCTTTGTTGTTTTGCCTCGATTTTGTGTTAATTGATTTTGTTGTGATATCGACGTTTGAACCGGAA
Source organism: Chrysanthemum lavandulifolium (assembly GCA_022545495.1). Classification (NCBI taxonomy): domain Eukaryota; kingdom Viridiplantae; phylum Streptophyta; class Magnoliopsida; order Asterales; family Asteraceae; genus Chrysanthemum; species Chrysanthemum lavandulifolium. Next base: position 127,587,389 of record CM040245.1, read on the forward strand.
AACCCATAAAGATTCTTCTCACACGATTTTTATAAAGCGTCTTCATAATTCTCATTCTCATCGAAAGATTTTCATAATTCCATTTCTCTCCTTAACTCGAGTTTCCTTAGAGTTAACTCTAGTGTATCTTTTCGCTCTTCTAGATCTGTAAGCCCATTTCGTGAGCTTGTCAAGATTCCAGAAGGCGTGTTCGTGACTTCTGCTCCATCGATCGGATCGAGATCCGGATATTCGCACTACTCCGTTATCATGGCGGATGAAATTCCTATGTGCGAGCTTCTCCGGGCACCCATCGGCGGGTATGGAGATGCTATCGTTATGCCGACCATCGTGGTGAAAATTTTGAACTCAAGACCGGGTTCTTGAATCTTGTAACCTCTAATCAATTCTTCGGTTTTGGCGGGATGATCCTCATGCTCATATTCGATGGTTTAACAAGATTGCATCTACCATCAAGTATAAGAATGTCCCTACCGATCTTTGTTAAGCTTCTTACATTCCCATTTTCTCTTGAGGGCAAGCCGGTTGGCTTGAAAAACAACCCCTCGGTCTATAGAGACATGGGAAGATCGGTGAAGAAATTTGTGAATGAATTCTATCCACCTTCCAAGACCACGAGTCTTAAAATGAAATCATCAAGTTCACTCGAAGTTTGATGAATCCTTGATGAATCGTGGGATCGTTTCAAGGAATTGCTTGCAAATGTCCTCACCACGGTTTCTCGAGTTGATGCAACTCGATACTTTCTACAATGGGTGAGTCAATCGATCAAGATTCTCTCAATTCCTCCGCGGAGGAAATTTCCTAAACAAAGCTGTCAAAGAAGCTTTAGCGATAATCGAAAACAAGTCTAAAGTCCGCCTTGCCGCGAAGCAAGCGGTTGTTTCCCAAGTCGGTGTTGGTCCTTCTTCTTCTTCATCGCCCGTGAGTCGGTCTAGCACCGATGCTAAGATTGATAAACTCACGGAAGCTATCAAGCTTTGGTTCTCTCCAATCGGAAGAAAGTCTCTTTTCCACAAACTTCACCTCCTGCTGAAGTTAAGAAAGTGGAAGTCGTGTTACTGTGGTGGCCCCATGCTTACTATAGCTGTATGGCCACCGATGGTAACCCTTTGAAGCCAATCTTTGTGGGCGGGATGTCTAATCAAGGAGGCAATCAATATCGTGCTCTGTGGGCCGAACCACCGTCTAACCACTACTACTGGACCTCCGGTTTCAATCAAAACCAAAACCGTAATCGAATCAAAGCAGACCAAACCAAGGTTTTCAAAACCAAGGTCATTTCAATCAAAACAACGGTTTTCAAAATCGAATCAAAATTTCCAACATCAAGGAAATTACAATAGAAACCAGTCGGAAATTTCAACCAAGGGTATTTTCATGCAAACAATCAAGGAATTTTGAGAATCAAGGCCTAATCCTAACAATAGAGGCGAATTTTCTGTGCAAACTCAAGCCATTGTTCCAAGCTGGACCATCATCGATGAGTTGTTGAAACAATTCATGAAATCGAGAGAAATGAATCGGTTGTTGGTAGCCGGATTTCGACATCAAGAAGTCTTTAAATGATCGACCCTCGGGCTCGGTACTCTACCTAGCAACACGATCGCTAATCCGAGGCGATGCAAAGCGATCACAACCAGTGGTGCTTCATATCTTGGACCCGCTATTCCTACTACCTCTTCTTCTTCTTCTCCCAAAGGTAGTGGAAAGTGAACCTCCGACACACAATGGACCTATGACTCCAATGCCTCCTCCTCCTGTGGCATTTAGTCAAGTTACCAAGGAAACAACGGACAAGGTGCATTATTCAAGCCCACGAGGTGCACGCACGTCCCACCCCGGTAGTCCAACCTCAGTGGTCCGAAACCCAAGTCGAATCAAGGAGTTGTTTTGAACCTCCTGTAGCTCTGTTGAGAATCTAAATCCAAAACTTCTATTCCTTATCCCTCACGTTTACATGAGCAAAAGCTGAGAAAGCTAGTCATCGGATGGAAAAATTCTTTCAAATTTTCCAAGAACTTCACTTTGACATAAGCTTCGCGGATGCCATCATGTTAATGCCCAAGTTTGCATCTACTACGAAACATATCTTTGAGCAACAAAGAAAAGCTGTTTGAAATGGCTAAGACTCCTTTGAATGAGAATTGCTCGTTGTCTTGTTAAAAAGCTTCGAGAAGCTAGGAGATCCGGAAAATTTCTTCTTCCTTGTGTTTTCTGGGATGATTGAATGCTTTGCTCTTGCCGATCTTGGTGCAAGCATCAATCGATGCCGTATTCGATGTGGAAGAAACTTTCTCTTCGGAACTTATTCCTACACGCATGACTCTTGAGCTTGCGGATCGTTCTATCTCGCGTCCTCTTGGCATCGCCGAGGATGTATTCGTGAAAGTAGGAAAGTTCCATTTTCCGGTGATTTTGTGGTTGTTGATTTCGATGCGATCATCGGGTTCCTCTCATTGTTGGTCGAGGTTCACGAGGGCGGGCCGTGCTCTTATCGATGTATTTGAGCAAGAGATCACTCTACGTGTGGGTAATGAAGTGTTACCTTTAACCTCGATCAAACTTGAGGTACTCCTCAAATTATGATCTTGAATCAATTAATCGAGTCGATTTAATTGATATTGCTTGAGGAGTACTCTCAAGAGTTTCTTGGTTATCTTCATAATTACGTGGTGGGAATTCCAATTCCACCACATCTTCTCAACCTATCATTGCCGACTCTTCCCCTCTCTCACTCCGTTTGAGGAGGTGACTTCCTCGGAAGAGATCGATGAATTCTTGGCTCTTGATGAATCAATTCCGCTGGAATTGATGGTGTTTATGATTCGGAGGGGATATTCTCTATCTTGAGCAATTGCTTAATGAAGATCCATTACCTTCACTCCTCAGAAAGAAATCACAATTGAGGAAATCAAATCGGTGCAATCATCTCTTGAAGAATTTCGAGGTTGAACTTAAGGACCTACCTCCTCATCTCGAGTATGCATTCTTGGAGGTGATGATAAATTACCGTCATAATTGCTAAAGACTTAGCGAGGAGGAAAGCGCTCTCATAAAGGTCTTGAAGTCACACAAGCAAGCAATTGCTTGGAAACTCTCCGATATTAAGGGTATCAACCACGAGTTTTGTACTCACAAAATCTTAATGGAGGATGACTTCAAACCGGCGATCAAAGTCGAGAGAAGGGTGAATCCTAAGATTCACGAGGTTATCAAACAAGAGGTTCTCAAACTTCTTGATGCGGTTTGATTTACCCGATCTCGATAGTCCTTGGGTTAGCCCAATTCATTGCGTTCCAAAAAGGGTGGCATTCTTGTTGTCACGAATGAAGAAAGCGAGTTAATTCCAACTCGATTGGTTACGGGATGGCGTGTGTGTATTGACTATCGAAAGTTAAGCGAAGCCACCGTAAAGACCATTTTCCTCTACCCTTCATGGACGGATGCTTGAGAGATTAGCGAGGAGCAGTACTATTGTTTCCTTGATGGTTTCTCGGGTTACTTCAGATCCCCATTGATCCATTTGGATCAAGAAAACCACATTCACCGCCCATACGGGACGTTTGCCTATAGGCGTATGCCTTTTGGCTTATGTAATGCTCTGGCACGTTCCAACGATGTATGATGGCCATTTTCCACGACATGATCGGAAACTATGGAGGTGTTTATGGATGACTTCTCGGTCATTGGGGACTCATTTCAGACATGTCTCTCCACTTAGACAAAATGCTTAAAGGTGTGAAGACACCAATCTATGTCTAAAGCGGGAGAAGAGCCACTTTATGGTCAAAGAAGGCATAGTCCTTGGCCATAAGATTTCTAAGAATGGGATTGAGGTAGATAGAGCAAAGTTGATGTCATTGCTAAACTACCTCATCCTACTACCGTCAAAGGTATTAGGAGTTTTCTAGGTCATGCCGGGTTTTATCGTAGATTCATTCAAGATTTCTCTAAAATCGCTCGACCTATGACCCATCTTCTCGAAAAGATGCTCCTTTCATCTTCTCTCTGAGTGCATCGAAGCTTTTGAAACACTTAAGAAAAAGCTTACGGAAGCACCCATTCTAGTTGCCCCATTGGGATTTACCCTTGAGCTCATGTGCGATGCAAGTGATTTTGCAATCGGTGCGGTCTTGGGGCAAGCATAAAACCAAACATTTTCGGCCAATCCACTACGCGAGCAAAACTATGGTGAAGCTCGGACCCATTACACCACTACGGAAAAAGAATTATTATTTGTGGTGTATGCGTTTGAAAGTTTCGACCATATCTTATCTTGACCAAATCGTGGTGTATACGGATCACTCGGCACTCAAATATCTCTTTGCAAAACAAGATGCAAAGCGAGATTGCTCCGTTGGGTTCTCCTCCTACAAGAATTTGATATCATTATTCGTGATAAAAAGGAGCGAGAACACAGGCTGCGATCATCTTTCGATTAGAGAACCCTCACCAAAATGTGTTCGAGAAAAGGAAATTAATGAAACATTTCCTCTCGAAACACTCAATGTGGTTTCTTTTCGTGGAGACTCTTCTACCCCATGGTTTCTTGACTTTGCAAATTACCATGCGGGTAACTTTGTGGTGAAAGGGATGTCGTCCCAACGGAAAAATAAATTCTTTAAAGATGTGAAACATTATTTACGGGACGACCCTACTTGTTTAAAATTTGTGCGGATCAAGTCATCGGCGATGTGTGTATGGTCGGGAAGCTATTGACATTCTCAAAGCTTGCCATTACGGACCTCTTGGGGACATCATAGCCCAACTACACCGCCAAGAAGGTGTTTGATTCGGATTCTATTGGCCCCGATCTATAAGGATGCCCATGAATTCGTCAAAACTGTGGCGCTTGTCAGCGTCACGGGAATATCTCAAAGGAATGAAATGCCATAAGCGCCATTCAAGTGTGTGAGATTTTTGACATATGGGGCATTGACTTTATGGGGCCATTTCCTTCTTCTCATGGTAATAAGTACATACTCGTGGCCGTTGACTACTTGTCAAAATGGGTTGAAGCTAAGGCTTTACCCACCAGCGATGCCGAGTTGTGGTGAAATTCTTGAAATCTCTCTTTGCTAGGTTTGGAACTCCACGAGCCATCATCGGTGATCGTAGTGCGCATTCTGCAATGACCAATTTGCAAGAGTCATGCAAAAGTATGGTGTAACTCACCGTACCTCTCTGCGTACCACCCACAAACAAGTGGGCAAGTGGAAGTTTCTAACCGGGGATTAAAGAATCTTGGAGAGACGGTTGGTGAAAACCGTGCCTCTTGGTCGGATAAGTTAGATGGCGCACTCACGGGCCTTCCGTGCGACTTACAAAACACCCATCGGGTGCACTCCATACTGGTGGTGTGCGGAAGGCGTGTCATCTTCCGGTTGAGCTCGAGCACAAGGCATCTTGGGCCTTGAAGCATGCTAACTTTGATATTCGAGACGGTGGTGATCATCGGAAAGTTCAAATGAATGAATTAAATGAACTCCGTGATCAAGCTTACGAGAACTCTTTGATCTATAAACAAAAGACAAAGAAGATTCATGACTCAAAATCAAGAACCGCGTTTTCAACGTTGGTGATCGAGTCCTTCTTTTCAATTCAAGATTGAAGATTTTCTCGGGAAAGCTCAAGTCCGTTAGTGCGGTCCATTTACTATCGCTAAGGTTTATCCTTATGGTACCATTGAGTTATCTCAACCCGATGGTCCTAATTTTAAAGTGAATGGTCATCGGTGAAGCATTACTTTGGAGAGGACATTCCATCCATGGTTGTCCGGACTTACAAACTTTCCCATGAACCAATGAATGCGGGGATCGAGTCAAGCTAGCGACTCGGTAATCAAAAACGATAGCATGCCATATGGGTTTTCACCCATATTTACGTCTTCTTACCTCTTTCTACCACCCTAGTGTGGGGGTTGCCCATGTTTGTATATAAAAAAAAAAAAAAAAAAAAAAAAAAAAAAATCTTCTTTCTAAATAATGGCCGTAGTATTTCCCTTTCACGTTCTTTGTTTCGGCATAACCGCGGTACTTTGAATATTGAGGGCAATATTCATTTCTAAGTGTGGGGATTCTCACGAATTTTATCATGTAATTATACGCTTTAATCCCCGTTTTGGCCAAATTTTTTTTTTTTTTTTTTGGAGTAAGTGTTCTACACTTTCTCATTCAGTTATCGATCCGCCATATACGTAAGACAAAAGGATTAGCTAATCCGAGAGCAAGCGGCTCTTGGTAAAGATTTCTCAAATCCGTTTATATGGCTTGCAATTTGCCCAAAATTGTATGGTTCTCAACTCACCATATCCTAAAAAGTGAAGAGTTGGCTAGCCCAAGATTATGGCTTGTGGTAAAGGCGATGGAAAATCCATAATTGGTAATCACTCACCAAAGATAATATTGATAATTTATCTAAGAGTTGGCTAGTCCGAAAGTGCAACACGGTAAAGACAAAATCAAATCCGTTGAAAGGCGGTGGTTTGCTCAAAATCACATGGTTATCGGTGTACCATGGTTCTTACTTGAGCTGAAACATTTGGCTACTCGAGTAATGGCTTTTGGTAAAGAGATTAAAATCCATTATGTTTTCTCAAATCATTGCTAGGGACTAGCAATATCTCGATGTGGGGATTGATGAGTGTGTAAATACTCATCATTTTGTACAAAATAAAGCGCAAAATCATCGAAAACACTCGAAACACATCAAAATGATCAAAATATCACAAATCGGTGTTTTATGTGTTTCAAATGCAAAATTATCAAAATCGGATGAAAAACGTATCAAGTTTGCAAAATTGGCGGTTTAGTCCCCAAGTTTCATAAATTGTCAAAAATAGTCCACGAGCCATAATTTCAAAAGCAAAAGTCACCAAAGGTCCTTTTAAAATCAAAAGTTGTCAAAATAAGTCCTTTGGTGAAAAATATACAAAGTTTGAGAAATTTACAAAATTGGTCCTTGAGTTTAAAATTTGGCAAGATTGGCCCTGGAATTTTGAAATTGGCAAGTCTGGTCCTTATACTTTTGAAAGTGTCATTTTCAGCCCTTGGATCAAGTTTGATGAATTGGCGATTAGGTCCTTGCATTTTCGAAATTGCAACAAAGGTCCTTGTGTTATTAAACCTTTAAACCCATTTGGACCCTTCCAACCCTTGGACCCTGTCATAATACAATTTTGAACCCCTTCATAATATATCGGTCAAACCTGGTCAATCGGTCAAAATTCAAACCCACCCATCCCTTTCCCGTTTTCCCTCCCGCATGCGCCCACCATACCCACCCACACAACCACTTGACCTCCTTCTCACTCACCATGTTCCCCCTCCTCACCAAACTCCAAAAGCAATTAAATGTACCCTCACCCACCATCTCAACCCTGTCCCAGTGTTAAAATCAAATTTTGGCGCCAAAATCCATTTCAAAGGCCGAGATTGATTTCAAGCCATCCAATGGCTAGAAATTGTTGGGAATTCATCGAGAGAGAGATAAAGAGATTGGGATATAAAAGGAGCAAAAGGAAGCAAGAAAAGTAGTCTTCTAGTTTTAGTTTTTTTTAACTTAATGTCGTTTTTATCTAAAAGCTTTAGTTTAGTGTAAAACTTGTAATCTTTTGTTAAATTGTATCTTTTTAAGTATTTAAGTGTATTAAACTATTTTCAAGCATCAATTCAAGGTTTATATTACAATTCTCATTTCATGCTCCCTTGTTGAAAATTTCCAACTTCAAAATCTTGTATGACAAGCTTTGGTAGCTTATTTTAAGCTCTAAATAAGCTTATATAAGCTTATAATAGCTTTTTATAAGCTTGCATTCAAGTTTTAAGCATATTTGGATATTGGTCAAAGAAAGTCAAACAGGGCAAAATGGTAATTGAAATGGTCAATGGGTGAAGCGACTATGGAAATGGGTTGATTTAGGTCTAGTGGGTTGATTGAGATAGGTTAGTGGTCCTTGGTTCACTGATTGGCAAGCCATAGTGGCTTTGGACCCTTTGTAAGTAAATTTCAAGTTTCTTTGCATAATTTGATTTTGTAGTTTAAAGCGGTTCAAATCTGTTCAAAAAGTTGTATTTAGGACTTATTAACTTAGTTTGATCATAAATCATAGTTGGTTCGGTTGTTATCTCATTTAATTTTCAAATCAGTTGCATTAAAGGGTGTTTGGAATTCTTGTCTTAATTGTGTCTAGAGGACTTGTTCGATGGTTAACTTTTGTTTGTTCAAGTTTGTTTAGTCATTATAGACTCATATGAGTCTTACTTCTTGTGTGCAATCCAAAAAGTCAAAATCTATACCAATTGCATCCAACAGGTTCCTTTGTTGGATTTTTAAAAGCAAATCACTTATTTTGTGTTTAAAGTCATAAACAAAGGTTGTTGTTAGCTTCATTACATCATAACACATCTAGATCAATCATTAAATTGGATCCAAACTCACCAAAGTCAAACTGTCATCGGGTTTCAAAAGTCGAAATGGTGTCAAAAACTTGTTTTGTGCAGAACTTGCGGTTGTGCATAGGATTCATTAAAGCTTTTTAGGTCGATTTTTGGTTTATAAGTAGTTTACTAGGTGGTCTTTAAGACCTAATAACTGTTTTTAGCTTAAGCCCTTTGGATAAGCTTGTGCATAAGCTCAAAGTAAGGCCTTAGTTGCCTGCTCCAACTCGGTGATACATTGAGTTTTCTCGGTTTTGTGCAAGCTTGCAGAGCTTATTAAAGCTTGTTAACATCTGGTCTTTTGGTTATAAATAGCTACTTAGGTCTAGTTTAGGACTCAATAATTGGTTTTAGTTTGTAGCTTATTTGGGTGCTTATTTTTTGAATGCAAGTTGGTACCAAAAGCTGTTTTAGCTTAATATCATAATCATCAAATCTGTGTTATCTTGTTATTCAGTGGTTGTAGCTTGTTGATTTAAGTTTCATTTGGTAATTTAGTATATCATAGCTTCTGTTATCGGTTGGTTGCTTGTTTTGCTCATTTGCTTATCAAGTGCTTATTTCAATAAGCACTTGATTCATCGATTCATTTTCTTCCACATAGCACACTGTTTTCCATTTTCCTAGCTTCTTAACATTATTTTAGAGTTTTCCTGAAATTTTCAGATTTTTCCTATTTGTTTTGCTATTTTCTTAATTTTAATTAGTTTTAGCACTTTTTAAATAGCATTTAATACAAAAATTGAGAAAAGGTTCAAAAAATAAGTTTTCATTTTCTTAGGCTTAGATAAATATAAAAAGTGAAAAAGTAATTTTCCATATTTTTCATAGTTCATTTGGTAATTTTAGTAATTTAATTAGTTTTAATAGTTTAAAATTCCTAGAAAATAGAAAAATAATCATAAAAATACAAAAATAGTTTTGAAAATTCTATTTTGATATTTTAGACTTTTCTAAGTCTTAATCTTATTTTTCTAGCCTAATTTCCTATTTTCTTGTATTTTAGGTAATTAATTAATAGTTAAAAATAGTTTTAATTAGATAATTAGTTTTAAAAATAATTTTCTTTTTCTAAAAATTTTCTTTTATCATTAGGTTTGTAAAAACATCATTTTCATATTTTTAGGGTTAATATTGCTTTAGTTTCACTTTTTTATTTTATGCGTCGCGTAGATTTTAATTTCGGTTTATAAAAACATAAAAACAAAAACATCATTTTAATTATAGTGATAGCGTTTATTTAATAGATTTTATCTTTTAATTTCCTTTAATTTGCATTTTAGCCTTTGTATTTGTTTGATATTTACGTAGTTATAATAATAATCTCAATTCCCTTTTTCGTTCAAATTTCTCGATCACTATCGTTGATTGATCCATTGCATAGCTCATTTGGGACATAACGACCGGGAGACTCTATACTCCTCGGATCTTCATTGATTTCTCAAACGGGTGAGAGAAGAGTAGAATTGGCAATGATAGATTGAGAAGATGTGGTGGGATCCCCACTCACGTAATTATGAGAATAACCAAGAACTTCGAGAGTACTCTTGAAGCAACATCAATGATATCTATTCGGTTAACCGACTCGGAATCATAGTTTGCGGGTACCTCAAGTTTGATCAAGGTTAAAGGTGGCGACTTCATTACCAATACGTAATGTGATTTCTTGCTCAAATACATCAATGAGAGCACGACCCGTTCTCGTGAACTCGTCCAACAATGAGAGGAACCCGATGATCGGCATCGAAATCAACAACCACAAAGTCACCGGAAAATGGAACTTTCCTATTACAACACGTCCTCGGCAATGCCAAAGGATCAGTATATTGTACGATCCGCAAGCTCGAGAGTCATGCATGTAGGAGTAAGATCCAAGAGAAAGTTTCTTCCATCTTGAATAAGGCATCAGTTGATGCTTGCACCAAGATCTGCTAAGGCAAAGCATTCAACCATTCCCGGAAATACACAAGGTAAGAGAAATTTTCCAAGATCTCCAAGCTTTTCGAAGCTTCTTGGGATAAGCCGCAGAGTTCTCATTTAGAGGAGTTTAGCCATTTCAAACGACTTTTCCTTGTTGCTTAACATGTGTTTGAGAGTTGATGCAAACTTGGGCATCAAGATGATAGCATCCGCAAAGCTTATGTCAAAATGTAGTTCTTGGAAAATTTGAAAAATTTGTCCATTTGATGACCGCTTTTTCGGAGCTTTTGCTCATTCAAACGTGATGGGTAAGGAATAGAAGATTTGGATTTGGTATTTTCAACGGAGCTACCGGAGGTTCAAAACAACTCTGGATTGGATTTGGGTTTCGGACAACTTGAGGATGGACATCGTTGGTACCTCCGTTATTAGCGTGAAATTCCTTGTCCTTTGTAGCCTCGTGTTCACTTTCCACTACCTTCGGGAGAAGAAGAAGAGGTAGTAGGAATAGCGGGTCCATTGTATGAAACACCACTACGGTTGCGATCGCTTTGCATCGCCCCTCGGGTTACTCGTGTTGCTCGGAAGTTTTCCCGAGCCCGAGGGTTGATCATTTAAAGACTTCTTGAGATCGCCGATCCGACCGACCAACAACCTTTGCTCATTTCATCTTGGGATTTCATGAATTGCTTCAATAACTCATCAAATGATGGTGCTTGGAGGATGTGGAGGAAATTTTGAGGTCGTATGTTTTGATTATGACCTTGTTGTTGAAAATTCCTTGGTTGGATTCACATTCCATGAAATTGATTCCCTCGATTGAAATTGTTTTGATTAAGGTTTCCTTGATGTTGGAAACCTTGATTGGGTCCGGATAGAAATTACCTTGGTTTTGATAACCTTGGTTCATTCTAGGTTGGTTTTGATTCCGGTTACGTATGTTAAGATCTCGATTAAAACCGGTGGTGCTCGATAAGTGTTAGCTCGGTAGTTTGGTTCATTTTGAGGACGATATTGATTACCTCCACGATGTGAAGTACCGGCTATAGCATTGGCTTCAAACGGACTACCATCGGTGGCAAGACAATTGTAGTATGCATGAGGACCACCACAAGTAACACAGACTTCAACTTTCTTCACTTCACCATGTGATGGTGTTCGTGTGAAGGTGACTTTCTTTGGTTTGCAAGAACCAAAGCCTGAACAATATCCGTGAGTTTGTTAATGTTAGCATCGGTGCTAGATGTACTCACGGAGATGAAGTAGAAGGTCCAAAGGATCGAGTCCGATATGTCTTTGTGCGGAAAGGGCGGACCGGGACTTGTTTTCAATGATTTACAAGGCTTCTTTTGTGGTCTTGCTCAAGAAATTACCTCCGCGGAGGCATTTAGAAGTCTTGGTCACTTGTCTCGCACCATTGTAGAAAGTATCCATTTGCATTAACTCGGTAAAACCATGATGCGACACTGCATGAGCAATTCTTTGTAACGATCCCATGCCTCACCGAATGATTCATCAAATCTTTGAGAAATTTTCATTATCTCATTCTTAAGACTTGTAGTTCGGGATGGAGGATAGAATTCGTTAACGAACTTGGTGACTAAATCCTCCCATGTCTCAATGGAACGAAGGGTTGTTTCTCAAGCCAATTCGGGCTTGTCCCTATAGACAAATGGGAACAAAAGAAGCTTAATTGCTTCATGTGGGACATTCTTGTATTTGATGGTAGATGCAATCTTGTTAAACCATCGAATGTGTGCACGAGGATCATCCCGCTCAAAACCATAAAATTGGCTTTGGGTTACAGATTAAGTAACCCGGTTTGAGCTCAAAGTATCGACCACAATGGTCGGGACAACAATGGCATCTCCGTAACCTCGATGGGTGCTTGGAGAAGCTCATTCATCGGCTTGTCTTCCGCCATTTGACGGGGTGGTGGTGGTAGACGCCTCGATCACGGTGAAGGAGCGAACGCCCTCACGCTCACGAGGAATATTTGCAAGCTCGAAAGTGGACTTGTAGAGTCGAAGAACGAGTGCGCATGCACTAAGTATAAAACAGTTTTCAAAACAAATGCGAGGCAAAACGACAAGTGAACTTAAACCAATAATCACAAATGAAATGGCTTCTTTGAAAAAGGTACACCAAATCACAAGGACACAAAGGCAAGTTTTAAATCGTTGTTAGGGAACTTATTAATGTTCACACCCCCGTTGGTAGGTGTCTTGCCTTGATTTATGTGGTTGATTTTATGTATATATTAAGTACCACCGAAAAGACGTAGGTATAGATTTGTGCAAGGGTTTAAAAACTTTTGGACAATATTTTTGTTATCGTCTCGTTTAACCAAATCGTATCTCTTTAAGAATCACCTTAAAAGAAACACAAGCTAGAAAACGTTACGATTGTTTTGTTGTTTTATATTTTGTTTGGTGTTGTTAACACTTTAGGAAAAGTGTTAATGAACTTTTTGATTTTTGATAACTTTACAAAAAACTGTTTACAAACGGTGGTATATGTGCAAGTATGGTTCTAAAAACTGCTTTAAAACACGCTTACAGCCTCCCCGGCAGCGGCGCCAAAATTTGATTGGTTCCCAAATAGTCAAGTTTAATCACACAAGCTAAACACTTGTGAATGGTCAACCGTAATAAACTTAAAACAGCTTAGAAAGCAATACAATTAAGATCAGAGGAATATAGTGGATTCCTGGGTCGTTAAGTCCCACGGAGGATGAATGGTGTTTAACACGAGACGGATGTCGAATAATCACTAAGGATAGTGATCGTAAGGATTTTGGAATATTTATTCCTAAAGAAAAGTTTTGTAAATTACAGGGGCTTAAATGCAAATTAAAGAAAATTAAAAATTAAAATATATTAAATAAACGCTATCACTATTTTTACAATGATGTTTTTGTGATTTATAAAATAAAATAACTTAAATAAACTATTTTAATTAAAACGTAAACTTAAATTATCTAAAACGTGACTTAAAATGAAAACAGCGTTATGTATAAAAATTATGCGGTGCGAATAAGTAAAACGTAAAATTTGGGAAATAAAAGTCCTACTAGTGTAAAACAATTTTCTTCACGTACTATATGACAAAAGAAAATTTTAGAAAAAGATTTATATTTTTTGACTTTTATATTTTTATTATGAATTAAATACTATTTTAGACTAAATAAATGATTAAAATACTAAAACTATTAAGAAAAATCAAACTTTTTATAAAATACTTATTATCAATACAAAGCTAGGAAAAATACAAAAGTTGAAAAAGCTTGATTAAATAAGCTAAAAATAAGCTAATAAGCTCGTATAAGTTTTAAAATGAAAACAAGGGTTATATATTAAAGTGTGCAAAGTTAAACTGAAAAAGACCCAAGGCGGTTGGTGAGTGTGTTGTGTGGTGAGTCGGGTGGCTGTGTTTGAATCCCAAAGACCGACTTTTGCAAACTATTTATTTTTTTGATTTTTCTTTTACAAACTTATTAAGTACACTAAAATAAGCAATTTTTATAACTACAACTTTTTCTAAAACTACTAATAAGCTCGGTTTGAGCTTATTTTCTCAACGATGAGCAAAAATTGAATAAGCACAATGATTTAGCCAAAATGGCTAATAAGCTAATAAATAAGCAAATGAAGATTTGGAATAAGCTAATGAACTTGTAATAAGCTAATGTTACAAATGAAAAAGCAAAATGACTTGAAAATAAGCACTAAATAAGCCAAAATAAGCACAAGTTTGATCTGTTACACAGGACACTATGTGGTTTTCTAGGCACCTTTAAGCTAGATTTTAAGCACTTTAATAAGCTAGACAATGAAAATAAGCACTGTAACTAATAAGTTGACCAACTCAGCTTTCCAAAAAGCTAAAGCTCTCACTGTGGGGTCCACTAGAGAGCTTATGGTGAGCTTGAGAAAAAGCTGAAAAACCACTGAGTATGACTCAGTGTATGCTGAGTGTTTTTGGACAAACAAAAAGCTAAGTGCAGCCCTATTGAATAAGCTGGAAATTGGAATTTTAAGCTTGGGACCTTAAGATGGCTTGGTTAGCTTCACAAAAAACTAAAATTCACAAGCTAAAGTTAACTAGTGAGCTTGTGACAAGCTTGTGAATTTGACCATAAAGCGTACGTGGCATGGTTTTGACTTTTTAAGAAATTGAACCAAGTTGACTTTTATGAGATTTAGATCAATTCTATGCAATCGATTATGATGTATTAAGGTGTATTAAGACTGATTTGATCTATATCAACAACTTATAAACATAAATGCATGATCATTAAACATGAAATTCTAATGCTTAATGATCAAGAAATGATCAAAGACTAATTTGACTTTTTTGACAAATGAGGTCTGGTTTTTATGCTTTGTTTGAGTTATTAGGGACTAATGAGACACAAGACAAGCACAAGCAATAACACAAGAAACCTATAACACAGTTAAACTAATGAATCCAAACACCCATTTATAGAATTGTTTAAAGATTTAAGTCTTGAAACTTGACTTTTTAACCCAAGTAATCTAATGATTAACTTATATTAACTACAATGAAATGTAATTAAACTAATATTAGCAAGAATTAACCACTTATACTAAAATTGCAAACTTTAAGAAATTGCTTACAAATGAGTCTAAGCACGTAATCGAGAACCAAGGACTTACAAACACTTCCTAAAGCTTCCCAATAAGCTCTATGCCAAGGCCATCCAATATCAACCCCGCTCCATTTTCTTGTATCTTTCACCATGGATTTTTATTTTTCAACTATTTTTTAGTATTTTTGGTATTTTTTCTTTTGATTTCTAAACCGAGTTTTAAAGTATCTAATAGCTTTAATAAGCTATATGGAGCTTATGGGCCTATTCAGTCCAAGACAACCATTGATAACATCCTTTGATCATATTTGAGAATTTGAATTTTGAATCTTTCCCACCTCTCTTGAGCCATTGGATCTCTCTATATCATCAGAACCGTCCAAGTGTAATTTTGGCGCCAAAAAAGTCATTTGAGCAGGTTATTAGCATTAATGAAATCTGTTGGATGTGGAGGTGTTAGGGAGATGTATACAAGTGGAAAAACAGGTGGAAAGGTGGAAAATTGGTGGAAAACTGCTCTGGTTTTGGAATTACAGGCGAAGAGAGGGAGATGAACAGTGGATGGTTTTGGGCGCGTTTTGACTTATTTTGACCATTTGATATAATAGACGGGGGTTCATAATTGGGGGGTCACAGGTGTTTGACAGGGGTTCTTTTTGATTTGGCTGGGGTTCTAAATACAAAAGGGTCAGTTTGGTTTGTTATTATTATAAGGACCAATCTTGTAAATTACGCAACTTGAGGGTGAACTCATCCATTTCTCAAAAGTTCACACAAGGACCAATCTTGCCATTCTTTAATAGTATAAGGACCATATTTGATAATTTCCCATTTTAAATATCCAAGGACCTTATTTGACATTTTCAAAACTTGAGGACTAAAGTTGTAATTTGCAATTTTAAATTTCAAGGACTTGCTTTGACAACTTCATGAATCCTAAGGACTTAAAATGATATTTTACAAGTTTTGAATATCCGAGGACTGCTTTTGACAACTTTTGAAACTTGGGAACTAAAGCGCCAATTATGCAAACTTGATACGTTTTCACTGATTTTGGTGTTTTGCATTTAAAACACATAAAACACTTATTTGTGATATTTTATCATTTTGATGCATTTTGAGTGTTTTCGGATGTTTTTGGCATTCTAAGCAAGATAAAATGATGAGTATTTAGACACTCATCAATCCCCACACTAAGATATTGCTAGTCCCTAGCAATGTTTTAAGAAAAATTAATGGATTTAATCTCTTTACCAAAAGCCATTACTACGGAGTAGCCAATTGTTTGAGTTCAAGTAAGAACCTTGGTACAATGATAACCAAATGATTTTGAGCAAATCATAAGTCAGAACGGATTTGATTTGTCTTTACCGAGCCGTTTATACGGACTAGCCAACTCTTAGATAAATTATCAATATTATCTTTGGTGAGCCGATTACCAATTATGGTTTTCCAAGCGCCTTTACCACAAGCCATAAACTTGCGGGCTAGCCAACATTTTACTTTTTAGGATATGTGTGGTGAACACCATACAATTTTGGGCAAATTGCAAGTCGTCAACGGATTTGAGATATCTTTACCAAGAGCCGTTTGCTCTGGATTAGCCAATCCTTTTGTTTATTAGACATGGCGGATCGATAACCATAAAGTGAGTAAGTGAAAACACTTACTCCAAAAAAAAAATTTGGCCAAAAGCGGGAATTGGGTGGATAATACATGATAAAATTCGTGAGAATTCCCCCCCAACTAGAAATGAATATTTCCTCAATATTCAAAGTACCAAGCGGTTATGCCGAAACATAGAACATAAAAGGGAAATACTACACCATTATTTTATTTTTGATATATACATCTATTTTTTTTTTTTTTTTTTTTTTTTTTTGTTTAGAAGAAGCTGTATATACAAATGGGGCAACTCCCCACACTAGGAGTGATACTCACGGGTGAAACCCCATGTGGTGTGCTACTGTTTTTAGATTACCGAGTCGCTAGCTTGACTAGATCCCGCATTCATTGGTTCACGGGAAAGTTTGTAGATCCGGGACAACCATGGTGGAATGTCTCTCAAAGTAGTGCTTTAATCGATGACCATTCACTTTAAAATTTGGACCATCGGTGAGATAACTCAATGGTACCATAAGGATAAACCTTAGCAATAGTAAATGAAAGAAGGACTCGATCACCGACGTTGAAAACGCGGTTCTTGATTTTGGAGTCATGAATCTTCTTTGTCTTTTGTTTGTAGATCAAAGAGTTCTCGTATGCTTGATCACGGAGTTCATTTAATTCATTCATTTGAACTTTTCTCGTGATCACCGGTTGTCTGAATATCGAAGTTTGCATGTTTTAAGGCCCGTATGCTTTGTGCTCAAGCTCAATCGAAGATGACATGCCTTCCGTACACTAGCTTGTATGGAGTACACCGATGGGTGTTTTGTAAAGTCGTACGGAAGGCCCAGAGCGTCATCTAGTTTATCCGACCAGGATGCACGATTTTCACCCATCGTCCTTTCCAAAATTCTTTTAATACCACGGTTGAGACTTCCACTTGCCCACTTGTTCGGGGTGGTATGCGAGAGAGATGGTGAGTTACACCATACTTTTGCATGACACGATCAAATTGGTCATTGCAGAAATGTGTACCACGATCACCGATTGTAGCACGTGGAGTTCCAAACACGGCAAAAAGAGATTTCAAAATTTTACAACTACTCGGGCATCATTTGTAGGTAAAGCTTTCGCTTCAACCCATTTTGACAAATAGTCAACGACCACGAGTATGTATTTGTTTCTCGAGATGATGGAAATGGCCTATAAAGTCAATGCCCCGGATGTCAAAGATCTCACAAACTTGAATGGCATTTTATGCATTTCATTTCTTTGAGATATATTTCCATGACGTTGACAAGCGCCACATGCTTTGACAAATTCATGGGCATCCTTATAAATCGTGGGCCAATAAAACCGGAATCAAACACCTTTTGGCGGTGTAGTTTGGACTATGATGGCCCCGGTGGTCCAAAGATGGCAAGCTTTGAGAATGTCAAGAGCTTTTGTCCATAAACACACCGTCGGATGACTTGATTCGCACTGATTTTGAATAAGTAGGGTCGTCCCGAAGTAATGTTTAACATCTTTGAAGAATTTGTTCTTCCGTTGGGTCGACATCCCTTTCACTATGAAGTTACCCGCATGGTAATTTGCGGTCAAGAACCATACGGTGGTAGAGTTTCCACGAAAAGAAACCGCATTGAGTGTCTCGAGAGGAAATGTTTCATTTATTTCCTTTTCTCGAAAACATCTTGGTGAGGGTTTTCTAGATCGACGAGATGATCGTGACCTGTGTTCTCGGCTCCTTTTTATCACGTATAATGATATCAAATTCACGGAGAGGAGAACCCAACGGAGCAATCTCGGCTTTTCATCTTGTTTTGCAAATATTTGAGAGCCGGTGATCCGTATACACCACACATTTGGTCAAGATTAAATATGGCGAAACTTCTCAAACGCATACACCACGGCTAATAGCTCTTTTACGTGGTGGTGTAATGGGTTTGAGCTTGATCATAGTCTTACTCGCGTAGTGGATAGGTGAAAATGCTTGGATCACGTTGCCTAGGACTACACCGATAGCAAAATCACTTGCATCGCACATGAGCTCAAAAGGCAAGTCCCGGGGGAGCAACGAGAATGGGTGCCTCGAGAAGCTTTTTCTTTAATGTTTCAAAAGCTTCGATGCACTCAGTGAGAAGATAAAGGAGCATCTTTTTCAAGAAGATGGGTCATAGGTCAAGCGATTTTAGAAAATCTTGTATGAATCTGCGATAAAACCGCATGACCTAAAAACTCCTAATACCTTTGACGATAGTAGGATGAGGTAATTTAGCAATAACATCGACTTTTGCTCTATCTACCTCAATCCCATTTTTTGAAATCTTATGGCCAAGGACTATGCCTTCTTTGACCATAAAGTGGCTCTTCTCCCAATTTAGACAAAGATTTGTGTCTTCACACCTTTTTAGCATTTTATCTAAATGGGAGAGACATGTTTGAAACGAGTCCCCAATGACCGAGAAGTCATCCATAAACACCTCCATTGTTTCCTCGATCATGTCGTGGAAAATGGCCATCATACATCGTTGGAACATGCCAGGAGCATTACATAGGCCAAAAGGCATACGTCTGTAGGCAAAAGTTCCGTATGGGCAGGTGAATATGGTCTTTTCTTGATCCTTTGGATCAATGGGGATCTGAAAATAACCCGAGAAACCATCAAGAAAACAATAGTATTCATTCCCTGCTAATCTCTCAAGCATTTGGTCCATGAAGGGTAGAGGAAAATGGTCTTTACGGGTGGCGTCATTCAACTTACGATAGTCAATGCAAACACGCCATCCTGTAAACAATCGAGTTGGAATTAACTCGTTATCTTCATTGTGACAACAGATTATGCCACCCTTTTAGGAACACAATGAATTGGGCTAACCTAAGGACTATCTCGAGATCGGGTAAATCAATCGCATCAAGAAGTTTGATAACCTCCTGTTTGATAACATCATGGATTTTGGATTTACTCTTCTCGATGTTGAAATCTTGGTTTGAAGTCATCCTCCATTAAGATTTTGTGAGTACAAAATTCGTGGTTGATACCTTAATGTCGGAGAGTTTCCAAGCAATTGCTTGCTCGTGTGACTTCAAGATTTTATGAGAGCCGTTTTCATCTTTACTCAAATCTCGAGTAATAATGACCTGTAATTTATCATCACCTTCAAGAAATGCATACTCGAGATGAGGTGGTAAGTCCTTAAGTTCGACGTCAGAAATTCTTCGTTTTCTCAACCGACTTGACTTCCTTGTTATGAAGCTCGACGGGAGGGGTGATGATGGATCATCATTAAGCAACTTCTCAATGAGAGGTATATCCCCTCGATGTCGATGGGAGCGTGATCAATTTCCCATGGAATGTAATCACTAGACAAGTAGGCTTCAATCTCTTCCAAGATGAAGTCACTTTCCTCAAACGGTGAGAGAAGGAGTAGAATTGGCAATGATAGGTTGAGAAGATGTGGTGGGATCCCCACTCACGTAATTATGAGAATAACCAAGAACTTCTTGAGAGTACTCTTGAAGCAACATCAATGATATCTATTCGGTTAACCGACTCGAGAATCATAGTTTGCGGAGTACCTCAAGTTTGATCAAGGTTAAGGTGCGACTTCATTACGAACACGTAATGTGATTTCTTGCTCAAATACATCAATGAGAGCACGACCGTTCTCGTGAATCCTCGTCCAACAATTAGAGGAACCCGATGATCGGCATCGAAATCAACAACCACAAAGTCACCGGAAAATGGAACTTTCCATTACAAATCGTCTCGGCAATGCCAAGAGGACGGGATATTGTACGATCTACAAGCTCGAGAGTCATGCATGTGGGAGTAAGATCCTAAGAGAAAGTTTCTTCCATCTTGAATAAGGCATCGATTGATGCTTGCACCAAGATCGCTAAGGCAAAGCATTCAACCATTCACGAAATACACAAGGTAAGAGAAATTTTCCAGATCTCCAAGCTTTCTGGTAGCTTCTTTAGGATAACTGCAGCAGTTCTCGTTTAGAGGAGTTTTAGCCATTTCAACACTTTTCCTTGTTGCTTAACATGTGTTTGAGAGTTGATGCAAACTTGGGCATCGGCATGATAGCATCCGCAAAGCTTATGTCAAAATGTAGTTCTTGGAAAATTTGAAAAATTTGTCCATTTGATGACCGGCTTTTCGCGGAGCTTTGCTCATTCAAACGTGATGGGTAAGGAATAGAAGATTTGGATTTGGTATTTTCAACGGAGCTACTGGAGGTTCAAAACAACTCTGGATTGGATTGGGTTTCGGACAACTTGAGGATGGACATCGTTGGTACCTCCGTTATTAGCGGAAGTTCCTTGTCCTTTGTAGCCTCGTGTTCACTTTCCACTACCTTCGGAGAGAAGAAGAGGTAGTAGGAATAGCTGGTCCATTGTATGAAACACCACTTGGTTGTGATCGCTTTGCATCGCCTCGGGTTAGCGATCGTGTTGCTCGGAAGTTTTCCGAGCCCGAGGGTTGATCATTTAAAGACTTCTTGAGATCGCCGATCCGACCGACCAAATACTGTTCATTTCATCTTGGGATTTCATGAATTGCTTCAATAACTCATCGGATGATGGTCTTTGGAGGATGTGGAGGAAATTTTGAGGTCGTATGTTTTGATTATGACCTTGTTGTTGAAAATTCCTTGGTTAGGAATCACATTCCATGAAATTGATTCCTCGATTGAAATTGTTTTGATTAAGGTTTCCTTGATGTTGGAAACCTTGATTGGGTCGGGATAGAAATTACCTTGGTTTTGATAACCTTGGTTCATTCTAGGTTGGTTTTGATTACGGTTACGTATGTTAAGATTTCGATTAAAATCGGGTGGTGCACGATAAGTGTTAGCTCGGTAGTTTGGTTCATTTTGAGGACGATATTGATTACCTCCACGATGTGAAGTACCGCTATAGCATTGGCTTCAAACGGACTACCATCGGTGGCGATACGATTGTAGTATGCATGAGGACCACCACAAGTAACACATACTTCAACTTTCTTCACTTCACCATGTGATGGTGTCGTGTGAAGGTGACTTTCTTTGGTTTGCAAGAACCAAATCTCGAACAATATCTCGTGAGTTTGTCAATCTTAGCATCGGTGCTAGATGTACTCACGGGAGATGAAGTAGAAGGTCCAAGATTAGATCGAGTCCGATATGTCTTTGTGCGGAAAGGGCGGACCGGGACTTGTTTTCAATGATTTGCAAGGCTTCTTTGTGGTCTTGCTCAAGAAATTACCTCCCGCGGAGGTATTTAGAGAGTCTTGGTCACTTGTCTCGCACCATTGTAGAAAGTATCCATTTGCATTAACTCGGTAAAACCATGATGCGGACACTCATGAGCAATTCTTTGTAACGATCCCATGCCTCACCGAATGATTCATCAAATCTTTGAGAAAATTTCATTATCTCATTCTTAAGACTTGTAGTTCGGGATGGTGGATAGAATTAGATTAACGAACTTGGTGACTAAATCCTCCCATGTCTCAATGGAGCGAGGGGTTGTTTCTCAAGCCAATTAGGGCTTGTCCTCTAGAGAAAATGGGAAGAAGAAGCTTAATTGCTTCATGTGGGACATTCTTGTATTTGATGGTAGATGCAATCTTGTTAAACCATCGAATGTGTGCATGAGGATCATCCCGCCAAAACCATAGAATTGGCTTTGGGTTACCGTTAAGCAACCCGGTTTTGAGCTCAAAGTATCGACCACAATGGCTGGGACAACAATGGCATCTCCGTAACCCTCGATGGGTGCTTGGAGAAGCTCATTCATCGGCTTGTCTTTCGCCATTTCGACTGGGGTGGTGGTGGTAGACGTTCCTCGATCACGGTGAAGGAGCGAACGTCCTACGCTCACGAGGAATATTTGCAAGCTCGGAAAGTGGACTTGTAGAGGCGGAAGAACGAGTGCGCATGCACTAAGTATAAAAATCATTTTCAAAACAAATGCGAGGCAAAGCGACAAGTGAACTTAAACCAATAATCACAAATGAAATGGCTTCTTTGAAAATGGTACACCAAATCACAAGGACACAAAGGCAAGTTTTAAATCTGTTGTTCGGGAACTTATTAATGTTCACACCCCAGGTTGGTAGGTGTCGCCTTGATTTGCGGTGGTTGATTTTTATGTATATATTAAGTACCACCGAAAAGACGTAGGTATAGATTTGTGCAAGGGTTTAAAACTTTGGACAATATTTTTGTTATCGTCTCGTTTAACCAAATCATATCTCTTTAAGAATCACCTTAAAAGAAACACAAGCTAGAAAAGCGTTACGATTGTTTTGTTGTTTTATATTTTGTTTGGTGTTGTTAACACTTTAGGAAAAGTGTTAATGAACTTTTGATTTTGATAACTTTACAAAAATCATTTAAAGCGGTGGTATATGTGCAAGTAATGCGGTCAAAAGCGCTATAAAACACGCTTCTGACCTCCCGTGAAGCGCTAAAATTTGAGTGGTTCCCAAACAAAAGTTTAATCACACAAGCTAACCACTTGTGAATGGTCAACCGTAATAAACTTAAAACAAACTTAGAAAGCAATACAATTAAGATCGAGGAATATAGTGGATTCACGGGTCGTTAAGTCCCACGGAGGATGAATGGTGTTTAACACGACGGATGTCGAATAATCACTAAAGATAGTGATCGGTAAGGATTTTGGAATATTTATTCCTAAAGAAAAGTTTTGTAAATTACAGGGCTTAAATGCAAATTAAAGAAAATTAAAAATTAAAATATATTAAATAAACGCTATCACTATTTTTACAATGATGTTTTGTGATTTATAAAATAAAATAACTTAAATAAACTATTTTAATTAAAACGTAAACTTAAATTATCTAAAACGTGACTTAAATTGAAAACGAGCGTTATGTATAAAAAATTAGCGAGTGCATAAGTAAAACGTAAAATTTGGGAAATAAAAGTCCTACGAGTGTAAAAACAATTTTCTTACGTACTATATGACAAAAGAAAATTTTAGAAAAAAGATTTATATTTTTTTGACTTTTATATTTTTTATTATGAATTAAATACTATTTTAGACTAAATAAATGATTAAAAATACTAAAACTATTAAGAAAAATCTGAAACTTTTTTATAAAATACTTATTATCAATACAAAGCTAGGAAAAATACAAAAGTTGAAAAAGCTTGATTAAATAAGCTAAAAATAAGCTAATAAGCTCGTATAAGCTTAAAATGAAAACAAGGGTTATATATTAAAGTGTGCAAAGTTAAACCAAAAAGACCCAAGGGAGTTGGTGAGTATGTTGTGTGGTGGTGAGTCAGGCTGTGGTTCAATCCCAACACCGACTTTTTGCAAACTATTTATTTTTGATTTTTCTTTACAAACTTATTAAGTACACTAAAATAAGCAATTTTATAACTACAAGTTTTCTAAAACTACTAATAAGCTCGCTTTGAGCTTATTTTCTCAACAGTGAGCAAAAAATTGGAATAAGCACAATGATTTAGCCAAAATGGCTAATAAGCTAATAAATAAGCAAATGAAGACTGGAAATAAGCTAAGGAACTTGTAATAAGCTAATGTTACAAATGAAAAAGCAAAAGGACTTGAAAATAAGCACTAAATAAGCCAAAATAAGCACAAGTTTGATCTGTTACACAGGACATTATGTGGTTTTCTAGGCACCTTTAAGCTAGATTTTAAGCACTTTAATAAGCTAGACAATGAAAATAAGCACTGTAACTAATAAGTTGACCAACTCGACTTTCCAAAGCTAAAGCTCTCTTTGTGGGGTCCACTAGAGAGCTTATGGTGAGCTTGAAAAAGTCGAAAACCACCGAGTATGACTCGATTATTATCTTGAGTGTTTTGGACAAACAAAAAGCTAAGTGCAGCCCTATTGAATAAGCTGGAAATTGGAATTTTAAGCTTGGGACCTTAAGATGGCTTGGTTAGCTTCACAAAAAACTAAAATTCACAAGCTAAAGTTAACTAGTGAGCTTGTGACAAGCTTGTGAATTTGACCATAAAACTGTGCACAGGGCATGGTTTTGACTTTTTAAGAAATTGAACCAAGTTGACTTTTATGAGATTTAGATCAATTCTATGCACTGATTATGATGTATTAAGGTGTATTAAGACTGATTTGATCTATATCAACAACTTATAAACATAAATGCATGATCATTAAACATGAAATTCTAACAGTTAATGATCAAGAGATGATCAAAGACTATTTTGACTTTTTTGACAAATGAGGTCTGGTTTTTATGCTTTGTTTGAGTTATTAGGGACTAATGAGACACAAGACAAGCACAAGCAATAACACAAGAAACCTATAACAGCTTAAACTAATGAATCCAAACACCCATTTATAGGATGTTTTAAAGATTTAAATCTTGAACAACTTTTTAACCCAAGTAATCTAATGATTAACTTATATTAACTACAATGAAATGTAATTAAACTAATATTAGCAAGAATTAACCACTTATACTAAAAATTGCAAACTTTTAAGAAATTGCTTACAAATGAGTCTAAGCACGGCGAGAACCAAGGACTTGCAAACACTTCCTAAAGCTTCCCAATAAGCTCTATACCAAGGCCATCCAATATCAACCCCGCCAAATTTTCTTGTATCTTTCACCATGGATTTTTATTTTTCAACTATTTTTAGTATTTTTGGTATTTTTTCTTTTGATTTCTAAACCGAGTTTTAAAGTATCTAATAGCTTTAATAAGCTATATGGAGCTTATGTGGGCCTATTCGGTCCAAGACAACCATTGATAACATCCTTTGATCATATTTGAGAATTTGAATTTTGAAATGCATAAACCGAAATTTGAACTTAAACACTGAAATTACTTATTGCAAAAGTCAGATAATACACCGAACATGAGAAAAACAGTAATTGAAAGCTAAGAAATACACTGGAAATTCAAAATTAATTTTAACGACATAAACTAAATAAAATTACACTAGTTATCTTTCTCCCTTGCTTCATCCCTCCTTTATAAAGATCTTTTCCACTCTTGTGTCGACATCTGAATCTTTCCCACCTCTCTTGAGCCATTGGATCTCTCTATATCATCAGAACCGTCCAAGTGTAATTTTGGCGCCAAAAAAGTCATTTGAGCAGGTTATTAGCATTAATGAATTTTGTTGGATGTGGAGGTGTTAGGGAGATGTATACAAGTGGAAAAACAGGTGGAAAGGTGGAAAATTGGTGGAAAACTGCTATGGTTTTGGAATTACAGGCGAAGAGAGGGAGATGAACAGTGGATGGTTTTGGGCGCGTTTTGACTTATTTTGACCATTTGATATAATAGACGGGGGTTCATAATTGGGGGGTCACAGGTGTTTGACAGGGGTTCTTTTTGATTTGGCTGGGGTTCTAAATACAAAAGGGGGTCAGTTTTGTTTGTTATTATTATAAGGACCAATCTTGTAAATTCTGAAACTTGAGGGACTGAACCTGTCTATTTCTCAAAAGTTCACACAAGGACCAATCTTGCCATTCTTTAATAGTATAAGGACCATATTTGATAATTTCCCATTTTTAAATATCCAAGGACCTTATTTGACATTTTCAAAACTTGAGGGACTAAAGTTGTAATTTTGCAATTTTAAATTTCAAGGACTTGCTTTGACAACTTCATGAATCCCTAAGGACTTAAAATGATATTTTACAAGTTTTGAATATCCAAGGACTGTTTTTGACAACTTTTGAAACTTGGGGACTAAAACTGCCAATTATGCAAACTTGATACGTTTTTCACCAGATTTTGGTGTTTTTGCATTTAAAACACATAAAACACTTATTTGTGATATTTTTATCATTTGATGCATTTCGAGTGTTTTCGATGTTTTGGTATTCTAAATAATGCAAAAATGATGAGTATTTAGACACTCATCAAGATCCCATATCTATTCCTACCGTTAGTCATTCTCAATGGTAATCCTAACTTTTATCCTACTCGAGGTAAGTATTTGAGCAATCATATGTGTCTCACTCATGGATTTGGGTGAGCATGTATGATTTTGTCGCTTTTTCTGGAGTAGTATTGTTGGTGAAGATGATCAAATATGGATGATTCAACCCCAAGCCTTACATGTATTCACCTTATATTGCCTTTTGAGATTGCTGAGACCTTTGCTCTAGTGATGGAGTTTAGTATACTCGCCAAGCCTATGTTAAAATACATGATACGAATGTGGAATGAATGATCACCCCGAAAATGAAACATATAGATTAGCGAGTGCATGAGTGAATTCGTTTCCCTTTTCGTGAGGTGTTCGCCTTTGACATTTCTAGCATAGGTATTTTTTAATCATATCTTCCAGTTGCACTTCGGAGATATCGTTTTAGAAATTATAATCGGGTTTACTTGAGGGCAAGTAGAAGTCAAGTGGGGATATTTGATAACATCAAATAATGTATATATTTTACTATCATTATCCCATTATATTTGCTCTTTATTCTTGTTATTTTATAAGAATTCATACTCAATTGCTTCCTATTTGATTAATAATATTTATAAGAGCATTGGAGCGATGAGACGTGAAAATTAGAAGAAACTTGAAGAAATACAAAGAAAAGTTGGACTAGATGTATATATGGTGTAATTGGCCCGTAATGCCTACGTCATAGTCATGTTCACTTTAAACACCAAGTCAACCATAATATTCTTACAACGTAGTTACATTATTGGACCTACGTCGTATCCACAATGAATATTTGGTTTACTATCGAAGACGTCAAGACTACCACGGTGTAACAAGGTCGTACAGGTTACGCCGTAACCATGATCAAGACTTCAAAGAATTGAGACGCAAAGATTTCAAGTCCATTGGGGGGTTATAATGATGAAACACTCAAGGAACAAGTGACTTGTGACCAAGAGTTGATTATGGAATTCTCGTGAAAGTATTGAGTGAAGAAACAAAGCCGAAAGTTGAAGAAATGTTTATGTGATATCTCAGAAAAAGTGGTTTAGTAATTTGACCATATTTTCTTCATACGAGCTCCTTTTTAGGTGATTCATGCGGCCACAGAAAGAGAAAAGAGATATCTACAACTTTCATGTTTTGAGCTAAGCCTCAATCACAATTGAAAAATCACAAAACAACAATATATACAACGTATATAAAACATTTCATATACGGTGTAATGAACTTGACTTGATGGCATTTTTGGGTCTGAGAGCATATGAGACGTAATGGAAGCTTATGGTTACGCATATATGGACCGAAATCAGTTGAATCCTATAAATACAAGCCCTAACTCACCCATAAAGCCATAAAGTGTGTGGAACCCTAGGGACGATTAAGGGTTCAATAAAGGAAGAAAACCACTAGTTTCATGCTGCTTTCAAAGGGAGAATACCATCCATTCATCATCATCATTATATCAAGTTAGAGTAATCGATTCAAACATTATGTTCATTGTCAATTTTGATTCATATATTGTTTTGATTTCGTTTACTACTATATTCGTCTAAACACCTTTGGTGTTAGCCTAGTTATGAATTAATTAATGTTGTGTTTTTTATTCCTTCATTTATTTATCATTTTTACTGGATATTTATGTGTTTTTATGAGATCCTTGTATTGTGGTAGTACTTAAAGAGATTTAGCTCCTGACCACTAGGTGTAGAGACCAACTCACTTGGTAAATGAGGTGATCGAGAGATTTACCACCTCTCGGTTGTTTAGGGGTAAACCAAACCACCACCTAAATAAGTATAGGTACTTAAAAAATGTAAGATTAGAGCCCTATTGGACCAAACTAGGTGCCTAAATTCCAAGAAGTGAGAATGTTGGCATATGAACAAATCACATAGGTAGTTGGCACTTACTGACTAGATACCGGTTGATCGGTAAGAAAACTAATCTACTAAGACCGGAGACTATAGGCTAGTGTTATGATGACCATTCAGGCCTAGTGAATTAAGATCACTAGTAAGAGCGGGAGATAGACATTGCACTGGGAGATGAAACATATCATTATTTAAGGATTAGCTAGGTTAACACATTTTCTCCTCTTGATTAATTCGTAAAACCATTTCATTCGTTTTGTCAATTAGCTAAATGGATACCTAAAATATGATCATGTGGATCTAAAACACAATCGTGACAAATTACTGCTTTCTAGGTTAGTAGTAGATAACCTCAATTTAGTAGACCACAATATAGCTCCTAAGGACGACCTCGAACTTTCCAAAACCCTACACTACGTATGACCGGGTACACTACCGGTAAGTATATATATAGATCATAGGTAGTCAAAGTATTATAAATTTAAGACCTGATCACGCATATCAAGTACTCAATTTCTTTTTTCCTTTCTTCAACGCTCCTTTGTATCCCTTGAATATCATCATGAAGTTTAAGAATATCATTGTCTAGTGTAAGAATTATTTTTCATCTTTTGCTACTTTTTTCATCAGTAACGCGACATGCCCTTTCTCAGCAACACAAACTTGTCTTTTTATGGAGTCCAATACGATATCAAGTGGCTTTCTATTAGAACTTGACGAAGATTCAGAATTTCGCCTTGATGGTGAGGTCATTTGGAAAGAAGAAGCCATTTAGATAGATTTAAGGGTTTAGTATACCTATGATTGAAAGTCTTTCTCGGTTAATGTGTACATATAGGACTGTATTCACTTTTATTGTTTTTCGTAATCGATCGCAATCAAATTCTAAACCATGAAAAGAATTGAATTCGCATTGGATATTGCAATCTACATTTATTTTGACGTTTGTATTCTTAACTAATGGAAAACATCAGCGTAACAAAAAGTGAATTTAAAATTATTTGACAATTACATCTAACATATTTATCAGATAAAACATGCAGCGAAAGACTTTATTAAAAACACTTCTTTACGTAAAAGGGTTTTCCTCCCATGAGATCCATATACACCCAACTTAATTAATCATGTACATATAATAAACTACATACCTTATGCAGACCAGTAAACACAAATAGATGACTTGTATCCTGCTCCATGAATCTATTAACCATAAAGATTTATATTTATACTAAAACCTAGACCTTATCTATAATAAGGTAATATTTATTCATTAAGGAAACAAAACATATTCCAAATAAAACACTTTTATTTAAGAAAAAAGATTATTATTTTTCCTCCAAGATAAACCAAAAAATCTATATTATCCTACTAGGGATATTCGGCCAATTATGGTTGGGTGAGGGTTTATCGGGATTTTGTCCATTCCAATACATTTAAATGTTTTTTACTTATAGTATTAATTAAGCTCAATAGCTAATTAAGCCCAATAAGTAAATAACCATTTACCGTCTCTTTTAGTTAATTCTAATACATATACAATTATATATATATATATATATATATATATATATATATATATATATATATATATATATATATATATATATATATATATATATATATATATATATATGAATCTATTAACCATAAAGATTTATATTTATACTAAAACCTAGACCTTATCTATAATAAGGTAATATTTATTCATTAAGGAAACAAAACATATTCCAAATAAAACACTTTTATTTAAGATATAAAAAGATTATTATTTTTCCTCCAAGATAAACCAAAAATCTATATTATCCTACTAGGGATATTCGCCAATTATGGTCCTTTTGGGTGAGGGTTTATCGATTTTGTCCATTCAATACATTTAAATGTTTTTTACTTATAGTATTAATTAAGCTCAATAGCTAATTGAAAGCAAAAAGAAAAGCCCAATCAAGTAAATAACCATTTATGTTTCCTCAAATAAAACAAATGTCGATTTATGTGTGTTTTAGTCTCTTTAGTTAATTCTAATACATATACTACAATATATATATATATATATATATATATATATATATATATATATATATATATATATATATATATATATATATATATATATATATATATATATATTTGAAATGTGTGGTTAGAAATCCTTCTTATTCTTAGCTTTTTCAGTTTTCTTCTTGGCTCCTTGGTTCCATTAAGAAGGTTTTTAGATTGAGAAGGTTGAGAAACAATTTGGACCATAGAAATCAATTTTTCTTAATTAATCATAAAAGTCATTGATTTGAATAAAAAGGGCAAAATAGTAATTGAATCACTAAAAAAATATTGAAGACTAAAGACTCCCACAATTATGGCTTCTTTAATTCCGAATTTGATGGCATAATAAGTTTTCCTATACGTTATTTCCTATCTTAATTTTCACATACGCTTGTTTTGCTTGTTTTGTTTGTGATTCATTTTTTCTACATATTACTATTTCTACTAACCAATAAAATACAAACATATTATGAAGATTAAAGATGACTATCGGATATCCTATAACCACAACCAAAGAAATCTTTGTGAAACACAAGATTCATGTTTTTAAATGTAATATGTATTACACGCAATTTTGAGTTTTGAATCAAAAAACATGGTAACTTTATAAATAATGAATCTTTAAAAAGCTAGTTAGTTCAAATTGAATCATTGTCAATATGTGAATCATAAATCATTTATTTAGGTTTATGAATCAAATGAATTAGTTAATCAAAAATGAATTAATTCAAGTGTGTTTTCATAACCTTTACTAGTGACATAATAATGATTCACTAATAAACCATATCTGATAATAAAAAAAGTTTACATAAAATATGAATCATCACACATAAATAAAGAATAGGAAGGTTGGTGATTTATTAAGATACATTAAGCGTATACATATTCATGATAATAAAAAAGCGTGTGCCAACTAGCAAGGATTAATCATTATATTTTAAGTGATGATTCATATTCATGTGATAATGAATCACATATTTGATCTGATATTAAAAAAGAGTATACATATTCGAGTGAATGTATTTGACGGTGACGAAAACTAAGTAAACTCAAATTAAAAAATTGAATTAATTAGTAAGTTTAAATGTATATTTAGAGAAGAGGACATGTAACGCATAATGCATTAAAGTAGTGTTAATGATAGTGAAATACAAAATTTTAAATGCCTATCATACCCTTGTATTAGCTTCATGAGATGAATGGTCAAGATCGATTCTCATTCTTCTCAATCTAAAACTCTTCTCAATCGATCCGGATTATATATATATATATACATACATACATATTAATCAAGCATCTCGTGTTATATGTGTACGACCCTTGGATCTCGAAAGAAATCACCAATATAAGTATGTATGTTATGTCATGCATATATATAACCAACATATGCCACTTGTGCATAGAAAAAACATTCTAGGAACTTATATATGCAATAGCTTTCGTCTAGAAACTATGTTACCATTGCGCCACTACCTATGAGTGTTTGTTTCACCAGTGTAAATGAACTTATTCTTACTTGCTATTGATATTATGATCACAAATCTCGTATCCCTTTGTCAAATACTAGCTATCAAGGACATGGATAAAATATTCTTTATGCCAACACTTAGTTTCTTGATCAAGAAATGATATGATCACCAAAATAATTGGTTACATAGTCAGACTCTTTTAAGCGTGCGGCCACGCAAATCAGATCATCTCAACGAAAGGCCACTAAAGTATTAACTCTATCAAATACAAGAACAAATCCTTATGACTATATCCACCTCATAATGCGTCCGTCATAATACCTAAAATGAACTTTAATGACTACCCAGTTAGTGATAGCGGTTTGATCAAATCTAAGTAAAACTCAGTACACACCAATACAGTGCTATATACCTGAAATGAAATTTTATGACTTAACCACGTAGAACACACAGTTCGACTATGACCCACGATGCAAAGTTTCTTGTTGGGTCAACCCAATATTCATCTGTTATTAACATCTTGTAGGTCTAGAAATAGTTTCTGCTTATATCATTCCCACAATATAAAAATAAAATTGACTATAGACTCTATAATAAGAAGGTTTAGGATTTTATTAATAGTATGTCATTAACCTAACTTTATTCAAGGATCTAAACATGCAAATATATAACACATAATTTAATAATGGATAACTCATATCCCCATATATTGTTCATCGTAAAATATATGCTTTAGTTTTACAATATCCAGACATTAATGATAAAAGTTTCATACTTAATGACTTTCATTAATATCAATATAAAATGATTTATATTTTACTTTGCATTTTGTCTTGCATTTTATCAATTTGTGAATCTCTACGAATGCAACAACATTCTATAAATCTTGCCAAGATTTATTATACTATTATAATAATTCGGTTTCTATAAGCCATATACTTTTCAATCATAATGAAAACTCATATGCTAGTTTAAACATGTTGGTCAAAATTAGAATAATTGAAACTATTGATCAAATGATTTTAATCAGTACTCAGATTATTGCTTTTTCATACTTAACCATAGTTGCAGAATTTCTAAAAACCCAACTATATGAACCATCACTTTGATGAAAACTTTGATCATCCTTAGTGGTGTCCTACCTTAGAGCAATTCCTACACACTATTGAGCACGGTCCATGGTGGTATCGGCTGCAACGACCACACAAGGGTTTGCTACCTTCATAACCCTTCTTCTCTCCATTTCCTATGGCGAACACCCTGGCAGTGTCTTGCCGTTTGTTGCCATTCCCTTTAACAACCTCATTCCTCTTCCTCTTATCACTCTTACCCTTATCTTTTCCTTCAAACACATAAGAGTCCATCAAACGCTGAGCCACGGTAATTGCCTCATGCAAGTTAGCCGGCTTCGCAGCGATGACATCATTCCTAGTAGCTAAGGGCAATCCATCAGTATACCTCTCAATCTTAAAGGCTTCAGTGTGAACCATTTCTGGGCAAAGCAGCGACAACTCTTGGAAACGACGATTGTAGGTCGTCATGTCGGTTCCCTTAACCTTATGGTTCCAGAACTCAATCTCTAACTTCTTAACTTCATTCCTAGGACAGTAAGTCTTGATCAGGAGAGCCTTAAACTGGGTCCAAGTCATGCTATAGGTTGTATCACTTCCTACGGATCTACGATAGTTGTTCCACCAGGTCAACGCCTCGTCCTTCAAGGTAAATGATGTATACTTAACCTTACAATCCTCATCGCAATTACTAACGGTAAACACAGACTCAGTTTTCTCCATCCACCTTGTTAGGTAAACCACTCCCTCGGTTCCTCCGAACTCGATGGGACCAGAATCGGAACTCTTTGTAGGTACAACCTCGAGCTCGATTAAGCGGTGGGGTTCCACCAGAGGTGTTAGAGTGATTAGACTCAGCTAGCAGTTCACTACACGCTGCGTTACAAGCTGGTCGATGTAGGCTGGATTCATAGGCGGAGGGTTTTGTGGAACAGGACCATTCTCAGCATGGTCGTTCACATTCGGGTTGTCTACAGCTGGGTTATCATTATTCTGGTTCTCAACAGGTGGAGTGGTCGGGGTCGGACGACGACCTCGCCGGACAGGGTTAACCACAACAGCATGAGCTACTCGGTTGATCCTAGGTGGGTTTCATCTTGGTGCCATTAATCTGAAGGTTAGAATAATAGTTTCATAAGTTCACAATTCATGCTCTAAAGACTGGGTTTGGTTCCAAGGATCACCGAATAACGCACGAATACATAATCAAAGATAACAAGGATAATACTACATCATAACGAAACAACTAGAGACCGAATCATAACTAAAGGATGCACATTCTAATAACCATAACTCATAGGTTCCAAAGTGGAATACATGAAGGATACGGAGAAATCAAAAACGATCTTAACAACCATACTAACAAGATAACTAGGATAGATCTACATCTTGAACTAGAGACTACTCAGTTTCAAGATGGTACAATGCCATGAATCTAACACAATCTAGCCACGACTACGAGCACTCCTAAATGATCTCCAAACACCGTCCATCACTCTCCATAGTGACAGGACCTCCAGACGCTGAGAGTCGCGATCTTTCTTAAGATTTACGACCTCCTCCTCCAACTCGTCGACTTTGTGCTGAAGCGCTTGGTCTGCCTCCTGGACTATCGAACACTCTGCTTGCCGGTTCCATACCTGCTCATAGCGTTCCGACATGCCCTTTCTCAAGGCCATCGACTTCTTATCCATCTTATTCATATCCACTCTCAAATCCTCTACACCAGTCCTCGTAACTCCATCTAGTCGATCAAACAACTGACTAAGGCTAATATTCTGGGATATAATCCTCTCCCAAATCAGACTCGTACCTCCGTACTCCTCGGGCTCTGAATCAATCTCTGATGGTATCTCGGAACCTAGTGGGCTACCTATCTCAGGTGAATGTGGAGGTGAACCAAAATCAAATGGCTGCCCAGGAGAATCAGGCTCGGGCAAAGGTAAGGGAGAGCCTGGTCCTGGAGAATGCGCAGGACTCTGCAATGGTGAAGTACCCCCTTCTGGGATATCCTCATCATCCTCCTCCTGAGGATCCTCATCCTCATCTACATACTCCTCTTTGATCTCATGCTCCTGATAACGCTACACGCGTCGTTCGGGGTCAAAGGAACTTCCTTTCGTCGAGCAAGTTTTATAACACCCTAGGCAGTGAACCTAATCGTTGTAGTGTAGTATTAGGGTAAGCCACGGGTATTGATATCGTTCTCTAGGGGAATAGTGTCGTTAGGCTGAAGTGTATGTCGATTTAAGTCTAAAGGTAAGGATGATTATTTTTGTATTTTTATGTTTTAGGAATCTCGGTTTTGGAGGAGGGTGGAATTAGTTGCTAGTCAACTATCCCAAAAGATACTAACTAAATTATGGGTCTACCGAGGAGCGTGAAGCGTATCTACTTATGATGTATTACTCCTTGCTAGCTATCCAATTCTACCTACTGAATTGTCACGTCCTATTGATGGTTGAATTGTCACGTCCTTATTCTTAACGCGTTGTGTTTTCTAAGGTCGTAAGGTGTGCATTCCCTAACTCCTTGAAGTCACCTTTAAGTGTAGTAAACAAAATCCACTAAGTCATTCATAAACTAACTTTGAGAGTATCTTTGGGTTTAGTAAACGAAATCCACTAAGTCATTCATAAACTATCAAAGATTTTTCAAGTATTAAACACAACGATAGCCTAGTCGCACTCCTAAGCCAATTACAATTAAGATAAGAGACAACCAATCAAACAAGAGACAGTAGGATGCAAGAATTATAAACTAAACCAATTAGACTCATTGAAATTGTCACACCCCTAATGATGAAGATAGACACAAGCATCACTAAGAAATCAGTAAGATCTAATTAATTACATACAAGTTTCATACAATCATAAGCAAACACTAGGTGAATTAGCCAAGCATAATTAATGAAGAGCAAGCAACAATTATGATAATTGAAGACATACCATAGGATTGGATTAACAAACAAACCATTACACGATGTTTATAGAGTGTTTGAAACCCTTTAAGTTCTTGGAAAAACACCTACCTAAACCCGTAATCGGACTTAGGGTTTAGGGCTTACAAAAGTGAAGTTATAATGTTATATTTATAGGCGATTTTCTCGTCGGCAAAGAGCGACAGCGTCACATCTAAAGAGTGATGGCGTCACAACCACTTTTCACCAAACTATAGATTTTCTCGTCCGGTCGCGTAGGCTTTTGAATCACCTAAATTCGAGTTCGTATGTAAAAGTTATGGCCAAAACAGTATCGGCTACTTGGCGCATGTTGCGACTTTGTGGCGTCACCTTATGGTTGTGGCGCGTCGGCTTCATCTTCGGCGCCGTGCGGATCAAATCTAGGGCGTCGAGTTGTGACGCCTTCTCTTTTAAAACCGACAATCACTTGAAAATAAGAAATTTGGCTTCGTGTTGTCACAAAATGCTCGACGCGTCATGTTTTAGCGATGGCGCCGTCACCCTTATATTTCAATGACTTGAGTGTCTTGATTCTTGACTTTGGCCATTTTCTTCGTATTTCCGCCTTTTCGTCCAAATAAGTGCCATTCTGACAATTTTCCTTCAAGAGACCTAAAAGTGAAAAGGAGCGATATTAAGTAATAACGGATACAAAAGTGATCAAATAAGGGCTTAACGACCCTCAAAAGGTACATTTTAAAACCTTATCAAATATCCCTACACTTGGTATTTGCTTGTCCTCAAGCAAATGTGCTTTTAGCCAATTAATTTATAAGTTAGGGGTCATGAAGCATTAGTTTAAAATAGTCCACAACACATATAAGCCCCACAAAAGTCATAACAAGCACGAAAATTACATACTAGCACCTCACATGGGGTGTTTGGATACTCACATCATTCTCAGGTGTATATGAAATATAACAAGTTGGAAATGGAAGATAAACACTCATTAACCGGTCCTAGTACATAGATTACCATAGGCTTGAGAATAGATCAAACCTCCATCGCTTTGGCGTAAGCACCTAGGAAAGACAACAAAGAGGTCTTTAAAGGGTTGTAATGTTAGGCTTACGGTAGGAAACAAAGGGTTTGGTGGGATAGGCTATTTAGTGGTGGCAAGTCAAAAATCTCTTATGTTACAAGCATACGAAGAATGGCGTTGCTAAGCCAAGACTCGACACTCTAAACTCTAGATAAGCGAAACAAACAAACATAAATTTAAAGGATAGATGTAGGATGGTAGCCTGCTTTTTTTTTTTTTTTTTTTTTTAACACTCTATTTTTTTTCTTTTCTCTTTCTATTTTTTTTCGATTTTTTTTCATACACTTTTACTCTACCATCCTCTACGGTAACATCAAAATGATAGGGATTTATAGGCACATCCCTACACTTGAGTTTTATTACTCTAACACTAATTTGACCCAATTTAAAAGATCAAAACACTTGGGGTATGTTATTACGCAAATAAGGGAATTTAACGTTCCCTTCCAGGTCATTTCATAAACTTTAACTTTTCCCATGAGTCCCAATCGTCCCAAAGCTGTGTACAAAGGATATGACTCGACTTAGCAACTCATGCAAGCAACAAGATAATTGAACTAAGGGTTTGGGGTGATAACAATAATGCACTAAAAGTGAGTGCATACAAGGTAGGCTAAGGCGATTTGGGTGTATATTTGGGGGTGGGGTGTAAACAATGCTCTTCATTGATATTCCGGAAAAAACCGAAACATCACGAGAACCGTGAAAAGGATAGGCTCTGAGGGGTTAACTAGGGGTATCGTGTACTAAAAATGAGTACAACGCAAAGGTGTGGGGGAATTACTCAACCGATGTGGCAGAAGTAATTATATTACGGGTATCAAACAAGGGTTATCCTAATGCCTCTTATCATTTAGTTATTCCTAGCTACACAAGTGTAGTCTTACTAGCGATCTCGGGATGCATCACAAAACAAGTTCTAGAATCTATTATACTACCGGTTCACACTCTAAGCATTAAAGATGAATGCTTTAATTCCTAATAATCTAAGGGCGATCCTCACATTTTGGGTGGAATTTAAGTGGTAAAGGGTTTTTGTGCTAGTCATATAACTTCCTATCCGTGAGACGCTTTTGTTAAGACTAATGGCCCACTCCTATATGTCATGAAAATTTTAAATTTGGTGCCAAAATTACCTAACCGACATTTTCTCATGGTTTATTACACAAATGCAATTGGACAAAGCAAATAGTCAATGATAAGCATAGTTTCAAAGTTCCGCTTTATTTTCCTCCTACACTTAAACTGAACATTGTCCCCAATGTTCCCAAAGTATCAAAGTTATGATAATAGAAGGTAATTAAAAATGAAAGAAACTAATACTCTCGATTAGCTCGGTAGGATCCGTGTAAAGTGGTGGTTAAATCTTTCCCAAGAAGAATGTATGTGTGAAAAGCTCCTTCCAATCTCATGTATCTTCTTCTTAATAAATTAAACCTGCACACTTGAAGAAAACAAACAACCCAACGCATCAAACCGAACAAACAAAAATCTCAACAAGATGTAATTCCAGACTTAAATAAGATATAATACTTGTGGAATGGATGTTTGCTGATTTTCTAGAAAATTAAGACACGAAAATTCCAAAAATTTATAAGTAGCACGAGAAAACGAGAAAAGTAGTATGCGGTTTCTACTCCTCCTCGCCGTCAGTTGCAACCCGACGCCGTCAGTTATCATGAACAAACCGGTCTGCGATTTTCGGAAAAAATTACCGAAATTTTTATCTTTAGAATCTGGTAAAATTTCACGCAAAACATCCATTATGACTCGATACAAGCATTTGACTCGAACAAACACACATGTATATCTTTTAATTAATTGAAATTCTCATGTTTAAGTTTGTTTTAAAAATGTGTGATATCCTCCCTACACTTATCCCTTATGTAAAATACCTTTATATGTAATCATGACGAGGTTAAAGACAAAATAAAGCATTTTTACAAATTCAAAATGAGAATAAACAATTACTAAAAGATATACGACACACAAATGAAAATGAAAAACAAATACACATGGGTTGCCTCCCAAGAAGCGCTTGTTTTTGTTCGAGTCACGAGCCTGACTCTACCCTTATTTAATGGATAAATGGGAGGTTTTCCCTACACTTAAGTTTAGGTGCGGGTGATAGTAGCGATACACACCCTTAGGGTAGCAATTTTCCACGTGAGGTGAAGGGGGTGAGTGCATGTCTTCCTTCATCCTAAAACTACCCGGACTAAATTGGTTGATGGGTGGGTCAGTTCCTCTTTTGTCTCCTAGATGTATATCTAAGGATGGGAAAAAAGATTGAAGTTCCGGTTCATCAACACTAGGAAATTCCCTAGAACTAAGAGTAATACTGAGACTACAAGTATTCAAACCTATATTCTCTAGTTGCGTTTGGTTCAAATGTTCTACCTCCATTGGGATACCTAAAGTCTCTTCTACTACTTCCGGGTAAGTCACGTGTGGTGTGTATGCCTTAAATGATGGTGGGACTTGTGGGATACCTTTTGGGTCTAGACTTTTCACCTTATCCTCAATTACATCTACATCATCTATATGCTCGTCATGTATTTCCTTAGGTCGTGATGAAACTAAACCTAGTAATTGATCCAACTTATGGTTTAATGCTTGGTTGTTTACCATAATATTTTCACAGATTTGGTCAGTTCTCCTAAGGGCCTCACTAAAAATAGCTTCTAAACATGGAGGTTGTTCACGAAAGTCTATCCTAGGTGAAGAGAAGCATAGGTTTCACAAGATGAGGTATTTTGTGGGCTTGATGGAATGGTGAAACCCTCAAAAGGTTTATGGACTTGGTTACTTTCTTCCCACCATCTTGAATAATCCGCTTTAGTAATATCATAATTTTTATGAAAAACCTAATCGCGGATATAGTGGATTCGCGTTCTCCATAATCTTTGAACGGAAGAGTCAATGGACAACTTTTACGAAAAAGGCACAAAGAAGGGGATAGACTACAAGGAAGCTAATAAAAGAAAAAAATATCTCACTTGATAGGAATCTTGTGAGTAGACCTAAACGAGATAGAAATCAAGCCTAAACAATAACTATTCCCGGAACGCGCCAAAAACTTGATAACGCTACACGCATCGTTCGGGGTCAAAGGAACTTCCTTTTAAAGTCGAGCAAGTTTTATAACACCTAGGCGATGAACCTAATCGTTGTAGTGTAGTATTAGGGTAAGCCACGGGTATTGATATCGTTCTCTGGGGAATAGTGTCGTTAATTTGAAGTGTATGTCGATTTAAGTCTAAAGGTGAGGATGATTATTTTGTATTTTATGTTTTATGAATCTCGGTTTTGGAGGAGGGTGGAATTAGTTGCTAGTCAACTATCCCAAAAGATACTAACTAAATTATGGGTCTACCGAGGCGTGAAGCGTATCTACTTATGATGTATTACTCCTTGCTAGCTATCCAATTCTACTTCATCGAATTGTCACGTCCTATTGATGGTTGAATTGTCACGTCCTTATTCTTAACGTTGTGTTTTTAAGGTCGTAAGGTGTGCATTCCTAACTCTTTGAAGTCACCTTTAAGTGTAGTAAACGAAATCCACTAAGTCATTCATAAACTAACTTTGAGAGTATCTTTGGGTTTAGTAAACGAAATCCACTAAGTCATTCATAAACTATCAAAGATTTGTCAAGTATTAAACACAACGATTGCCTAGTCACACTCCTAAGCCAATTACAATTAAGATAAGAGACAACCAATCAAACAAGAGACAGTAGGATGCAAGAATTATAAACTAAACCAATTAGACTCATTGAAATTGTCTCACCCCTAATGATGAAGATAGACACAAGCATCACTAAGAAATCAATAAGATCTAATTAATTACATACAAGTTTCATACAATCACAAGCAAACACTAGGTGAATTAGCCAAGCATAATTAATGAAGAGCAAGCAACAATTATGATAATTGAAGACATACCATAGGATTGGATTAATAAACAAACCATTACAAGATGTTTATAGAGTGTTTGAAACCCTTTAAGTTGCTAGAAAAACACCTACCTAAACCCTAGAATCGGACTTAGGGTTTAGGGCTTACAAAAAGTGAAGTTATAATGTTATATTTATAGGCGATTTTACGTCGTCAAAGAGTGTGACGTCACACCTAAAGAGTGATGGCGTCACGACCACTTTTCACCAAATGTATATTTTCTCGTTCGGTCACGTGGGCTTTGAATCACCTAAATCCGAGTTCGTATGCAAAAGTTATGGCCAAACAATGATCGGCTACTTGACGCATGTTGCGACTTGTGGCGTCACCTTATGGTTGTGATGCCGTCGGCTTCATCTTCTAACGCCGTCTGGATCAAATCTAGGCGTCGATTTGTGACGCCCTACTCTTTTAAAACGACATCGTCACTTGAAAATAAGAAATTTGGCTTCGTGTGTCACAAAATGCTCACGGCGACCAAGATTAGCGCAGTGGCGCCGTCACCTTGTATTTCAATGACTTGAGTGTCTTGATTCTTGACTTTGGCCATTTTCTTCGTATATCCGCCTTTTCGTCCAAATAAGTGCCATTCTGACAATTTGCCTTCAAGAGACCTAAAAAGTGAAAAGGAACGATATTAAGTAATAACGGATACAAAAGTGATCAAATAAGGGCTTAAACGACCCCTCAAAAGGTACATTTTAAAACCTTATCGGCTCCTCCTCACCCTCATCTTGAGAGGAGAGTCCATGAGTCGGTGTCTACGTGGGTGAATCTGAGGTGGTACAAGTGGGGATCTAGGTCTTCTAAGACATGGTGATCTTGGTGGTGATGGCGAGAAGAGAGTGGGCGGCTAGGTGAATAGGTGATGATGGTGGTCGCACGGACATGCGGACAGTACTACGAGTAAGTATTGGAGTTTGGGCTCGTGCTGAGACCTGATGCAATGTGAGTTACCTAGATGAGCTAGGGCCTGATGATGATGATGAACTAGAGTGACGGGCGATCATATAGGGATCAGCCTGCGTAACAGTCATGAAAGTCAATGCTGTGGAAGTAGTAGCAGCAAGGACCTCCTCAGACACACCATAAGCTAGTGAAGGCATACTCTGTGACAATGACATAGGGTAGGTATAAGTGTTTGAAAACAACTAGTTCTAATAAGCGCATCAACTCAACCAAAACATATATCATATAATGAAAGCTTTAAAATAGAGGTACCGCATTACTCAAAATATGCCTTTAAATAAAACACATAAGTTCTGTTCTATCACATAATCCACGCATCATATAATCCCAAATCAAATCAATCATATAATCAAGCTCATAATCCCCAAATCACAACATATCAATAATCCAATCAAGTTCATAATATCTCGACAATCAAATCACATTACCTCAAAATCAATAATCGTATCTCAAAACATAACATCTCAAATAATCACTTCATAATTCATAATATCTCATAAATCAAATTGCAGTTCATACCATAATCAAATAAAGAAGCTTCGGCTTGGCAGGCGGGCATGCGTCGGTCGAGGATCAATTTTTCTAAAAAGTGGTTATAGTTTAGGTTTAATTAAATACCTAGTTCTCTATAACCTTGGCTCTGATACCAATCTGTAACACCCCTAAATCTCGGTACAGGGGAAGACTTAATCAAGTTTTCGGGGCGTTACATGGATTGGCACATCACACAAGTATAGCAAACAAGATATTCATATTATCATTCAAAAACCAGTCCCAAATTTAATTATCCAAAACAATAATCCCAAAAGTAAATAAAAGGCCCAGCATGATTTATAAAATAGGTCCCCATACTAATATCAGAGTTTAGTTATGATCCTTCAACCATGCCTCCTTGCCAAGCTTCCACAGAACACGCACTCCAAACATCACTTAAATACATGAGAAAGACATGCTAAAAAGTCAGCTAACGCTGGTGAGTTCATAGGTTTAAATTCAAGTTTAAAATAGTGAACCTGTAGAAGTTTAAAATAGTGGACCTGTAGGAGTTTAAATTCAAGTCTAAAAACCCTTGGTACCATACTAAGACTTATGACCATTAAATAATCTATCCTTTAATCACACAAGATCATAAAATTTCGACATACACAACTCATAACATGTTACTTGAGATTTTAATCATGTGTTTTATTAAAGATCAGATTTTGAGTACTTATTATATCCCATATAATTCAATCCATAGTTACATGCATGTATATTACATATACACATATATTTATAACTTTTTTATTGTTCCAACAAATCACATAGTCTTAATAATTCACAATTATTTACACATAATGATTCTCAATCATCCATGTCATGTAAAGTGAAATTAATTTTTTGTTTTTTGATTTTTTTTTTTGACAGGTAAGTGAAATTAATTGACTCTGAAGATAAACAACTATCTTGATCTTTATTATGTCAATCTTTCTTAAGATCATTTTAATCACATTTTGAACTTCTAACATAAATTTCAAAAATTTCAAAAAGTTATTCAAATATCATAATATCAATACGCTTCCTTCATTTTAATATCATTTATCCTCACTTTGATATCAAAACAGATGAAGTAATCGTTAAAACTCACTTTTCATGTATCGTATTATATCAAGTCCCTCTTCTTCTTTTAAATCATGTATTTAAATTTAAGAAGTTGTTTGATTTTCACTTTAAGAAGTAATTGTCACTTTACTTATCCATTTGTCCTTTAATGTAAAAGACATATCTAACAATCCACATAATCAATAGGAAATATTTGTTTGTTCATAAGATAACTCTCACTTACCTTTAATCCCACTTAGTTTTTGAGATCGTGGGATATCTCAATAACTATATCACTAAAATCTGATTTTACGATCGTTGGGGGTTTATGCAATGATTTTTCTCAAGGATCATATTACAAACTATACATTTTGAAAACTTTCACATTCGTCAATCATGAAGTCTTATTTCCATCTTTGGAATTTTAAAGAAAGAGATTTCTTGAAGAGAAATAATTACCA
Source organism: Chrysanthemum lavandulifolium (assembly GCA_022545495.1). Lineage (NCBI taxonomy): Eukaryota > Viridiplantae > Streptophyta > Magnoliopsida > Asterales > Asteraceae > Chrysanthemum > Chrysanthemum lavandulifolium. The sequence continues at coordinate 127,631,331 of CM040245.1, forward strand.
CTTGAATCAAAACTATTAAGTTTTGACTCTTCCTCTTAGCTTTGCATTACCATCTTACGATAATCAAATAAGTGAAATCTATACAACTATCTCATAATTATTTTCAATTAAGTCTTTAATTCGAATAATCAGACATTATTGAACATAGCGTTTTTATGAGCTAATTTAGTCATACTAAATATCATACATTTCTTACATATTAAGATTCAATGTCTTACATGAATTCTAATATTTAACAACAATTATTTTCGCCTATCTTTTTTACCTGCTCCAAACCTTGTATGATTTGGTACACTGTCTAGGGGTTGTAAACCAGGTCCAAACCTCGTATGAACTTGGGATATGAGGTAAAAAGACCTCGCTAGAACTAACCCTACGAAATGTCAAACGCTAAATAAGTGGATGGTTCTAGACCTGGGTTGAGGTAAAAAGATAGGAGAAAACATGACAATGATATTTAAAACTTTTTCATTATGTTTTAAAGTGTGTTTATATCTACTCCTATGAAAGATCTAATAATTGTAGAGTTGGATATAAACATACTATAAAACAAAATGACAAAATGATCTAAGAGATTGTTGTTAATTCTTTCCATCATATATTGTTTTTAATAATGAGGTAGGCTCGTAAAGTATGACGAAATGGTCTAAGAGGCAAGAGGATATTCTTGTTGGTATTTTTGTATATTTTAGAAAGTTAGTAAATATCAGGGTTTTGGAGATTTGGATTTTAAACAAATATTAACTTAAAGACAAGAAAAATAAATAATGAAAAAGTAAATTTGGTGAAAACTTATATGATGGAAAACATATTTACTTTGGGTGCACTACTTTATATTATTACCTAGTTGTCTCTATTGAATTCGTAACCCCTTGACTGGTGATTATGGAGGATATGTCTAAATTAGTGTAGTGCCTTGGTCTAGCTCCTATAACTAATTATTATGCAGTAATTATCCAGCCTGTTAATGTCTCGAAATCCAGCACCGCTCTACGGTCGCTCTGTGTTGCACATAAACATGATCAAAGAACCCTAGGCGACTTAGATGGGCCAATAACTTAATAAAATTCTAAGGTTTATATGTTTCTTAATCCGACTATAAATAGTTATCGCACGTTATTACTATTGAAGATCTAATCAACTCGCAAGCAATAGATAATCACAAACACAAAAAATAAATTAGTAAAGAACGACTAAATAATAAAAGATTTCAGCAATCCTAAGTAAACACAAATAGATTTAGCCTATCATAGCATACTAAGAACAAGTAACAGACATAATCAAGCAACAAATGCTAAACATAATTGAATGATTAATGTATGTTTTGGTGATACACTTGAGTTAATATAATAAAAAGCTCTAAAAACCTCTTGAAAATTGCTAAGGGTTTGTCTCCCACAATTTTCACGTGAATTTTAAAAACAAGGCAAAATATATATAATACATATATATAGGAAACTGGGTGTGACGGCGTCAGCCCTTGGTTGTAACGTCGTCACCTCGATGTCACCGATTCAAGGTTTTTTTTCCATCGACTAACTGACTGCGTCACTCTGTAGCTTCTGACAGCGTCACCTTGGGTTTGTGACGGTGTCACGACCCCCATCTCCACACATTGTTCGGTCACGAAAAATATCAAAAGTTTACTTTTTGGGCGCTTTTGGCGACATCGTCAGGATGACTGTCACGACTTTGAAACTTTTGTCTTTTTCTTCCAAACTTCATTCAAATGAGCCCACAACTTGTACACTTCCAAAAAATACAGTCCAAGACCTAAAAATCAAATATGAATGATTTTAAGTAATAATGTAGACAAAATGACATGAAATAATGAGGTAAATGACCCATAAACTCGTTACCAATTTGCACCTCATCATCTATCCAATTTTTCACAATATGAACTTTATTGTTCTACTCCTACCTACCACATGGACCTAACTAAAAAAGGGTCTTCTATAGATGTTATGAGGAACTTTTCATTATAATACTCAAAGATCAACGACAGAGTTCATGGACAACATTAGGTTTCAGGAAAAGTGCTATGAGCTATCCTCAAAATCGGATTTTGTTCTATTACGAATGGAGTTACTTCAATTGAACCAATTTACAAAAATGTGACATAAGACTCTCATTTGCTACTGATCACATTCATGTAGGTATATATTCTTCTAGACCTCAAAGTGAACGAGTAGATGGGTTGATCATATTTACTGCCAAAGGTTCATAAGTAGACCCCATTCCCGTGTTCTCAACCTTATTTGATGAAAAATGTCAAACACCCGTATCAAATAAAACTCGTGGGGTTGATGTTAAACATGTTTTATTTCTAACACAATAGAGTAACACAATATTTGGCAGGGGCTTTGCTACTTTTCTTTTGCATCTTACGGATGGTTGGCTTTTTTCTTAATAATAAGGAAAAGAAAATTATAAAGAACGTTTCATGCTTATGATAAAAGTATTGTCTTTTCTCTCTTCTTTGGCTACGAAGAGGAAGAAAGAGTGAAACACATGAATGAAGTACACCATCACAACTTCATATTTTACAGCAACTTTGACACCATTCAATGAGGCGCAACACAAGAGGAATATAACACCGAAGTCACTGAAACACGACACGAAAGTAGCCGGAGTCTATGATTCTTGGATATTCCGTTTTATTTTTTGTAAATGTGATTGTTGTAAAATTCAATTCAACTTAATATCAATTTCAATTCAGTACATACCAGTTACGTTTTACATATCTAGTACATCCTTAATTGTTAAAAACGACACAAATCTATCATAAGGAAAATTGTCACATGACATAGATTTATCATGAGAAAATTGATGAAGCAGACCGGATAGGTATAAAAAACATGAAGATGTAAAGTCACCCACATAAGTATTCCGAACATGTAGTTCACAATTACTTTTTATTCCCAAAGCCGCGTCTTGTTTTCACTAGATGAATCATATTGGACTAAAACGCAACTTACTTTTGATTAGTGCGACGAAATCTAGAGATTAACCATAGTGTATTGACAAAGTTAGAGTTTCTAATCTCTTGTAGTGACCAAGGTTTCGCTTTAAACATTTACTAAAGGAGCTAACGATTTAATATTGGAGATGAGTTTTTTAGGAACTCAAGGTTTAACATTTGAGATGAGATTTTAGGAACAAAGTTTGGGTTAGGTTGGGTTAACACGCAACACAGATTTTCTGGTAACTATAAATAAGGATAATGAAATCGTAAAAATTCGCAATTCGATCGCAAATTCTGCCGCAAAGCACCAATTCATCTATCAAATGCGTATGTCATGTGTTTTAAATTTGTAGTGTGTTCGCAATGTGATAGCATTGTATCACATTTATCCTTTTTGCTTCGAAATGATATTCAAATGAAAAGGGTTAGATTTGATTTGATAACTTATGGGTAGTTGTAGAAGCTACAAACGTAGCAGCAGTGAGACATCAGACATTAAATAGACAAAACACATGGAACAAATATATTAAAGTACACAATGATAGAGGTACTATTGGAATATCAAATAAAGAGAGTTTTAGCAACATGTCAAATAGTTGAATCAACTTGGAAATAAGTGTAATCTTGGGTGTCATAAATGCAAATTTTTCCCACTCGTTAAGTCGTTATTAGTAAAGTTATACGTAATTCGTTACCATCTGAGGCAAGATGTTAAATCTTTTACCATTTGATATAACATTCTTGTGCAGAAAGTCATCTTTTTAATGGATTCAGACAATATATCAGGAGTCGCAAGAGCTAGGCACCTGAACTCCTTATGTGGTTAGCTCACCACATCAATTGCAGCTGTGGTGGTTTCCTAGCGATTTCCACTATTATGTCATTGACTTGAAGCAAAGTATAAAGATGATACGGTTTGCTGTCTTTGCACAAGGCAAAACCAGGAATTTTGTATCAGTTTTTCCACCACTAACACCTATCAATGCTGCAAAAGAACTGCCATTTTTACATGATGCACAGTTTCTAGTTGGGTCAACCGTCTTTCGTCTCTTAACTACAAAGCTTTTCTTTTGACTCACGGTATTTGCTAGTTGACAAATGCCGCCCCTCCTTATCCGAGGAACTTTATTAATTTTTCGGTATTCTTATACTAATGTGTTATACGAGTAGTCAATAACAATTAACCATCTTGCTCAGATTGAAAAAGAAGAAAGAGAAAAACTACCATTGTGACATCAATTAACCAAAGATCCCAATTGCCATGAGTTATTTGGTTGAATCCAAAGAGGTTGACAGGCCCATATGGCCATATCTGCGATCAATATTCAATTGCACAAAAAATAATACTGAAACATACGTTCTTGAATTTCTAGACAAAACCACCAAAATAGCACAGGTGGAACTCCCAACTCAAGTTACACCATGTTCATGGTAGCAGTCAAAAGAAAAATAGCAACAAGTTTGTTTAATCAGTCATTACAATTAGTTAACCAGTTCTCTTGATGATGTGAACTCCACTATCAGTATCCACGATGTCGCTTATCTCCCCCACTTTCAATGCATATGTAGCTTCCTCAAACGGCTTCTGCATCTGCTTCCTTCCAAATGAACCTGCATAAAAGTTAAGCAAGAAACAATGTTTTTATGAGGCGATAGATAACATAAAGAAGCAAACACATGTCTGCAATCATTTTCTTCATAAAAATGACAAAATATACATTCGTTTTAAAATATGAATGTAATTTCCAAATATAACTTTTGAATCCGTGGGAAAGAAACAGAATATAATCAGCCGGACACCAATGTAACTATACAGGGAACAGTAAGGCGACAAAACAAATTGGGGAGTCATAGTGTTCAATGCAAACGCTGAAATCTTATCACTTGATACCTTGTATCAAATGTTCTATAGGGAAACGGATTCACTATCAATGACAATTTTTTACTGAAAACTAGTGGTGAGCACAAAAAAAGGTACTTTTCCAAGAAAAGAAGAAACAAACATCATTCCAAGAGAAAACTGAAGTCCGCTGCTGAGAAGATGCAAGTAAAAACAATACTATAGCAATACACATCTAAAACCAAAAAAAGAAGAATAAAAGGTTCTGACATTTATTGCACTTTCTTTTAGCAAATCAGTTTTCGGGACAAGTGATCAAATCAAAATTTTCCAGCATAAGGAACTTGTTGCACAATTAGATAAGACGCAACGCAATGTAGAAGTATACACGTCTCATATTAAAATGAACCAAACCTAGGAACCATGAATGGATTGTGGTTGAAAATTCAAACAAAATAGTTGCAACAGGATTGACCATTCAATATCCCTTCACAACAAGCTCACTTTAATATGCTTGTGCTATTTCAAATTACTACTCATGTGCTTGTGCTATTGCAACTGAAGACAAAAATCTTGTGATCAGGGCCTTCCATATTGAAACCGGTTTTTCCAAAACATGTAACATTTAGGGATAGCAACTTTTTCAAAACTAACCAACTGTGCTTCAATCCAAAATCTTATCAGATTTAGTACGTCCAAATTTTACCACCATGTCCCGGCTAAGCCAAGCTAAATGCGCTATATGGGATTGGCCATGATTAATTTAAATCAATAGCAGAAGACAGGCAATGTATTTTTAGACTCATTCTTGAAACTAACACAAGATTTGATAAGCATAAAAGGCAAGAAACTGGAAAGAATATACAAAAAATAGCACAAACTGATTCTTTCAAAACCCTAACTTATTTCACCAATTAAATCATCTATTATTCAATACTAGAAAGCTAAATAGTCGAAACTTATCCATTTAAACATCTGTTTTTATGAATGAATGAGCAAAATAAAAACAAATAAAATCCAAAAAAGAAAACAAAAAGCCTAGTTACCTAAATCACCAGCACGTTTAGCAGAGCTACAATCAGAAACAGTTTTAGCCACATCTTCAAACTTCACCTTCCCCGAAACGATGTCGTCCCGCAAAGCCTTAAGCTGAGTGAGAGCGTCATCTCTAGTCGTGCTACTAATAACAACTCCTTCAGGATCCTTCCACGATGCCTTACGACGAGATCCTTGGTGTTTTATTAGGATATGTGATGCCCTAACTTTATCCGTCATCTTGTGTTTCTTGTGGTGGTGGTGATGGTGTTTGGGTTGGGGGTTTGAGGGAGGAGGATCTTTTGGATCCTTTCTTTTGCGATTCGGATCTATGGCTGCGGTGGGTGGGTGGTTCAACGGAAGGGAAGTGGTGCTGTTTCAAATGATTTTTGGTGGATAGTGGTGGCTTTTATTAGAGGTAGTATTGGAATAGTCCTTTTTCTTCTACAAATGTTTACTTTAATCCATCTAATTTAACTTCTGAAAATCAAAATTGTTAAGATTACGATCTTGATTTTATAATTTTATGATTTTACGATATTATAAAGTAAAAATATTTTGGATCTTGCGTAGGTTCTTAGCAAGATTAAGATCTTATAAGATTCCGATATTGACCATAAGATCTTAAAATCTAATCTGATCTGAGTTTACTTTCCTCGAACTGCAAACTAAAAAACTACAATATTATAGATTATATTGTATAGAGTTTAAAAACAACATGTTAATATTCTTAAACATTTCATATTCATAATTTAAGACAATATTTCTATGAAACATTCATATAATTTTGTGTTTATAAGATATAATAATTGTAGATTTGAATAATATTACAAAGACTTTTAAAAATGACATTATGCTACTCGCAGTAATAGCAAACGATCGACTTATGCGATCGATTTGAAGTCGATCGCCCTTGTGTGGCTATTCGATCGAACAAAAAAAATTTTCTTTCGATCGTGTACACGACCGATGTCGTGTGTTTCTTATGTGTGTGTTTGTGTGTATTTAATTATATATAAAAAGTATTTTTAAGGGGTATGTTTTTTTGTAGTGTAGGTCGTCTTGGTGAGGTAAAAAATCGTTTGTAGGTCGTCGGAGAAAGAAAGCTGACGTGGCAGAAAAAATGGGGGGGATTGGGATCCCTTACTGAGGCAGCCTTATGGTAAAATCTTAGGGTCCCGATCCGATATTGCAGAAAAATGATCATTAATAGAATTCCGATCTTAAAAACATTGCTAAAAATGTCAAATTTGTCTTTTAAATTGATTAATTTGATAACAATTACATTGCGTGTCAATAATTTTTATTAGTTTGTATAAAGTGACTCTAAGAGCCTTAGGTGTGGTGAGTAAGAAAATTACTCAATTGGGTCCGTCTCACTTGCACGCCACTTCACCATAATAAACCTCTTTCTACAACACCTTATCGTAACTAACCACAACTTACTCATTTGAAACTTATCACTTCTGCTTTATTATTCTTATTCGAGTTTTCAAATAACATAAAATTCATTGATTAAAATTAAAAATACAATACAACATATCAAAACATATGAAACTTAAAATAACGTAAAATCTTAGGGTCCCGATCCGATATTGCAGAAAAATGATCATTAATAGAATTCCGATCTTAAAAACATTGCTAAAAATGTCAAATTTGTCTTTTAAATTGATTAATTTGATAACAATTACATTGCGTGTCAATAATTTTTATTAGTTTGTATAAAGTGACTCTAAGAGCCTTAGGTGTGGTGAGTAAGGAAAATTACTCAATTGGGTCTCACGGGGTGCCACTTCACCATAATAAACCTCTTTCTACAACACCCTTATCAGAACTAACCACAACTTACTCATTTGAAACTTATCACTTCCTGTTTTATTATTCTTATTCAGTTTTTCAAATAACATAAAATTCATTGATTAAAATTAAAAATACAATACAACATATCAAAACATATGAAACTTAAAATAACGATACGAAAAATAAATGATACGGAAAAAATACATACAACACATATTAAAAACATAAAACACATAATAATAATAATACGAAACTTAAGCATTTGACTCGTCGTGCTGATATTTCTTCTTGATTTCTTCTTGTTTCCTGCGAATGAAAGCGGCTTTGGTCGGTGTGGTCTGGTCGGGATCAAGCATGAGAAACTTCAACTCTTTCATCTCCAAGTACCCCATTTCTTTCTGCCTCCTCGCCTCGTACGCGACCATTTGAACTTCGGTTTTGCGCGAATAATTTTCTGATAAGAGTCCTAAAAAAGTACTCGTTTGACTCCCCCCAGCGCTCGACGTCTCCAACGACTTGGCTTTCTTTGAAGCTCGAGTTTTTTTTGCGTCGTCGGGACGAGGTTGTTTGTCAGTGCCGAATATATCGTCGAGACATGAAATGTCATACGGGTCCTCTGCGTCCCATTTGGGGTATTTTCTCAAAACCTCCCACCAGTGAACATATATGAACTTTTTCCCAGCAAAGCGTTGTTCAAAATTGGTCTTTGCATTCTCGAGATGATCAATGTCATTTTCCCGCTTCTACGCTGCAAATGTTTGTAAATAGCGTTGAATTTTTAACAATCACCGTTAAGCCTTTTCCATTTACCCGTGATCATATTTTTGGTACGATCTTCACAATCAGACTGACTGTTGAACATGTCCACAATCTGGTTCCAAGAACTCTTTGTCACAGTCATTTCCGATGTCTTTGTCTTGGGAAACTTCGACCCAAATTTCCGCTAGCAACTTTTCTTCTTCCTTTGACCAACGAGTATTCACACGTGTGAGTTCCTCCATTTCATCTTCATCGTCCGCGTCCATAATTTACGAATTTTTTTCGGACTTTTTTGCAACTTTTTTTCCTCGAGATTTGGCGATTCACGGGGTTGTAATACTTTGAATTGTGAATCTGATGGTTGTAATTCAAAGTGTTGTTGTGGTTGAGATTGAAGAAACTATAACGGTTGTGATGCTTGTGGGTTAAAAAACATTGGTGTCGGAAATCGTTTTTGGTGGAAATTGTGAATCCTTGAAACGCATATTGTTGATTTTGGTAAATTGCCTTAGGTGTCAATTGCGTAGCATATGGAGGAATCGATGGCGAGGAAGAATTAGAGTTTTGTGACGATGGGGTAGACGGGTTTGAAGAACTCCCGTATTGTTGTTGGTTTGAGGTGAGAAGATTCGTAAAGTACCCGCCCTCTTTTGGACTTTGAGACATTTTTTTATGTTGAGATATAGAGAGATTAGTGGGTTTTGCTTAGAAGTGTGTGTTAAATAGTATGCTATGGTATGTTATTTATAGTGTTTAATAAAAGTGGGATAAGTTTTTATTTTATTTTATTTTATTTTTTTTTTTTAAGGAAAACGGTAATATTTCAACGTTGGGCCCCACACAAATGGATACTTTGTCAGAAATTTTGTTCGTCGTCTACGTGATGAGTTCTTTTGTGGCGAGGCACAACGAAGATGGCCTGTGTGGTGGTGAGCCACGACGAGAGTGCCATGTCATGGTGGCGAGCCACACCGAAGGCTCTAACCAAGAAGATGGTTACATATCAAATTAGTCATAAAATTAAACATGTTTTTAGATATCACAATCATTTCTCTGACTGTAAATGGTAGTTTTTATATTTGTTGTCCGATTCTCCATTTTAATTTGTTTAAGAATTATTGTTCACTTTTCATTTTTTACGCATGACAAAAAATTGAAAAGTTAATGATGAAAACAATTTTATTATTATTTTTTTTGGGACAATGTGTGATGATTGAACTTTTGTTCTAGGACAATAATTTTAAGAAAAGGGGCAATTTCATATCTCCCATCCTTTTTGTTGAAAATTTCATATATACCCAAACATGCATAAAAAACATTGTACATTATGCATTCAATACTTGTATTTTGGGTATATATGAAATTTATCTTGAAAGTAGGGTGACATATGAAATTAATCCTTAAGAAAAATAAGAGCAGTTAAGATTTGAATATTATAATCCTTTGTAACACCTCCAAAATATAGCAGCGGAAAATAATGTCACTAGGATGTCATTTCATAGCACAAAGTTCAAGATATAGAAAACGACTTTAAATAAGATGTTTTGAAAAGATTATCATTCGAATAAATTGTACAACATAGTTTACAAGGAGGTCCCAAATAGTTTCGTAATACATATTACATCAAACATAAAAGTCTATTTAGTTTTTATCGAATGATAATAAAATGCAAGCCTTCAAAATGTCCGTGCGATTTCATGACAGCTGCTACTTTAAGGACCTGAGATAAAACATGCTAAAAACGTCAACACAAAGGGTAAGTGAAATTTATATGTTTATAAATAAATAGTGGATCACAAGATTTCAAGTTTAATAGACAATTATGTAACCCACAATAGTCATAAAGCAGTTATTATTGCACTAAGTTCATGACCTAAAACGTTAACTGTGGATATCAAAACAATGATATAATAATAATTGCTCTTGTAGGTAATTTTTCGTATACATAGGATTTCAAATATAATGCGTCGGTTTTCTATCCAATCAACACAAACAGGATTCGAAATCTCAATGGGCATATTCACAATATTCACATTTACATAAAAGTAATTAATGGTTCATAATGTTAGGGTACTTAGGCAATACTACTTTCAGTTTATAGTACAGACTTTCAAGCAATTATGATCATAATGAAAGTAATAGCATGTATCTCCCCTAAAGAGTTTATAGAACAGTTAAATGAGAAAGGACGGGGCTATGAACTCACCGTAAGCAAGGTGCAAGTAAGGTAATGAAAAAGCTGAGAAAGTCCTACGAGCAATGATAAGGATTTAAAACGTACATTTTTAGGGGGTCATTTAAGCCCTAAACTAATGTATTTATGATAAACTATTGCCTAAATTTGTTCCTTTTCATTTTTTAGGTACTTTGGAAGCAAAAGCTGTAAATCATGCATATTTGGATGAAAAGGGATGAAAATGTGAAGAAAACGACCAAGTCATGACTAGTCTGGAAAAGGGCCCAGACAGCGTCACAACCCACAAGGTGACGTCGTCACTTGCAAATGAAAGTATCAAAACAACCCAGATTTTACTAGAGATGGCTCAGTATAAAGTTAAAGAAATAACAAGTGGTGTCGTTACTTGTTAAGGGAGCTGGAATTCTCTGTGAAAATTATAAGGTGACGGCATGGAAAAATCAAAGAGGGACGGCGTCTGAAGGCATAAAGCGACCACGTCACAAGACTGACTTGGAAGAGACGAAACCCTAATGGCAGCGACTTGACGACGTCACATTTATAAAGTGACGTCGTCGTATCTGTAATCCTATATATAGTTTTAGCATTTTCTGCATTTAGTGTGCACACTTGGAGAGTAAAGTTTGTGTACGAATTTTATTAGGTTTTTACAGTAAACTTAGGGTTTTAACTGTTAGCGAGTATTTGTATTATGTTTATTAGTTTAGATCTCAGGCCCGGTTTATTGTTTGTAGAGGCCTAGCCTATTTATGTTTCCTCATGTATTTATATGGCTCGTGACTTATTATTATGATATTGGAAAACAATAATCTTACATGGTATCAAGAGATTACCAAAGTACATCCTGAACCTTAAATTTGTCGCTTCCAAAACAATAAATCGCCACTTCATTAACCCCTTCCATCCAAGATCACTCATCATGACCAATGATACAATCCCTCCATTTGCACCACCCACTTTATAAACTATCCCAAATACCATTCAAGACCCTCATACAGTCGAGCTTGACGCGATAAACTCAATTACACCTCTGGGTGATTTAGTCTTAAACCAACTTGATGGCTTCAAGGTTGCGGATCACCTAATCGATGAGGATACCTCGTCTAGCACTAGTGTTGCGGCCGTTCCCCACTCCCAGAGACAACCGAATGGATGTTCACCGACTCCTCATCAAGTCGTGGATATTCCAAACTATATCCGAACCCTCCTTGAGCGTGTGTTGAAAACCAAACCCAAAAGCGCCTAGGATGCATGGGAGACTGGGAAAGTTTTCAAAGACAATAAAGGTGTAAAGCAGTTGAGCGCTGGGTGAATGCGTAGCCTAGATATTGGAGATCTATCCATTGACGTCTACTTTTGAAAAATAGACTCGATTACATCTCGCTTAAGCAACCTGGGGTCTACCGTCTCGGAAGAAGATGTTGTTACATACGCAATAAACGGTCTTAGCGAAAAATATGACCAAGTTGCGCATGTCGTTCTAAACAAGGAGCCGTTCCCGGACTTGGAAACAGTTCGAAGCATGTTGTCCTTAGCCGAGTCTCGAATAAACCGTCGATACACCTCATCGAGCTCCTCGCGTATTACTTCCTCTTCACCAACTTCCCTCATCGCGAACACACGAGGCTCTATGTCTAACTCTCGGCAATCAGGTAATGGCTCCAACAAATCTTCCGTTTGTTGTAATTTCGCACGAGGTCAATGTTGGTACACGGATAGGTGCAAGTTTGTGCATTCTAATGGTCAAAATAATAATAACAATACTAGCAGACACAAGCATCTTTGGTTCCAATCCCATTCGTTCCATGCGGTCGATATGTGCTAATATAGACCGAGCCCATTGGTACAAGCATATACCCAATTGTTGCAGGCCCATAACGGTTACTCACACAATTAGGCGGGCCCAACGAGGCGCGCATACACCGCGACAGACACCTCGGTCTCGAGCTGCGTGCAGGATAGGTCTAGCACATGATTACAAGCACATGTTGGGTCCTCGTGCGGTAATTGGGCTAACACGGAAGCGCACTACCTCAAGCATTTAGCACCCTTACCTTACAAGATTTTGCTAATGACGGGTGGAATATGGACACATGTGCGTCTCTACATCTTAATTCCAATGAAAATAATTTGAGTTCCGTTTTTAATAAGCGCATATTTCCATCTGTTTTTTTGTTGGTGGCGGGGCATCTATTCCCGTTACCAATACTGGCCATAGCATTTTGCCCACCCCCCATAAACCCTTACATCTTAATCATGTTCTTGTTACACCTACCATTGTAAAAAAATTTAATTTCCATTCGTAAATTTACCCGTGATAATAAATTTTCCATCGAATTTGATGAGTTTGGTTTTTTCGTGAAGGACTATTCGACTCGCAAACTTCTTATCAGATGTGACAACTCTGGCGACTTATATCCTATCACCAAACCTACCTACGAGTCAGCCAGTTTTCCTCAAGCATTCACCACCGGTCATCACACGTGGCACCAACGTCTAGGTCACCCTGGAAGTGATGTGTTACGTACTCTTATTTCAAGTAGTTCAATTGTTTATAATAAAACGAAATCTCTCATTCTTTGTCATGCTTGTCAGCTTGGCAAACACGTGAAACTTCCATTTTTTAGTTTTGATTCTATAGTTACTTCTATTTTTGACATTGTTCATTCTGATTTGTGGACTTCTCCACTTTCGAGTCTTAGTGGGATTAAATATTATGTCTTGTTTTTAGACCATTATTCCCATTTTTTGTGGGTATATCAGTTGCATAACAAATCTGACACTTTTGATAAATTTGTTCAATTTCGTAAGCACGTCAAAACATAATTTAATACTGAAATAAAGGCTTTTCAATGTGATCATGGAGGTGAGTTCGATAATCATACTTTCCACAATTTATTTGACAAACATGGGATTCACATGCGCTTCTCATGTCCCCGCACATCTAAACAAAATGGTAAATCCGAAAGAATGATACGAACCATAAACAATCTCATACGCACCCTCTTATTTCAAGCTCACTTACCCCCACATTTTTGGGTTGAAGCACTATATATGGCCATATACCTTCTTAACATACTCCCCTCAACTACAATTAGTAACGACACACCTTTTAACCGTCTTTACAAGACAAAATCTAACTACTCATTCCTTCGTGTATTTAGTTGTTTATGCTACCCCCATATCGACACCTCTCACAAACTTGCCCCGCGATCTACACCATGTATCTTTCTTGGATATCCTTCTAACCAACGGGGTTATCGATGCTTAGACCTTTCCACCAACAAAATCATCATCTTACGTCATGTCACGTTTGAGGAAACCATTTTCCCTTATGGCTCGGTATCTCCCGATGCGTCTCCATCCTATTCATTTCTTGCTAATGAAGCGGATGACGATGCAATGCCTTTCATTACCCTTGTTGTTCAACCATTCACTACCGAGCCCAATGCTACCACTCCTACCCAAAATACACCCTTCAACCAGTTGGCTCCTGAAGCTTCAGCCCAAACACAAATACCTTCCAATACTGCCCAATCTAATACTCAACAGATTACACCTTCCCCTGCCCAACCTAATACACAAACACCACCGGCCCAATCCATCACTCAACTACCCCAAACCTTCGACCAGTCCAACACAAATTCAAACAATATTCGTCGCAACCCTTTATCGACTCACCCTATAGTCACACGGTAGACGGTACAAACAAACCTACTTCGCGTTTCACCCTTCATGTGTCTAACATATCTCCTGTTCCAAAATCATACGTTGCTGCTTTCACAAACCCTAATTGGCAAAATGCTATGCTTGATGAATATAATGCACTTATTAAAAATGAAACTTGGATTCTTGTGCCTCGTCCACCTGACACGAACATTGTTCGGTCCATGTGGTTTTTTAAGCACAAGTATTTGGCAGATGGATCTCCTAGCAGATACAAGGCTCGCCTTGTTTCTAACGGCCGTAGTCAACAGCTTGGTGTTGATTGTGATGAGACATTTAGTCCGGTGGTTAAACCGGCTACGATTTGTACTGTGCTTAGTTTAGCGGTATCTTGACATTGGCCTGTTTATCAGCTTGATGTCAAGAACGCTTTTCTTCATGGAGAGCTTTCAGAGACTGTTTACATGGGGTTTTCGGGATCCGCAACATCCTGATCATGTTTGCCTTTTGCAGAAGTCATTGTATGGTCTTAAACAGGCTTCTCGGGCTTGGTTTCAGCGTTTTGCAGGTTATGCTACCAGAGTTGGATTTTCTCACAGCCGTTGCGACTACTCATTGTTTATATTTCGGCAGGGATCTGACATTGCTTTCCTATTATTATATGTTGATGATATTGTTTTGACAGCATCCTCCTCAGCTCTATTGGGACGCATTATTTCATCCCTTCATCAGAAGTTATCTATGACTGACCTTGGCTCTCTTAATTATTTTTTGAGGATCTCTGTTTCACGTGATTCTTCGGGTATGTTTCTTACTCAGAAGAAGTATGCTAGGGAGATATTAGAGCGAGCTGGTATGCTCAATTGCCATCCTTGTCGAACTCCGTTTGACACCGAGATTAAACTGGGTGCAGATGGTATTCCAGTTCCGGACCTGACTCTTTATAGGAGCCTTGCTGGTGCGCTTCAGTACCTCACTTTTACCTGGCCTAATTTACCGTATGCAGTTCAACAAGTATGTTTATTTATGCATGACCCCCGGGAACCACATCTCACAGCTCTCAAGCGCATTCTTCGCTATCTTTGTGGCACTCTCGATCATGGTCTTTAGTTGTATTCTTCATCTGCTATGTCATTGGTTGCTTATTTCGATGCGGATTGGGCGGCGTGTCCTGACACTCGGCGGTCTACTTCTGGGTATTGTGTATTCCTTGGCAACAACTTATTATCTTGGTCATCTAAGTGACAATTTACTCTTTCACGTTCTAGTGCAGAGGCCGAGTATCGTGGTGTTGCTAATGCAGTTGCCGAGACCTCCTGGTTGCGAAACTTGCTTCGCGAGCTTCATTCTCCATTGTCTACGGCTACTTTGATTTATTGTGATAATGTTAGCGCGGTTTATCTCTCATCTAATCCTGTACAACATCAAAGAACCAACGATATTGAGATAGATATTCATTTTGTTAGGGATCAGGTTGCCGCAGGCCTTGTTCGTGTGTTGCATGTTCCTTCACGTTTCCAGTTTGCAGACATTTTCACAAAAGGACTTCCTTATGCATTGTTTGATGACTTTCGTGCTAGTTTGAGCGTTCGATCATCTCCTGCTCCAACTGCGGGGGTCGTTAGCGAGTATTTGTATTATGTTTATTAGTTTAGATCTCAGGCCCGGTTTATTGTTTGTAAAGGCCTAGCCTATTTATATTTCCTCATGTATTTATATGGCTCGTGACTTATTATTATGACATGGGAAAACAATAATCTTACATTAACACCCTCATTCATTAAGAGAGAAGTCTCTTAATCCATTCTATCATTATGTTTAATTCATGTTCAATTATGATTACTTGTTTCATTATCTTTTACATGTCTAGCTAATTTAACATAGTGTTTGCTTAGATCTAATGAAACCTAGTTGTTAACTATTGATTGTCGTCTCTTGTTTAAGTGGTTGTTACACGTTAGGTTATGAAAACTTGCTTCTTCCTTTAGTGTTGCCAGCTTGAACGTCCTAAACAACGTATTCATGTCCTAGAGTGTACTAGTAGACTTTTCGTTGTGTTTATTGCGTGAATTATGATTGTTGATAATAGGAGATTTGGGGGAGATAACTTAGGTTACTTGGCGATCCCGGTTTCTTAAAGGAGATCAATACATTCATAGAATTAGGGAATTTGGCACCTCCCTACGAATAATGGAATACAACTCGCCAATTAAACAAGGATGTGACAATAACAATAGGAGATAACTAGGGAGTAGTGAAATTTAAGTAAATACACTTTTACCTATCATTCGAATCTCATTTACATTTACTTGCAATTTAGTTTAGTTCTACTTTTAATTAGTTTAATAAGTAATTTTAAGAAGTTGATAATCAAACCCCCAATCCAATACCGAGATTTTACTTGCTTTCATAAAATACAAAAAGATAAAAAGAATCATCCCTCACCTTAGACCTATTCGTCATACATCTCGACCTTCCCAACACTATTCCCCTAAAGAACGATCAATCCCCCGAGTCTTACCTATACTACACTACGATGGTTAGGTACAATGCCTAGAAGGATTGTAAAACTTCTTGTGAGGTTTTCAAGAATCCACTATCAAGCAACCTAAAAGTACACATTGCGTCTTATGTTCTAAAATGATATTTTAAATATGAAATTAAGCTTTATAAAGTTATTATATTAATTATGTCATTGTATATAGTGTTTGTAAAGTTTATAAAAGTTCAAGGACTAAATTTGACAAGTAAGTAAAGTTTTACGAGCCCTAGACTTAGGGTTGTTTGATTTTTTAAATTTATCCAACTTAATAATTTTATTACTCCTAAACCGTAAAGTGTTATGATTCAATCCTTAAGTCCCCGAAAAGGTTCTAAAAGATTTGTGGGTCCTACTATCTCAAAAATTAGATAATGTAAGTGAAATTACCAATTTACCCTTAAGTATACAAGTTGATTTCTAACAACTTCACAACAGTCCCGGTAAAATGGCGATAACTTAAGTTCTACAACTCGGGTTTACCCATTTTCATGGCCACGTTTAAGTTAAAGTGTTATCTACAGCTTTCATTTTTATGTCAACAGAGGGTTCTATGTAAATTTTATGAGTTTTTATACGTTTGAAATTCATTAATCACATTTTGACAACTTTAACCAAAACATTTTTAATTAATTCATCGGTTGTCGTCACAGAATGATCCACTCGAAAAAATGACCACAAGACATAGATCTATAACCCTATATTTTTATTTAAGTCTAGTAGTCCACTGATAATTTTCAATAATTCCGTTTTTACCACTGATCAAATCTGTCCAATTCAAATCAAGTCCAAAACATGTTTTTCTAGTGTTTCAAGGTATGCACAATGTATAATCAATTCAAATAATATGCAAAAAGTACAGAAACAATAATTTCCTTACAAGAGTTGTGGTGGTGAAAATGAATAAGAAAAATGAACCATAAAACTAGTCTAATCCCAAATTCACCCAAACAGTTAAACCAAGCTTCCAAATCGAATGACTAAAACCTTTATAAAACCTTGAATCAAGCTAAATTATACCCATGAAAAATTCTTGCAAACTTCCAAATAACCCAAGATAAAATAGATTAACGAAGTTTTTGGATGAAAATGAACCAAAACCTTAACTAATAATACAAAACCTTCAAGAATAAAAAATTGATGGATGATTTTTGTGGTATGATGGTGTACGTACAACCCAAAGGAGAAAAGAGCAATATAAATGTTTTTGGTGATATAAACTAGGTAAAGTGTGAGAAAACTAGTAGTTATAGGCTTATATAGTACAAAAGTTAGGTAGTTTTGTAGAATTTGAAGTACACTTATCTAATTAAATGTTGATGTGTTTATAGGCATGGTGATGGAAATAAGAGGATTTAGTTTATCTTGTATAATTTTGAGCAATGGTGTGTAGTTTTGATCCTGGTAATTGAAAACGTAAAGTTTTAAAATGCGAGAAACGCAATACCGGGTAACTTAAAATTTCAAAACTTGTAAAAATGATATAACTTGTCAAAATAAATCATTTTAGTATTTTAGATGAGACTCAAATTTATCGGGATGTTTAAACGTTGTTAAAACAAAAAAAATGTAACCCGTAAACGCGTAAAAATAGTAAAAGTAAAATATGAAATATACAATATGATCATAAGGAAAATAAAATGCATAAAATACGTAGACTGATATAGTTTGGATTCGATTCAAAGTAAGATGTACGTGAGTGAACCTATTTGGGTAATTGTAAAAGTAAGTTTACTTAAAAATAAAATAATAACTAAAAGTTAATAATTAAATAATGTCCTTAAAAATATGGATTGTTACATCATTGATGACCCATACAAAAGCCCATCATTAACACAAATTCAAAGGCCCATAACCGATACAAATAGAAGGTCACAATCCACCTAATTCATCGGGTAAGGAAGTTTTCCAATTAGTGGTACACTTTTAAGTGAAAGATATTTTATAGGTATAATTGTTTCCCTTGTACTCATAACTGTCACAAAATGATGGTGAAAAAATAACGCTGTAACATCCCCAATTTCGTGAATGCAGCGGAATTCAAACTCGTTGTTACATGACGGTATAACATTTATAACAATAGAAAATGAACTCTAATTGAGTCATTTTTAAAGAATTGTTGTTCGATTTATTGAAATATCGAGTTTACAAAAATGAGGTCCCGGTAGTTTCACAGTTTACATAATACATAAGTTTTCAAATGTTAATAAAATTTATAGCCTTCTAAATATTTGTGCTCCTCCGTGCCAGCCTCGATCAATATGGACCTGAGATAAAACATGCTTAAAACAGTCAATACAAAGGTTGTGTGAAATCCATAGGTTTAGTTAAATTGTTGAACACAATATATTCGTAGTGAGCTATATAGTCTCACACTCATAGTTTGAAAAAACAGTTATTATTGCACTAAGCTCATGACAACCAAAGCGTTAACCTCGTACCAATAAAAATTGCCATAATCGTTACAATTGTAGCCCTAGTACGTAATTTGATATTATACCTATCGTTCTCAAATATAGTGCGTTCGATTGCCCTACTTGGGTTAATAAGAACGAGTTTCGTCAACCCCAATAGACCTATTCACAATATTCGCGCTCACTAAAGCTAGTGACTAATGGTTCATGATATAAAGACTTCAAACATAGCAATCGTGGTACTTAGTGCCAATAATACATACAGGTAAACATACAGTTCAAAGCATCATGTTCAAGTAAAAATAGCATGTTCCCCCCATGGGTTTGTAAAATAGTTAAATAATAGAAAACAGGGCAATGAATTCACCATGAGTAAATGATGTTAAGTGATGAGTGTCTAAATACTCATCATTTTTGTACTGAATAGACTGCAAAATCATCTGAAAACACTCAGAAACACATCAAAATGATCAAAATATCACAAATCAGTGTTTTATGTGTTTTAAATGCAAAAATATCAAAATCAGATGAAAAACGTATTAAATTTGCAAAATTGCGGTTTAGTCCCCAGTTTCAAAATTTGTCAAAAGCAGTCCACTGTATATCAAAGCAAAGAAATGTCATTTTAGGTCCATGGGATTCAAAGTTGTCAAAACAAACCTTTGAAATGTAAAATTGCAAAATTACAACTTTGGTCCCTCAAGTTTTAAAAATGTCATAAATGGTCCTTGGAATTTTGAAATTGGCAAGATTGGTCCTTATATTATTAGAGATTGTCAAAACCAACCCTTGGGCTACATTTTCAGAAGTTACAGTTTTGGTCCCTCAATTTAGCCAATTTACAACTTGGGTCCTTGTTATTTAAGCTAAACCAAACGGATCCCTTTATATGTTAAAGCCCAAGCCCAATATCAACTGACCCTTTAACCCGGCCTTTACCCGAGTCAACCCAAATCCTTACCCGGTCAACCAAACCATCCATACGGTCAAATAAAGCAGACCCGCGCCTCTTTTTCTTTCCTCCAACGCCTCCCTGCTTCACCCATGTCCTCCCTCACTTCTCCTTTCGATATATCACTATCTTTGTCTCCCCACCTCAACACAAATCCAAGAACCATTAAATGATCCTTCACCCCTTTACTCAACCATAGCCACCTGTTGATAAGCCTTTCCCGCCAAATTTTAATCAAACGGCTAGAAATGAGTCAAAGCATCCAAAGGACCAAAATGTTGGTGGGATCTATTCAGAGACATGTGGAGAAAAGTTTGGGTATAAAAGAAAGAAGATAGGAGAGAAGAAAGGGGTAGCTAGCTTTATAATTTTCTTTTAATGTCGTTTTTCAATAAAATGTTTTAGTTTTAGTTAAAGATTGTAATTTCGGGTTTCTTGGAACATTATTTATGCTAGGTTATCTTTGTAATGTGTTTTGAACAACAATTCAAGTATTTTATATAAATTCCAATTTTCGGGACCATCGTTGAAAGTTTCAGTTCAAACTCTATGTTTTAGCTTCTCATAAGCACTTGTTGAAATCAAATAAGCTAAAATAAGCTCTTTATAGTCCTTGGCAACTGTTGAATCGGTTTAAGCGATCTTGTAACTTGGTCAATAAAAGTCAACAGAGGCTTAAATTGGAATGAAAGTTGATAATGGAGATTGCGAAGCTTATTTGGGTTGGAAATAGCTTAGGTTAGCTTAGGTTTGGGTTTGGTTTGCTGTGGCACCATTGAATACAATTGTGAGTTAATTTCTATTTTCAATTTTCAAGTCATTTTGTAATTTATGCTTGTTAATGTATCTGTAGTCACCAATGATTTAAGAGTGTTTATAAAGTTGTAATATGGTTATGAGAACTCAGATTGAACAATTGTACTAGCTAGTTCAATGTTCTTAGCAATTTAAGTTTGTATTTAAGTTTTAAAAGGGTGTTTGGATTTGGTATTAAATCTGTGCCATAGGTCTGTTCAGTGATTGGCTTTTGTTGTTTCATGCTTGGTTAGTCCTAATATACTCATTTGAGTCTTCCTCTTGTGCCTACACAGTCCAAAGTCAAAAATTCCTTTTATTACCTCTCACAGTCCACTGTTGGAGTTTTTAACTAAGCAAATTCTTATTTTGTGTTTAAATGTCCTAGATTAAGCTAGCATTAGGTTTATTTCATCTATTAAGTCCAATTCCAGTTCATAAATCAAGATCAAACTTCACAAGAGTCAACTTTTAAGTTTTGATAAAAAGTCAAAAAAAAAAAAAACCTTGAAATCTCAGTTTGAGCCATTCTAGGAAGATTTTTAGTTCACTCATTTCTTGGTCAAATCAAGTAATACTTGTTGTTTTTAAAAGCCCTACTGGTCTATTTCCTTATATCTATTTTAGTATAATTTTGTGATTTTTGTATAAGCTAAAAATACTTCTCCATAAGCTCCTAAATGCCCTGCATAGATCTTGCTGCTGCTGTGAGGTTTGTCTCAGTTTTGCGAGACCTTGCAGGGCTCCTTGAGCTCCTCTTGGTCTGATTTTTGGTCTAAATGTTCTTAGCCAGGTTGTCTTGAAGTTCCAATTGGTATTTTCGGTTTAGCTTATATTGAAGCTTGTGCATTAGCTCAAACTAGGCACCCTCTTAACTTTTTCTAGCTTATAGCTCAAATCTCCAAATCTTTGCATCTTGCTAATCAGAGGTCTAAGCTTGTGGTTTCTTGTTGAATTTTGGTTGTTTTAGCTTAATCTAGTTCTCATTAACAGTTGGTACCTTTTGGTGTTGTTTTAGCTTATCAAAGTGCTTATTTTGAGCACTTTCCACATCGATTACATATTCCCCAAGTAACCCTATGTTTTCTATTTTCCTAGCTTCCTAACTTTATTTTAAGCTTTTCCTGAATTTTCAGATTTTTCCTAGCTTGTTTACTATTTTCTCAATTTAAACTAGTTTTAAGTATTTTAATTAGCTTTTAATACAAAAATTAGAAAAGGTTCAAAAAATAAGTTTTCATTTTCTTAAGTTTAGATAAATGTAAAAAGCTTAAAAGTATTTTTCTCTATTTTTCTCCTTTTATTTGGTATTTTTAATAATTTAAATTAGTTTTAAATAGTTTTAAATTAATAATAAATACATAAAAGTGTGAAAATATATTTTCTATTTTAAAATTAGTTTTATCATATTTTAGATTTTCCAAGTTATAATTTCATTTTCTAGGTTAATTTTGTATTTTCTTCTATTTTAGTGCATTTTAAATACTTAATAAATAGTTTTAATTAATAATAATTAAATAAATAGTGTTAAAATAATTTTCCTTTTCTAATAATTTTCTTTCATCATTAGGTTTGTAAAAATGTATTTTTCATATTTTTAGGATCTATATTGTGTAAGTTTCACGTTTTTATTTATACGTTTACGTTATTTTTATTTAAACGTACGTTTTTAGTTTTAAGTTTTAAACGTTCATCACTTTAAAAATAGTGATAGCGTTTATTTAATATTTTTTAACTTTTTAATTTTCTTAATTTGCATTTAAGTCGCTTTTATTTTATAAACTTTTTCTGTAGTATAATTATCCTATCCTAATCCTTTCTGATCGCTATCATTAGTGATCAATCTATCGTCTGATCAAGTGTTTAACACACCATTGAGTCTCCTTGGGACTTAACGACCGGAATTCACTATATTCTCCGGGACTTCATTGCATTTGTGTACGGCGGTTTTAAGTGCATTTAGACTTGACCGCTTAAGCGGATCATTAAGTGTATAACGAAATCGATGGATAAGCTGGGAAAACCTCTAAGTACAACATAGAAATATGATAACGCGTCTTAAGTTTTGAAATAACGATGTGGAAATACAAATGAGTCTATATAAGTCATTATATTGATCATGATGTTGTACTTTGTAGCTTATAGTAATAGTGTATGTCATTTATGAAAATGGCTTACTAGTTTATTAAACGTTTTTAGTTAAATATCATACTACTATTCAGACCATCAGAATTCAGAGGTCATGTAGTAAACGTATGAGGAGCTATGACACTTTAAATCGTAAATCCAGAAACTCGTCAATACGTTCACCCCAAAGAGGCCCCTCACATAAAGCTCCATAGTATTGTAGTACTTAATATGTAAAACATATGATTTGCTTATTTGATTAGGACATAAGTGTTAAAATAGTCACATGGTTTGTAAAATTAATTATTTACATCTTGTTTAGTTGATTTTAAATAAGTTTCATGATTTACACAAGTTATAAAATTTTGCAAGTCATATTAATGAATTAGAAACTGGTTTTGGTCATATTTCTTGCCAATTGTAAAATCCACCTTTCTGATTGTCAAATAAACTTAGAAAAGTTTATTATAATGTGGTATGTTATCTTTTCACAAAAGATATTAAGTTTTGTAAGTTATTTAGACATAGAAAGAAATATAGTTTCACAAATAAATCTTTTGAAACAACCATTTCAAGTCAAAACAACCCGTTTTGGTTTTTGAGATAAATTGTCCTTGTTTTGCATTTTCAGTCTAAAATTCCTAACAGTCTAATATAAGATATTATTCCGGACAACTTTCGTACTTTATACTTTTGATAATTCGGATCAGAAAGCGGTCAAAATCGTGGTTTAAAATCGAGACAACAACATTTTTACCAAAACCAAGTTTTCTTTTAGAAATCTTTAATTTGTTGTAACTTTTGATTCACAAGTCCGTTTTGCCGAATAGAAAAGCTATGATTTTCTTTTGAGTTCCTCTAATACTGCATGTATATATTTAGTATCATAGGTTCATCGTTTTGAGAAAATAACTAGCATACGATAATAAAGTTTTACATGAAATCATAAGCATGTTTTACTTATGTTTTAAGATTTTATACAACATGATCAATATACAAGCATACATAGCATAATAAAAACATGAAATAAATGTATGATGAGATTGAGCAAAGCTTGTCTTACAACCTTTGGCCTTTTAGGAGAAAAAGAGAACCAAGATCAAAGAACTAAGAACAAGAATCAAGTAAAGCTTGACAAGAGCTTTAGAAATGATGTAGAACTTGTAACATGAAAATCAAGCATGGATTGCTCTTGAAATATTATTGTGGTGGTTTTTGGTGATGAGTGAAAGAATAAAAATGAGTTTGCTTATATGCTACAAGGAGGAGGTTACTAACCTTAGGATATTTTCTAGACTTAACTTGTAAGTAAACACATGTAACACATTGATAAGGTTTTAAAATGTACCTTTTGAGGGTCGTTTAAGCCCTTATTTGATCACTTTTGTATCCGTTATTACTTAATATCGTTCCTTTTCACTTTTAGGTATCTTGAAGGCAAAATCTGGAATGACACTTATTCGGACGAAAAGGCGCGAATATCTGAAGAAAATGGCCAAAGTCAAGATTCGAGACACTCGGAGTTCTTGGGCCGAAGGGCGGCGTCGGGTGTTATCTGCGGCGCCGTCGGACAACTTTGTGACAGCTCGGTAGCCAAATTGCTCATTTACAAGTGACGGCTTGGGTTTTAAAGAGTAGGCGTCGCAACTCGGGCGACCTAGATTTGATCCGGACAACGTCGAGGCGAAGGGACGGCGTCACAAGCATAAGGTGACACCGTCACAAGACTAACATGGCCAAGGCGAAACCTAATAACGGCGACCGGCGGCGTCACAAATCAAAGGGTGGACGTGGCATGTGTAATCTTATATATAAAATCCGAATTTTTAGTTTTCGGTGTGTAGTCTTTTGGGTAAAACCTAAACCGAACCAAGGTTGTCTTGTCGATATTTTAGGGTTCCATACCCTATCTTACATCAAGATAAGTGTTTTACTTCATTAATTCAATTATGTCTTCAATTAATTGTGTGTATGCTTGCATGTTTCCATGTCCGGCTAATTTACTTGTGTGTTTGCTTAGGAATATGAAACTTAATTATTGAATATTGATTGGTTGTCTCTTATCTTAATTGTTAATGATCTAGTATTGCGATAGATCATCCGTTGTGTAGTTAATGCTTGATTAATCTTTGTGAACCTTAGCTTATAGTACCTAGAGTCATTGTAGGCTAAACCATCCGAAGAGTACCTTAGTGTTAAGTTTATAAATCCTAGAGATTTTTAGGCAATAACCTTTGGTAGTTTCAAAGAGTTAGGGATAAACGCATACCCTACGACTTTAGACACACAACGCGATTAAGAATAAGGGCGTGACAATTCAACCATCAATAGGAGATAATTAAGGAGTAATAAAACCTAAGTAAACACATCTTTAAATCATCATATGAGCACATAATAATTAGACATAGGCTACATACATTAGATTAGATAATTAGGCAGTAGAGTAATCGGTGAAATACCAACCCCAAATCCAATACCCGAGATTCGTACCTTTCCATTTCCTAAAAACATAAAAGATAAAAATAATCTTCCTCAACCCCAACCTTAGCGTAGTAACTTCTCACTAGCATTCCTATTCCCTAGAAACGATATCAATTCCATGGCTTACCCTAATACTACACTACAGCGATTAGGTTCATGCACTAGGGTGTTGAAAAACTTGCTCGACGAAAAGGAAGTTCCTTTGACCCGAACGACGCGTGTGGCGTTATCAAGTTTTAGGCGCTACTTTGGGAAATAAAATAGCTAGTTAGAGCCCACCTCTTTAGGTTTCCTTGCTTGATTCCTATCAAGTAAGCATTTTTTTCCCATTTTTTAGCTTTCTCATAGTTTATCCCCCTTCTTCGTGACCTTTGTTCGTAACCCCATCACTTTTCATCATGGAAGGTGATAACCAACCACCATTCATCAACCTAACACCAAATGACCCGCCAAGAGGCCGTACTCTTGGTGAATACTCGAGACCAAGCCACCTAGTCTATAGGAACACCATTGAGCTTCCCGACCAAGCCCGAACTACGGCCTGCGATCCGACACCATCCGGTTGGTGCAAAGCGGATGTGCATTCCATGGGCTTCTTCAGAAGATCCTAATCGGCATCTTAAGGATTTCCTTAAAATTGTTGATTCCATCGACCTCGATGCTACTACTCGGGAGACCAGCGTCTGCGTCTCTTAATTCTCTCTATGGGACCAAGCTAGTAATTGGCTTGGCGACTTCCATGGCTCCATCTCAAGTTGTGATGATCTCACCTCTCGCTTCCTTTCTCAATTTTCCCACCGGGGAGAACCACTAAGCTTAGGAATGATATCTTGATGTTCCAACAACATCAAGGTGAATCTATCTCTGAAGCATGGACTCGATTCAGGACTTACTCCATAAAGTCCCTCATCATGGCATTGATCTTTGGCTCCAAGTCCAACTCTTCTATGATCATGTCAACTTCCCCATGGCGATCCATTGACCAAGCGGCGGTGGAAAACTTAGTGATCTCACGCGGAAGAATCATGGGGTATAATAGAGGACCTTGCTCTATGAAAATGAAAGTTGGAATGACCCCGTGAGTTGCCCAAAACCGTTAAAGCAATCTCCTTGCCTCCCATTGACTCACGACCTCCCGACCGTAGGATGCTTGAGCTTGAAGATCAAGTTGAATTCTAATGAGTTCCTACGAAAATCCTAAGTCTTCACACCATGTGAACAAAGTTTCTTCCTCGTGTGAGCCGTGTAGTGATCCTCATAACACAGCGTGCTTGCAGATTCCCGAACAAGCTTCCGTTGACTCGCATCCTCGTACTAATGGAGCGGGAGGAAGATTCTCTACAACACCGGACCTAGGACTTTAATGGCGCGAGGGTGGGGACAAACCAAAGAGTTCACATCCAATGATTTTTCATGGCCCCCATCTTACGGTCCTAACCAACAAAAAGCTCAAATAGCTAAGCTCTCAGACCGTTTTAACCAACAACAAGCCGAGATGGATAAGAAGATAGATAACCTCTTGAAAGCCATGACCAATAGTGATAGGAAGGTTAATGCTATCTCAACCCCCGAAACCTCCGGTGTAGAGATTAAGGACCCAAGTAAGCTAGCTAAGCACATTCAATTCGTCAATACCATCACCTTAGTGAAACCTAATAGAACAAATGACGAAGCGAACCATGAAACGATACTTGAGGTTAGTGAAGCACCGAGGCAGGAAACAACCGATGAAGTAGATGAAGTAGACAATGACTATTTCAATAAGTTTCCTACGGAAGAAGAACTATCTCGCCACCCTCACTTAGTGCGTGACCTCCGTCACATGTATGTTAGGAGAAGCCCTAGGATCAAGTTTGGGAACCCTTGGAATCTTAACATACCATGTTGCATAGGACACCGTGGCAAAGGCTTACATTGACCGCAAGTCCCAATAAACATAATGACTAGCACCTACTATAATTGGGTAATGAAGAAGCCTATCCCAACTAGGCAAGATCCCGATAATCCTAGGGTTAGTTGCAATTTTCTTGGTAGAGTTAATGGATTGCCCGTGTATGTAGGTAGTTTCACGTTCCTACGGTTTCATAATAGTGGATGATATTAGATGCGGCCATAGATCCTAGTTTGTCCCGTTATTCTAGGAAACCTTTCATAGAAGCACCGGGATGATATATGATCCTCGTTAGGAATAGTGCGCTTAAAGGATGAGACCGATGATGTAGCCTACCAAATGCCATTTAAGATTGAAATTTTCATCACTCTTCAATGATGAAAGGAACTTAAACTATCGGTCTACTATAGGAATGAGAAGGATAAGGAGAAAGGTGGATTATGTTATGGCTAAGATTTGCGGTTTCTATAGGGATTGTTTGAACTTAGGACCGAATATAGAGCCGAGTGGGAGAGGACAAACTCTTAGAAAGGTGCATCATAGGTGTGAAAATGTAGAGGGGGTGAATACGTTTCCGTTTAAAACTTAAAATTTTGTATTAAATATAGTATAAACCATTGCATTTTCTAATCTCGACGCGAGGATGCATTTAACATTCTGACATGTAAGGCCAACCCTTAATATCACATAAGATTCCATAAGATTAATGGTTCATTATAAATCAAGTTTCACCATTATTAGTCCGGTTGCTTTTTCTTGATCAAGCGTGTCATAATATGTAAAGTGTTAAATATAGTTTATGACTATATGAAAGACCAAGTATGTATCACAAACATAGACATCAACCACATATGAAATAAACAATGTAATGCAAGAATAAGAGTAAGCGATAAGTAAAAGGATAGACAAACCAATACGGATTTATAGTGGTTTGGCTACAAGACACCTTCCTTGCCTACTCCACTCCCGAGTCACCTACTCGAGAGTTCGTAAACACTACACCAATCTCCTTATGGCGGAGAAGCCTTGGCGTCGCTTACACCTTTTTTCGGTACAAAGCTAAATACCGGGTTCTTTCACACCAAAGCGAACCACACCTAACACAACGTCGCCTACCCTTTATAATGTGCTAGGCTAACCACCGAGGTTCTTTCACTCCAAGGAGAACTAATCCTATCCTGGCGTCGCCTACCCTTTATTAGGTACTAGGCTAAGCACCTAGTTCCATTACTATGAGGAACTACTACCCATCACAACACAACACCTAATCTTAAGGAGATCCACTCCTTGTTACAACACCATCAAGGATATCACCATCCTTGGATCCAATACTACTCTATCTTGTACATCGAAACACACCATATCGAATGTACACCTTAGGCACTTTCACTAATGCCCTTGGTTATATTACTTAGCTCAATTCATGATAAACACGACCATTTTACAGGCGATTCCACATACCAACTTCTCTCGAGGAAGCAATTCAACCGTTAGGTCAAATTGAGTTTCTAGTGCAATAAGTTCTCCAAATATTCATTCTCGAGTTAGGAAAATTTATATTCCTACAATGGTCTATCGAAGAGTAACAATGATGATACTTTGCTTCGTTTTTATTAATAATATACTTGAAACAACTAAGGTGTGAAGGTGTCAAAAATTAAAAGTTGTCCATATGGTGAAAAAAAATAGTTGGATGAGCTAGTTCAACATATGTTGTTGAAAGCTCGAGTTTGGACTTTCGGATATGAACAATTATATTTGCGTTTGCAAAATAATTAACTTGAGTATATCGGATGAAATAATCAAGTTGTCAATCCTACTATGAAGCTTGGAGAGCGATCATGAAAAGGAAAACGGGAGAGTACATCATCAACACAAGTGTAGGTTATGATCCGATGTACATTCTTGTTGTTTTTAGCAAACGATACAAGAAAATATGAAATCTAGAAATCATATAAGCACATAAAACATTTATGTTGCACACATGACAAACTCAATAAAAAAGCCATTAGGTGTGTTATATGTTTTAAACATTTTTCCATTTATAAAACTAATATTTTTGACACAACTAGATGTTATCCCAAACACTCCTTCAAGTAGCACTTTGATTAGTAGAAAGTTACTAAATCGACAAGCAAGAGAATGAATAGCAAGGTAAGGAAACCACATATGTTATTCAATCAAATAAGCACAAAAGCTATTTGAGATAAGCAAATAATCAAGTAATGCAAAGAAAACAATTTATCGTTTAGCATAGCATACGAAAGTTCTTTTCATCGCTTTGTGTTAAATATAAACATGTATACCAAGCTTGATTAGTTTCTTTTATGTTTATAAATATGATCAAAACCTTAATTTCAAAAGAGGACACATTGTTATTCAAAGATGAAAACATCCGTCTCCAATTAGATCAAAAGTTGTGCAAAAGTTATGACCGAGAAAAATGACTTTCTATTATCAATCAATGATTCTATAAATTTTTGTTTTGAATCAGTTTATGAAATCATTTTTAAATGAAAGTAGACTCAAATACCTTTAAAACGATAGGTGGCACGACTTTTAACGCCTTACGGTTAAAAAATTATGAATTTTTGAAATTTAGACAAAAGCGTCTTACGTACCACGGATCCACGGATCCCTTGCTTGAGGATCCGTCGATATAATCTAAAGGATCATGGATCGACACGAAATTACAAAAATGCGTTTTGACCCGACGAAAAGGTTTAACCTTTGTAGACTTTTTAGTGAAGTTATATTAACCATTTTTACCTTTATTCAAGCTTGATTAACAAGATATCTAACAACAAAGCTTCAAAGAAAAAAATCAACAAAACACTTTTCATATTATGCTTGACTTCACCAAAAATTTGATACGCTCTAACACCAATTGTGAAAACGTAGAGGGGGGGGGGTGAATACATTTCCGTTTAAAACTTAAAACTTTTGTATCAAATATAGTATAAACCATTGCATTTGCTAATCTCGGCGAGGATGCATTTAGCATATTCACGGCATGTAAGGCCAACCCTTAATATCACATAAGATTCCATAAGATTAATGGTTCATTATAAATCAAGTTTCACCAATATTAGTCCGGTTGCTTTTCTTGATCAAGCGTGTCATAATATGTAAAGTGTTAAATATAGTTTATGACTATATGAAAGACCAAGTATGTATCACAAACATAGACATCAACCACATATGAAATAAACAATGTAATGCAAGAATAAGAGTAAAGTGATAAGTAAAAGGATAGACAAACCAACACGAGGATTTATAGTGGTTCGGCTACAAGGACACCTTCCTTGCCCTACTCCACTCCCCAAGTCACCTACTCGAGAGTTTGTAAACACTACACCAATCTCCTTATGGCGGAGAAGCCTTCTGGCGTCGCTACACCTTTTCGGTATAAAGATAAATACGGTTCTTTCACACCAAAGGCGAACCACACCTAACACAGCGTCGCCTACCCTTTATACGGTGGTAGGCTAACCACGAGTTCTTTCACTCCGAGGAGAACTAATCCTATCACAACGTCGCTACCCTTTATTAGGTACTAGGCTAAGCACCTAGTTCCATTACTATGGAGGAACTACTACCCATCACAACACAACACCTAATCTTAAGGAGATCCACTCCTTGTTACAACACCATCAAGGATATCACCATCCTTGGATCCAATACTACTCTATCTTGTACATCAAAAAACACCATATCGAATGTACACCTTAGGCACCTTTCACTAATGCCTTCATCTTGACTCTTTTAGCATTCTTCACTAATGCCTTTGACACATCTATGACACCCGTTATGTTTTATGGCCCAACATAACAAACCTTGTGTTTTATGGCACAAACACATAAACCATCTAGTCTAGTCATAGATACAAGAATATGATACTAGACATTATCCAAGACAATGTGTCTAATGGATATGAAATCTAAACTAAACATCAAGAACCCAAAACATGATGTAGTTAGTCTTCTATGAATGAAGATAACAAGTTTCCCAAGCTTGTTGTAGAAGATCTTCATGTGCTTGTATCTTGTGATAGGTGATCACCCGGTAGGTAAGGATGCAAGATCTCAAGCTTGCTTTGGAGGATCACTTCGGGAGTATGCTTACAACAAATGAAAGTTATAAGCATTATGATCATATGAGATGAGGGTGTTTTACATGTTTCCTAATGATCTAAATATCCTAGAAATGGTGGAGAGAAACTATGTGTGAAGATGTGTGAAACAATGAAGAAATGACTCACTATTTATAGAAGAAAACTAGCCACTGTTCCCCGAATCCCACGGATCCCTTCCTTGAGAGATCCGTCCAGTGTATTACTGGGGATCCGTGGGACGCTCCCTTTTACCCATGGGTTTTGGGTCATGGGTCATGGGTTATGGGTTGGTCCATGGGTATTCTTTTAGATTCAATGTATCTAATGAGTACATTGTATCTAGTCAAATGGGTATGGGTCAATACCATGGGTTATGGATATGATCCATGAGTATTAGATTAGATACAATGTATCTAATGGATGTAATGCATCTAGTCAAATGGGTTATAGGTTGATCCATGGGTATTAGATTAGATACAATGTATCTAATGGATGCAATGCATCTAGTCAAATGGGTTATGAGTGCCCACCAAGGTACAATGTTTCTAGACTTTGGGTTTTATCCAACTACATTCAATGTATTTAGTCAATGGATCAAATACTTAAGTTTCTACCCATTTATATTACCCATTTTAATACATACTAGTTATGTATATATTTACCCAATATGTAAACACTAGTTGTTATACATAAACTATTTAACTAAACATGTTTTAATGGTTTGTTGGGGGTTTGATCATAACGCAACATAACAAACATGTACGAACCTGTGTTGTAGCATACAAAGACTTGAGTCGTCGAGAGGTGTTGAGACAATATATAATTACAAGTAACTTATACATTTTACGTTATGTATTACAAGTTACATGTTTGTCATCAACAAAACAAATGAGAATGTATAGATTAAATATCGTAATATTTGCACTAACAATAGGGAACTTTTACAACATGGAATCACCCACTAGAGACCGTCATGAAGAAGAAGGTGATATTAATGAAGTCACGTAGGGGCACGACTTCGAGTCTAGCTACAAGACTCATAAATAAAGAAAAGCGCTTCGTGGGAGGCAACCCATGCTTAATTGTTTGCTTGTTTGTGTCGTGTATCTTTTATTGATTGTTTATTCACATGTTAAAATTTGTAAAAATGCTTTATTTTGTCTTTAACCTTGTCTTAATTACATATAAAGGTATTTTACATAAGGGATAAGTGTAGGGAGGATTACACACGTTTTCAAAAGAAACGTGAACATGAGAATTACAATTAATTAAAAGATATACATGTGTGTTTGTTCAAGTCAAATGATTGTATCGAATCATAATGGATGTTTTGCAGAAATTTTCCAGTTTTAAAGATATAAATTTTCAAAATTTTTCCGAAAATCGCGGACCGCTTTTGTCGGGATAACTGACGGCGAGGAAGGAGCAAAAACAAGCGATTACTTTTTCTCGTTTACGAGCTACTTATAAAATTTTGGAATTTTCGGTCTTAATTTTCCGTAAAGTCAGTAAACATCCATTCACAAGCATTATATCCTAGTTTAGTAGAGTCCTATATATTATTACCGCCGATTTTACGCGAAGGTTTCGTTTGTTTTCTTCAAGTGTGCATGTTTAATTTACCGAAGAAGATACATAAGATGAGAAGGAGCTTTCACACAAACGTTCTTGAAGAAAGATGTAACCACCACTTTAAAGCGGATCTACCGAGCTAATCGGGGAGTATTAGTTTTTTTCGCTTTTAATTACCTTCCATTATCATAACTTTGATACTTTGGGAACATTGGGGACAATGTTCGGTTTAAGTGTAGGGAGGAAAATAAAAGGGAACTTTGAAACTATGCTTATCCTTGACTATTTGCTTTGTCCAATTGTATTTGCGTAATAAACCATGAGAAAATGTCGGTTAGGGTAATTTTGGCACCAAATTTTCAATTTTCATTACATATAGGAGTGGGCCATTAGTCTTAATAAAGCGTCTCATGGATAGGAAGTTATATGACTAGCACAAAAACCTTTACCACTTAAATTCCACCCAAAATGTGAGATCACCCTTAGATTAGTAGGAATTAAAGCATTCATCTTTAATGGTTAGAGTGTGAACGGTGGTATAATAGATTCTAGAACTTGTTTTGTGATGCATCCCAAGATCGCTAGTAAGACTACACTTGTGTAGTTAGGAATAACTAAATGATAAGAGGCATTAGGATAACCCTTGTTTGATACCGTAATATAATTACTTCTTCCGCATCGGTTGAGTAATTCCCACACCTTTGCGTTATACTCATCTTTAGTACCGATACCCTAGTTAACCCCTCGAGCCTATCCTTTTCGCGGTTCTCGTGATGTTTTGGTTTTCGAATATCAATGAAGAGCATTGTTTACACCCAACCCAAATGTACACCCAAATCGCCTTAGCCTACCTTGTATGCACTCACTTTTAGTGCATTATTGTTATCACACTAAACCCTTAGTTCAATTATCTTGTTGCTTGCATAAGTTGCTAAGTCGAGTCATATCCTTTGTACACAGTTTGGGACGATTGGGACTCATGGGAAAAGTTAAATTTTATGAGATGACGGGAAGGGGCGTTAAATTCAAATTCTCTTTATTTGCATAATAATGTACTCCAAGTGTTTGATCTTTTCAATTCGGGTCATATTTAGTGTTAGAGTAATAAAACTCAAGTGTAGGGATGTACCTATAAATCCCTATCATTTGATGTTATCGTAGAGGATGGTAGAGTAAAATTATATGGAAAAAAAATCAAAAAAAATAGAAAAAGAAAAAGATAAAAAATATAGTGCAATTAAAAAAAAAAAAAAAAAAAAAAAAAAAAAAGGCTACCATCCTACATCTATCTTTAAATTTATATATGTTTATTTCGGTTATCTAGAGTTTAGAGTGTCGAGTCTTGGCTTAGAACGCCACTCTTAGCATGCTTGTAACATAAAGTTTTTTGACTTGCCACCACTAAATAGCCTATCCCACCAAACCCTTTGTTTCCCTACCGTAAGCCTATCATTACAACCCTTTAAAAGACCTCTTGGATAGTCTTTCCTAGGTGCTTCAAAGCGATGGATGTTTGATCTACTCAAGCCTATGGTAATCTATGTACTAGGACGGTTAATGAGTGTTTATCTTCCATTTCCAACTTGTTATATTTCATATACACCGAGAGATGTGAGTATCCAAACACCCCATGTGAGGTGCTAGTATGTAATTTCCGTGCTTGTTATGACTTTCTTGGGGCTTATATGTGTTGTAAATCGTTCTAAACTAATGCTTCATGACCTCTAACTTATAAATTGATTGGCTAAAAGCACATTTGCTTGAGGACAAGCAAATACCAAGTGTAGGGATATTTGATAAGGTTTTTGATAAGATCGTTTATAAGCTCGGCTAGGGATCAATAACAAAGATAATACACATGTCACGAGCGTGGAATAATCAAAACAATACTTTGTTATTGAACAAGGTTTTCAATCACTAATACTAACTAATTTATATTAGGCGTTTATAGGAACACGCCTACTAACTAAACTAATAACCCTGGCGTTTACAATGAACCATACGCCTAGGACACATAATCTAAAACTAATACCCTAGGCGTTCTCCCAACGTCTAGGCTAAAACACACCTTTTACTAATCGACTACATTATTGGAAGACTTAATTAAAACCTACACTATGTCCTCTTTTATATACTAGAGGATAAGGACTAAATAATAAAACTTCCATTGCAAGCAAGCCCTTCCATCTTTTAGTAGGTTTCCTTCTTGTCATATTAAGTCCCTCTTGTTTCATTCTTTTGTCTTTATCAACTCAAACTTATAATTCCCAACAATCTTCCCCTAGTTGATAATGACAAAACCATTCTTGAACGAACTTCCCTAGGCAGTAGAAATTGAGATAAATAAATCTACGCCATAAATGAAACAAGTATGTCTTCCTTTGTCTTCCCTTAATCCATGCCACGTCACTCAAACATCTCTTCCCTTTTTGTTATTATCTAAATAGGAGCGTATGCAAATAATGATCTTGACCACCACGAATCAATATCATACTTCCAATCTAAGACTTCCAATGCTTCAAATCGCCCACCATTACGCATCATAAGAAAAATGGATCCAAAGCGGTAGAAAACTTCAACTAGCGGAGTAATAATGATCAACGATGGTAAAATCAAACACTTCCCTTGAGTGATGCATGTAGATGGTTAAACTTTTAACAATAAGCTTCCCCTAAAACCATATGTTAACCATCTTTTGATTCTTCAAAATCTGTAGGCATTATGTAATGATCACTGTGAAGAACACCAAATATAACGAACTTGATGAAGAAGTATAATTTCCCAAACTTGTGTCTTAAATCTTTTACTATCCGGAACTCCATACTTATCTGAACCACCAATATAAGTAGACCGCAATCCCTTGAAAAGAATCCTCAACTATGAGACATGAGCACTACAATGTAACTCCTTCAGTGATAGACAATGTGTGCATAGAGCATTATAAGAAAAATCACACATTGTAGATTCATCAAGCTAGATGATAAGAACACAAACCAAGCAATTCCACTTCACCTTCAAATAAGTGATAAATAATCCTCTTCGTAATCAATTCTTCAATAAATCTTAAATACGAGCCTTTTTTTAAATCCTTTTAAGAACATAAACTTCTTCCTGTGTGTGTGAACCAAATAATCTCTCTGTGTGTGTCATTCAAAAAATCATGCTCGACTTCCCCTTAAATCAAAAATCTTCTCGTAATAAAGCATGAGCAGTATGTTGGGAAGGAGCAGTACTTTCATCAAGCGCGAACAGTACTTTAACAAAATTCGATCGGCGAGACTTTCAAATAATCATGCATCAGTACCTATAAAATCCTCGGCGGCCTTGAAGAAAAGCAGCGTGATACTTTCATCTATCAAGCGGTACATTCAAATCTGCAGTACTGACACAAAAAATACGAGCAGCACTTTGACATCAAACAGTACTTTCATTATTCGAACAGTATTATCCAAATATGAATTCAATCACATGATGAGTCCACCGTTAGATGTCAACCAATCAAAACCCATGCATCACATGATCACTTCAATTCCACAAAGATACAATCCCACGTGTGACCCTCTAGTCAATCATCAAACAGTATAATATCTCATTATAAAAGACAACCTCAAGCCCACGTCATCCAAACCCACGTGAAGCCAATCAACCCACATGATCACCATAACTATCATGCATCTCATAACAGTGAATCCATTCACGTGACTAGTAGGAAGACATGTGACCATGAATTATTCAACAGTACTAGCAGCACATCAAGAATATTTGTGATATTTTAATGATGCACCGAATATATTTATTCAACAGCAGCTCAATATTCTTGCAAAATCGTTTTGATTAAAAAAAAAACCCACGTGATGCACTGTCCCATAATTTGTACCACTTATTTGACCATCATTAATGATCCAACCTCCATATAATTTAAACGTAGCAATTTAGTACGTTAAATAATTGCATCTTGATTCCATCATACTTCTCACTCATGCGCAGATCATAAAAAAATACAAGATATCCCATTAAATCACATTCACTTGTCGGCACAAAAAACTTCACAACCGACATAATAAATAAAGATGTCTACCCTTCTTCATGTAGTTAACATCCACTTGAATTAATTGACCAATCAGTAGTACGAGATAGCAGCAGCAACATAGGACCACATTAATGCACCTTTTCGCAACAGTATACTTCGACAACCTTAAAAATCAAATCTGAAAAACCATTCTCAGCAGCCAACTTCGACGCTTTATAACTTTTGACTCAGACCTCCAATTAAAGATCCCTCCGGTGGAAAGTTATATTGTCATATAGAGAACATTCACCTAAAATTTCATCCCGATCCAACGGTTAACGAAAAAGTTATCGCCGTTTTAAAAGCAGTCTTTGTACATACAAATACGAAAATTTGAGCTCGAATTTTTCTTCCTTTTCATTATTCTTGACACATAAACCTTGTGATTCCCTATATCAAGAGCTCCCGCTCGATACCAATTGATAAGATCGTTTATAAGCTCGGCTGGGGATCAATAACAAGATAATACACATAATACGCTGTGAATAATCAAAACAATACTTTGTTGTTGAACAAGGTTTTCAATCACTAATACTAACTAATTTATATTAGGCGTTTATAGGAACACGTCTACTAACTAAACTAATAACCTAGGCGTTTACAATGAACCATCGCCTGGACACACTAATCTAAAACTAATACCCTAGGCGTTCTCCCAACGTCTAGGCTAAACCTACACCTTTTACTAATCGACTACATTATTGGAAGACTTAATTAAAACCTACACCTATGTCCTCTTTATATACTAGAGGATAAGGACTAAATAATAAAACTTCCATTGCAAGCAAGCCCTTCCATCTTTTAGTAGGTTTCCTTCTTGTCATATTAAGTCCTCTTGTTTCATTCTTTTGTCGTTATCAACTCAAACTTATAATTCCCAATGCTTTAAAATGTACCTTTTTAGGGGTCGTTTAAGCCCTTATTTGATCACTTTTGTATCCGTTATTACTTAATATCGTTCCTTTTCACTTTTAGGTATCTTGAAGGCAAATCTTTGGAATGACACTTATTCGGATGAAAAGCGCGATATCTGAAGAAAATGGCCAAAGTCAAGATTCGAGACACTCAGTGCTTTGGCCGAAGGTGGCGTCGGTGTTATCTGCGACGCCGTCGGACAACTTTGTGGCTCGTGAGCTAAATTGCTCATTTACAAGTGACGGCTTTAGGTTTTAAAAAGTAGTAGGACGTCGCAACTCGGGCGACCTAGATTTGATCCGGATATGACGTCGAGAGGCCGAAGGGACAGCGTCACAAGCATAAGGTGATGCCGTCGCAAGACTAACGTGGCAAGCGAAACCCTAATAACGGTGAACCCGACGGCGTCACAAATCAAAGGTGACGCCGCATATGTAATCTATATATATAATCCGAATTTTTAGTTTTCGTGTGTAGTCTTTTGGAGTAAAACCTAAACCGAATCAAGGTGTCTTGTACGGTATTTTAGGGTTCCATACCCTATCTTACATCAAGATAAGTGTTTTACTTCATTAATTTAATTATGTCTTCAATTAAATGTGTATGCTTGCATGTTTCCCATGTCCCATTAATTTACTTGTGTGTTTGCTTAGGGAATATGAAACTTAATTATTGAATATTGATTGGTTGTCTCTTATCTTAATTGTTAATGATCTAGTATTGCGATAGATCATCAGTTGTGTAGTTAATGCTTGATTAATCTTTGTGAACATTAGCTTATAGTACCTAGAGTCATTGTAGGCTAAACCATCTGAAGAGTACCTTAGTGTTAAGTTTATAAATCCTAGAGATTTTTAGGCAATAACCTTTGGTAGTTTCAAGAGTTAGGGATAAGCATACCCTACGACTTTAGACACACAACGCGATTAAGAATAAGGACCGACAATTCAACCATCAATAGGAGATAATTAAGGAGTAATAAAACCTAAGTAAACACATCTTTAAATCATCATACGAGCACACAATAATTAGACATAGACTACATACACCTTAGATTAGATAATTAGACGAGTAGAGTAATCGGTGAAATACCAACCCCAAATCAATACCCAAGATTCGTACCTTTCCATTTCCTAAAAACATAAAAGATAAAAAATAATCTTCTCAACCCCAACCTTAGCGTAGTAACTTCTCACTAGCATTCCTATTCCCCAGAGAGCGATATCAATTCCCGTGGCTTACCCTAATACTACACTACAACGATTAGGCTCTTTGTCAGGGTGTTGAAAAACTTGCTCGACGAAAAGGAAGTTCCTTTGACCCCGAACGACGCGTGTAGCATTATCACACATCTAAATGATCAAGACTTATCACCAAGCAATCAAGGCTTGGTGAATCATAAAAATGTCAACCATAATTAAATATGAGGTGACTAGGTGAGTTTTGATATTATCTAGTGTTTTTCGGAGTGAGTTTTGGTCCCGAAAATCGTTATCGTTAAGTATTTAAGTCACGAAACTTAAAATCGGGTATCAAAAAAATTTGAAACTTGTAAATATTGTTAAAACATACCAATATACTCTATTTAAGTATATTAAATTTGTGATAAGTTTAACGGAGCGCGTAAAACCTGTTAAAACCTGAAAATGTAGGTTTAAAATGTATAAAACGTAAATCGGAAAACGTAAAAATCCAAAACTTGTAGAAATGTCGTAAGATATGAAAAATCCAAAATTTGTTGTTGTTGGTTTGGTTACTGTTGTTATTACGGTTGTTGTTGTTGTGGTTGGTGGTGGTGTTGTTGTTAGGGTTTTGAATAGTCCCGTATTTCACCACTTGATCCATTAGCCTCTAAGAGATCCGGAT
Organism: Chrysanthemum lavandulifolium; assembly: GCA_022545495.1. Classification (NCBI taxonomy): domain Eukaryota; kingdom Viridiplantae; phylum Streptophyta; class Magnoliopsida; order Asterales; family Asteraceae; genus Chrysanthemum; species Chrysanthemum lavandulifolium. Next base: position 127,671,328 of record CM040245.1, read on the forward strand.
GGCCTCGTCAAGAGTTTGTGGATCAAAGGATGTTACATTCCCCTCGATACTTCATGGTAGTCCTCCGATGAAACACTCCAGTAGCTTTTCATTATTCGGAACCATGGTTGGGCATAGTACAACCAATTCTTGAAACCTACGAACATAGGTGTTAAGATCAACACCTTTCACAACCAGCTCATAGAATTCCGTCTCTAACTTCTTTACTTCACTGCGGGGGCAGTATTATTTGATCAACAATTTCTTGAATTTAGCCCAAGTGGTCTCGTAGGCTATTTCAATTCCAATTGGTTGAGCAAAATAATTCCAACATGATAGAGCGTCGTCTATAAGTGTGCCTGTTGCATACTTGACTTTGCAGTCATGTGAACAGTTGCTGAGAAGAAATAGACTCCATCTTCTCAAACCAACGTGTTAGACCGACCGTTCCCTCTGTTCCTTTGAAGTTGGTGGGATTGCAAGTAGTGAACTATTTGTAGGAGCCCTTGTGTGTTTCAGTTGTGTTGCTTCCTCCTGTAAATCCACCAGTTTCGTCGCGTTCTGCAAGCGATGCAGCTACACTTCTAGCGACTAGTTGCTGGATGGCAGCTTGAGTCTTTGCTGGAGGTGCTTTCTTTGGTGCCATGATTCTATAAATATAAGAAAGAAGAGTAAGTCGTAGTAAAGTCATGTCTTAAAAATATGTGCTTCAAAGAGACATGATAGAGGTGATAAGTTGAAGTCATGTTTCAAAATAATTGATTGATTTCTAGGCAATGGGTTACGAGGTGTCGTAAATGATTCGGGTGTTTTCAACTCATCTTAGAAGACATTTAGTACGAAAATCAAGGAGTTGGCCAGATAGTAACGAGTTCTTAAAAATTATATTATATAGGGTTATGAAATAGTTTTCTTATGATGTTTGAGAAATATGAGAGACCATTGAAATTGATTACAGGGTTTTGGGGAGATTTTGTAAATTATAAAATGTACGAGTAGATATATGATCGGAAAAAAGGTACTGACATAATGTCTACAAGAAGGTATATGATGTCAAAAATAAATCAAGTGTTTACGCAAAATGATCAACATGTATCATGTGTGTATATATTAATATATTGATATGTTCGTGTAGCATAAAATGCCTAAAAGTCATATAATCTTCTGGAGGAAGAAAGGCACGGAGAGTGTAAGGCTATAAAATGTTTTTGTGAAAAAGTTGTTATAGTTTAGGTCTCAATTAGACCCGTTTGTCCATAACTATAGCTCTGATACAAATCTGTAACACCCCTAATTTCATGAATGCAACGGAATTCAAACTGGGTGTTATTTGACGGTATAACAATTATAACAATGGAAAACGAACTCTAATTGAGTCGCTTTAAAAGAATTATCATTCGATTTATTGAAATATCAGAGTTTACAAAAATGTGGTCCCAGTAGTTTCACGGTTTACATAATACATAAGTTTTTGAATGATAACAAAATTTATAGCCTTCTAAATATCTGTGCTCCTCCGTGCCAACCTCGATCATTATAGACCTAAGATAAAACATGCTTAAAACAGTCAACACAAAGGTTGAGTGAAATCCATAGGTTTAGTTAAATTGTTGAACACAATATATTCGTAGTGAGCTATATAGTCTCGCACTCATAGTTTGAAAACAAAATAGTTATTATTGCACTTAGCTCATGACAACCAAAGCGTTAACCTCATACCAATAAAAATTGGTATAATCGTTACAATCGTAGCCATAGTAGGTAATTTGCCATTATACATATCGTTCTTAAATATATTGCGTTCGATTGCCCTAACTGGGTGAATAAGAACGGGATTCGTCAACCCCAATAGATTTTTTCACAATATTCACACTCACTAAAGCTAGTGACTAATGGTTCATGATATAGGGACTTCAAACATGGCAATCGTGGTACTTAGTGCCAATAATACATACAGGTAAACATACAGTTCAAAGCATCGTGTTCGAGTAAAAATAGCATGTATTCCCCCCAAGGGTTTGTAAAATAGTTAAATAATAAAAAATGGGGCTATGAACTCACCGTGATTACATGATATTAATGTATAACGAAATCGATGAATAAGCTAGGAAAACCTCTACGTACAACCTAGAAATATCATATTGCGTCTTAGGTTTTGAAATAACGATGTGAAATTAAAAATGAGTCTATGTAATTCATTATATTGATCATGATGTTGTACTTTGTAGCTTATAGTAATAGTATGTCATTTATGAAAATGGCTTACTAGTTTATAAAACGTATTTAATTAAATATCATAATATTATTCGGGCCATCATAATTTAGAAGTAATGTAGTAAACGTATGAGGAGCTATGACACTTTAAATCGTAAATTCAGTAACTCGTCAATACGTTCACCCCAAAGTGGCCCCTCACTTGAAGCTCCCTAGTATCGTACTACTTAATATGTAAAACATATAATTTGCTTATTTGATTATATGACACTAGCTTCATAGCCCGCCCGAATGGGCGGGCTAGCTTCATTATATTACTTGACGAAGTTTAATTGGACGTAAATAACAAAAAATATCAAAGACACAAAAATTGAAAATAAAAAGAAAGTGTTCATGTATTATATGTAAAAAAAAGCATTGTACTTTATGCATTAAAAGCATTGTATATCCTTGCAAAATTCAAAAATTACATATATATCCTTTTCATGCATTAAAAGCATTGTACTTTATGCATCAAAAACTGGTAAAAATGATATATATGTAATTTTTGAAATTTACAAGGATATACATGAAATTATGCCTAAAAAAACAATGAAAGGTATGATTCGGTCCTTGTCCGACAATTTCTTACAACGACTATCCAAACAACAAAGAATATATGTATGGAGACAGTTTGTGTGATAATGCTATGAAAAACACGTCAGGTGTCATGCTATTTCTCGGTGCGTCTTCTTCTTGAGAAAAAAATCAGAATAATGGAACCAATTAACATGCTTTCCAAAACATTATAGATTTTCTGCATTAGAAAAAAGCAAGTGAAGTAAAAAAAAAAGGGAAAATAGTGATTAAAAAAAATTAGATACAAAATAACCTATTGTAAGCAGAACATGCTCAAATGCAAAATATAATCATTATCTTTAAATACTCCTCGACTCCATGGAATATTTACTCAGTAAACTCCTCCACCTATGGAACCAACGTGGCAAAATATTATATCTACTGTTAATTGATGTATAAAAACCCAGTTATACACATGGCTTTTTAATATGCATATCATGCGGAATAAATTAAGAATCATCCACATGATTATGGTCTAAAAGTTTAAGTGAGAATTGAATTTGGTTACCTCATGGGCCGCACCAATACCAGGATAGAAGCATCATGCGTTTAATACTTTAGTTTCCATTAGAGTTGTTGTCTTGTGGTGCAACGCCACCAAAAAGCTGATATGCAGCTCGTATAACAGCATAAATCTCTCCTGGGTTAGTATCTACAGTTCCCAATGCTCTTATTTGTAGCCCATCGCCAGAGTTGGTGGAACTTGGTCTTTGACACTCATAACCCTATTTGAATAACTCCAACTACAATAATTAACACAAATTAGTAACCGCCAATCAGAGAAAAGAAATCAACTATTTGTATTAAAATATCAGGTGGCTAAACATGATTGATAAATAAGCGTTTTTGGTGACTAATAGTCACTAAACATGTATGATGTGACCTATTTAACTGGACAACTTAAGTTTAGTGACCTCCATAGCATGTGGTAGAGTAGCAACAATTATAATTAAAATTATAATTAAAAAAAAAAAGCATAAACATGTATGAGATAAAGACGTGGCGTATAAGAGGCCACTTTTGACAAGATTTTGATTTTGTTAATGACTTCCTATTACTCGCTTCAGGAACTAAACTGAAGCATATAGACATATAATACATGAGTACACTACCCCTAAGAGCAAGTGTGTTCGTGAGTTGCTACCTTTTATTATGCAATGATCACAATATTGCTAAATGTATGGCATAAACAAACAAAGAGAAACTTCCTGGTGATCTGATTAATATTTAACTTATTGATATTTAACTTGTATGGTTCCATTACCTGGCCACTTTCCTCTCTTTGTTGTCATACTTCGTGCTCAGCTGCCTACATATATTAACAGGGAAATAAAGCTTAATGAGAACCGTGAAATGCCATTTGTTTCGTCAAACTGATATTATTTCCAAGTATAGGGTAGATTATCATTTGCTTTGTCAAACTGATACTACACCAAGTTAATCAATGTAGTTTCCTGTTTGTTTTCTTGGAATTAACAAAACATGATACTTTAATTAACATATATCATGTATTTATATCTACTGTATATGAAAATTTATATAATGTTTAACATAGTACCTTCATAAAATATCACGTAGGCTCTTATTACGCCTAATCCAACATTCATAAATAGATAATCCACTGTAGACAAAATGATATACTGTTATCGTTCTAGCTAATAAATTAGTTGTTTGCTATACCTTAATGGACTTTGGTAATTATTCACAAAGTTAAATTATGTAGACAAACATATTTACCTGATTTTCAAATATTTACCTTCAATAGATACCCAATTTGAGTTGAAAAGAACCCTAATACATGAACATACAAAAAAAATGATTAAGCTTCAATAACATAGGACTTTGACAGAAACACCATGAAACCATATAGAAACATGCAATTCTAATGAATACACTTAAGCTACTGATGTGTTGATAAATGACTATACCTTTGAGACAACATTTGAAGTTTCACCACTATTGAGACCAAATAGAACTCTATCATTGCCATCATTAACTTTGTGGATAACCTCCTTTGATCCTTGAGTTAAATTCAATAACAAATTATCTAAACAACTAATCCTAACCCATTGTATTTTAAATATCTATCACAGTAACTTGCCAATAAATTAAAAATCAAACTACCAAAAACATTTTACAAATCATATAGAGTCAATATTGATTTCAAAACTAAAATCAGTAATTAAAATTGATAGTTACAGAGGTAATCAATAATTCATTGTATATAAAAATTTATCGGCGAACCTAGTTCGATTCAATAAAAAAAATGAGAATTACATCATGAGAATCTAATAGAAAAGGATACCTCCGCTGATGATTCGGATGTTGGTGAGATTTTCATGTGAACGATATAGCCGGCATTGTATGTGTTTTTTCTTACTCCAAAAAAATTCAAATCAAAATACCTATTGCAAAATACCGTGAATCATCAAAACCATATTTTTTGGATAATAAGGTTTAAACATAATATAGGATTGGTATCTTGATAAGCGGAGCGGTCGAGAGGAAAAAATAATACGATATGCTAACTGCTGAACAATCGATGAATGTAAAATTCTTGAGGCGCACGAGAGTCTTGTATGTCCCATTATGACCGTTTGGCTTCACAAATGACAAAATGACACAAAGTTAGCATCCACATAAATGGTTGATTAAGGTTATATGAATTATGTGAGTTCTAATAAAATAAACTTAACTCACATCTAAGCGACATGCATTTGTGAAATTTCCAGCAGTCACCGCTTTTCTTAGAGCCTAAGAACTACAATAAAGAATCGCCTAATGACTTGCATACAAAACAACAAAATAAAAATGTTACTATTAAACCATATTCAAAACATATATTTATCTTAATATCTTACCTGCAAGCACGTCAAGTCCTAAAGTGTTTCAGTATATTCATGTACTATTCGTAAAATATATAATGGATTAATCCTACATGGCAACATGCTTATTAAACCTTTGATGGTGTAATAAAAAAGAATACAATCGGTATATGTAAATTATCCGTCTACATGTCAATAGGACAATAGTTAAAAGCGAACTTACAATATCCAAATATGTAATCAGCTCGTAATTCTAACGAAGATGCAACAAACAACTAAACTACAATATAGAATGTGTGAATTAGATCCATCATCAGAGGCTTCTCAAAACTATACAATATGCAGTAAAGACTTACACGGAAACTTTGACTAAACCATGAGAAAAGATTATATTCAAAACTCCAAACTACACACAAACATTACATTCATGACATTCATCAAACACTTCATTTGCACCAAAATGGCATATTTTCTTATATAAGAATCTGTCACCGACCATCCAATATTACCACGTTGACACAAAATTGAGGTTTCGATCAAAATAGGGTTCAATCATAACCCAAGACCACCATTAATTAATCTAGTCAAAACCCCTATATTAAAAACATACACAAATCAACAACATACATAAATCAATTACACATATTGATCATAAAGTTCAAATCTTTACCTCTAATGATGATTTCGTAGTCTGTGAGATCATTTGGTGGTTGAGATAACCAGATCAGAATATGTGAGATCTGATGATGATGATGCCGATTTCGTAGCCTGTATGAAATGGGAGAGGGATGATGAATTTGGAATTTTCGTAGCCTGTTATTTGGGGATTTGAATTTGGAAATTCTATTGAAATGGGGATATCTTGTTTGACCAGCATTCAAGAGGAAACTTGAATAATTTGGAAATCCCGAGTCTGTAGGGTTGTCTGTTTTAGTAGATTGCGATAGGGAAGCTGGTGGTTTTGTTGGTATATTAATTTTGGAATGCATTTTGTGTCACAACTCATGGATTGCTCCACTGGTGAAGCACGCTCATTTGTGGACGACAAGACCAGTGTTCGAACCTTGCAAGTTACTAATTTTTTAGTTATTTAATCGGGAATGGTGCCTAGTCATCATTTTCACCTCATCAAATGATGTGCCATGTCAACATTAAAATGCCTAGTCGGCATTAATGACGTGGCATATGTAGTCCATATATATATATATATATATATATATATATATATATATATATATATATATATATATATATATATATAGATAAGTATTAAAATAGTCACATGGTTTGTAAAATTAATTGGTTTACATCTTGTTTAACTGATTTAACCAAGTTTCATGATTTACACAAGTTATAAAATTTTACAAGTCATATTAATGAATTAGAAACCGGTTTTGGTCATATTTCTTGCCAATTGTAAAATCCACATTTCCGATTGTCAAATAAACTTAGGAAAGTTTATTATAATGTGGTATGTTACCTTTCATAAAAGATATTAAGTTTTTTAAGTCATTTAGAGTTGGAAATAAATATACTTTCACAAATAAATCTTTAAAAACAATCATTTCAAGTTAAAACAGCCCGTTTTGGTTTTTGAGGTAAACTACCATTGTTTTGCCTTTTCAGTCTAAAATTCCTACATGTCTTACATAAATCATTATTTCGGACAAATTTTGTGTTTTATACTTTTGCTAATTCGGACCAGAAAGGAGTCAAAATCGTGGTTTAAAATTGAGAGAGCAACATTTTTACCAAAACCAATTTTTCTTTTAGAAATCTTTAATTTGTTGTAACTTTTGATTCACAAATCCGTTTTAACCGATTCGAAAAGCTATGATTTTATTTTGAGTTCCTCTAATATTACATGGATATATTTAGTGTCATAGGTTCATCGTTTTGAGAAAATAACTAGCATAAGATAAGAAAGTTTACATGAAATCATAAACATGTTTTACTTATATTTTAAGATTTTATACAACATGATCAATATACAAGCATACATAGCATAATAAAAACATGAAATCAGGGTATGATGAGGTTGAGCAAAGCTTGTCTTACAACTTTGGGCCTTTTAAAAGAAAAAGGGAACCAAGATCAAAAAACTAAGAACAAAAATCAAGTAAAGCTTGACAAGGGCTTTAGAAATGATGTAGAACTTGTGACATGAAAATCAAGCATAGACTGCTCTTGAAATATCATTGTGGCTGCTTTTGAGTGATGAGAGGAAGAAGAAAAATGAGTTTGCTTATATGCTACAATGAGGAGGTTACTAACATTAGGATGTTTTCTAGACTTAACTTGTAAGTAAACACATGTAACAAATCTAAATGATCAAGACTTATCACCAAGTCACCAAGGCTTGGTGAATCCTAAAAATGTTGACAATAATTAAATATGGGGTGACTAGGTGAGTTTTGATATTATCTAGTGTTTTAAGGAATGGGTTTTGGTCCCGGTAATCGCTAAAGTTAAGTATTTAAGTCACAAAATATAAAACAGTATCATAAAATATAAAACTTGTAAAATTGTTAAAATATATCAATATACTCTATCTAAGTATATTAAATGAGTGATAAGTTTACGGTCTTTGAACGTTGTTAAAACACGAAAACATTGGTTTAAAAGCAGTAAAGCGAAATCGGAAAACATAAAATCAAAACTTGTGGAAATGTCGTAAGATATGAAAAACACGTATTTTATTGTTTATAATGTTGTATGGATATATCGGGATGTTTAAATGACGTTTAGACCAAAACGTAAATCGTAAACACGGTTTTGCGAAATCGGTTCTTAGTAAATTCGACGTATATTGTAAAAATGATTCGACAAGTATCAACCTCTCTTATCATAATGAATGTAGGTTAAATTATGAAAATGAATAAAAAAAAATACATGAATAAATAGTAAAAGTGAATAGTAAAAATACGAGGATGAATAGTAACCTGAAAATACGAATTATTACAAACTTGAAGGATATAGAGCATGCACACGGTGTACCTCACAAAGCTTTAATACTATTTGTACTAGACCAAGGATCATTTTCACTTGCCTTCCTTTGTTTACCCTATGGATGATAAAGACATGTCACACATACAAGTAATTGATCATCACAGGGTTTATCTACTAAACCTAAATGCTTCTCTAAAGGTAGGAATGAATTCAACCTTCACACATTTAAACACACTAACACAAACAAAAGTCGCTTTTCGGTTTATGTTAGTGTTACCTTGACTATAAGATATTCATTCTTCTCATGGTGTTCTTATTGTTATAACGGAAAACCGAACATACAACCAACCTCACCCATTATTCATTTGTTTTACAACACATGTAAACAATCATGATCATATAATTATAATAAGTTTTGCTAACAATGGCCCTTAGGTTGTTGTTAAAAACTAATTCTAAAAATTGTGCTTAGACATTACACAACGTTCAAACGAAATAATTCAAAATCACCAACAATTTGTTTAAACACCTCAAATATAAACACAATACATTTTTCCTATGGTTATATTAGCAAAAAATTTAGAGCTTGTCTTTGATTATGTCTTAATATCAACATATTTTGTGAAGATATGATTGTTAACAACAACCCTAAGGGCTATTGTTACCATTTATCAATTAATAACAAATTAAAATAATTTAACATCCTTAGTTCCTAATTAAAGTTTACCTTTATATCTACACTAGTTATAAATCATGTTGACATTTCCTTCTACTAATTTTTAAAACTTTCTAAAATAGATTTTTAAGCAAATACAAGTAAAGAAGAATCATTTACAAGTATTTAAAGCAGAAATAAAACTAAAAAAATACTATTCAACACATACAATTAATACACAATTTAATTCACCTCTTCACTAAAATATAAAACCATTTAACTACGATATAAAACCATTTAACTACAATGTATAATCTAAAATATAAAACCATTTAACTACAATGTATAATCTAATCAAGCTTCCAAAACATAAATCTCAGCAGCCTAACCACAATATTTGAGATCTCAGTTTATCTCTTTACATAATCGAAGATTCAATCAAAGAACAAACCCACAAGACTAACCATCATAGATTGTTTTGAAGCTACAACAAACGAAAAAAAAACGAAAACAAATTAAAGACCTTTTCATTCGGTTACAACAAACAAAAACAAAAATAAACCGAACCTACTCGAGACCTTTTTCAAGATATAATAAAACGAAAACAAAGATATAACAATAACAAATCTGTTATCATTCTTTCTTTTCATTAGGTTACAACAAACGAAAACAAAATAAACCGAACCTACCGAGACCTTTTCAAAGACCTTTAAGCCATAAACAAATTCAATCTCTTTGAGTGGTTGGTGTTCGGTTATAAAAACAAGATAGAAGGATTAATCGATGTTTGTGTTTCGTTTGGGGTTATAGTGAAATAAGGTCTTTAATTAATAGCAAAGTAAATCTATAAGGTCTTTAATTAATAGCAAAATGAGTTTGGTTTGTGTGGAAAAGAGAGTTGACTGCAAAAATGATTGTGTGAGGGGCATGTTGATTAGCAAGAGGAAATTAGGGTAGTAATATTAGGTAAAGGATTAATTGTTATTGGGCTTTTATTTGCTTATGAGTTTGCTTGGGCTGGTAATTTTAACATGTCCGAAATTTGGTAAAGTTTAGTTTGGATGACTTTTTTTTAAAAGAAAGATTTTATGGCTTAGTTGTAGAAAATAATTTGGCTTATATTCTCTTAAAGTTGGCTCTATATAATTTGGCAAGAGGGATGAATATTATATTCTCACCATCTATAAAGTTGTTCTAACGAAAAACATAAAACTAAAAGGCATTCATCATACAAATTTTATTCTGAAGTGCCATGCCGCGTCGTCATCGATTTACCCTTGCTAGTTTTAAGTTATGTCGAAATAAGTGTCAGCTTTCAATGTCTTACAAATGTGAAAATAAAATTATAATAGTGCACAATATGTGTAATGGTCTAAATTGTTTTGAACTGATCGCAAATAAAAAATAGACCGGTATGATAGTGTTTAGTTGGTGAAAAATACTATTACTTTTAGGTTTTTTTACATAAAACTAACAAAACAAAAACTTGTTTAGTCACATGTTTTTCAAAAGAGTTTAAGAAAGAATGAAAATCACACTTCTCAAATTATAACTAAAAATCTGAATAGTCTAATTTACTCTCTTCTACTTTTATCTCTCACTAAAAAATGAAAAATGTAACATTATCGAAGCAACGCTTCTCTAATCAAAGAAAACACCTTCTCTTCTCAAAATATCTAAAAACAAAAAATTGAGACTTTCTACATGACTTGGTATGCTATATAAACGTGAAAAAAGGCGGGTTTTGGTCCTCGTACGTTAAATTGTGTTTGGACCTCCCTCAAACCCTAAATCGATTTTCAGCTTTTAATTTCAAAACCCTAATTACCAATTTCACCTCAGAACGACTTAATAATGACTGACGTTACGCTTCAGAATGATCAAAATGACAGCCATTCTCATAAAGTTGAAGAATTTGATTCAACGCAACAACAAAAAAATATTGTAACTGAACAACAACCAAAACAAGAACAAGACACCAAGGTACTATTTATTGTTTTCCCTCGATTTATGGGTATAAATTATTTGTTCATGTAATTACTATACTTACTGATAAATGTTGCATGCTTTGTTGTTTGTTCATTTAGACATTCTAGTATAAGGATGGTAGAGTTAGGGTACGACGTAAGGTATGGCCTAAACTGTGAATAATCTCATTTACATGTTTTAATCAATGCTCGTCCGATAGAAAACTGAATTTTGGTTCTGGGAATGATATCCAAACCCAATGCATCAACAAACAACAGTTATCAAGTAATCATGCCACTTTGTTTTTTTAATTCCAAACTTACTATCAAACTTGAAACTGGTTAGCTATATATTATAGAGTTCGAATTTTAGCTCATATACAAAAATAAGCTTCAGGCTTGGAAAATGCATATGACAAATGAGAATGGATGTTAAGCTTCTTTCAATTTTTCAGAAGAATAAAAAAACTTCAAAAGTTGTATGTAATAGTTTGTTCTTGTTCGTTTTTACCCAGTCATATAATGTAAAAAAAAGTAAATTTTTAATAGTGAATTCTCTTTATGAGAGCGAGAAATTTTAGGCTAGACTTTTGAAATATTGAACACAAAACTATATATTGACAATGAAATGTGGTGGTGGCTCATTGAAACATACGTGACATCTTAAGTCTATAATTATAATTGACTAAGCCAGCAAAGGGGTTTTATACTTCTTTAACACTCATGTAACAAATTATGAACTTGTTTTAGCTTTTGTTATTGTTAAATGTCTGCATGGTAGTTATCCTAGTTTCTTGAATATATTACTCCCTATGCAATTTGTGTAAGAGCAGGGGATATTGTTAGTCTCATTGAAGTAGTAATGAAGAACCATGTGCAAGGAATAACTATGTGCGACATCGCAATGAGCTCATCATAACATTATCAATGAAATATTATCTTCCTCCCCTGTTTGCTTTTTCATTACTGTTCCATTGATTTGCTCTCAATCTTTAGTTTGGTCCTGATCAGTTCGCTTCGTAACAGTTGTCACATGAATCATTTTTATGATCCAATATATATAGGTTTATTTATTTAGGGATAGCTTGGCCATAATTTTTGTAGCCAATTGGCTGCAATCCTCCACTAAAAATACACAAGAAATGACTCGGGGAACTACAAAAAGACTCACGGACCCACAATTTGTAGCACAAAATTATAGCCGATTAATTGTGTAAAAATTGTAGCTAATATATTCCTTATTTAAAATCCATGAAAAAGAGAACAAAACTGTACTATGTTTTATTTTGTAGGAAAGTGATGGATTCTTTGACTTCTGAACTAAAGTTAAGATCATAAGAAGTATAGCTGAAAATTGATTTGAAACATAAATAGAAGTCGACATATATATATGTAATAATTTATTGTTGGAAGGTTGGTATACTAATTTTTATTTTGGTTCATGGTGTTTAAAAAAGTGGTACATATATCATAAGATGGAACGGATATTATCTACTAGTGGCAACCCGTCAGAGAAGAGCTGCACTTGAGTTAATATGTCAGGATGTTACCCGTGCATTAAATTTAATTGAGTTTTTAACCTTCAATGGGAAATATATGATAGCGAGATCAGAACTTCTAGCTTGTGGTTTTATATGAAAAAACTATTCAAGATGTTCTGATGTGTCACCTTTTATGGTTTATAGAGCTCAGCTAAGATGATCAAAGATCTTGAAGTCAGTGTCCCCATTGTCTATGGAACTATCTCATTTTGGCTTGGAAGGAAAGCCACCGAGTAAGTGAATTATGCTTTTGTTGCATTTACCTTTTCGGGTTCTTTGTTATTTCTTTTAGTTGTTTTCAATGGTAATTGGAGCGTAAATTGAATGGGAATAGAACAATTTATTTTGCTTATACGGGTACTGAACTTTAAATTTTGGACTTTTTAAGGTACTAAACTTTCAATTTCGAACCTTTTGAGGTACTTTTGTGACATTTTGCCCTGGATTTTAATAATTTGAAGGGCAAAATGTCATATCAAAAATCCAAATGAAAGTTCAATCTATATAACCAAAACATTTTGTTCGATACCCATAAAGTATTTTAGACAAGTATGATGCTTTTAAAGTTATTACCCCTATATTTTCTCTAACGTTTATTAGAACTCAATCTCATTCATGGACTGTTTACGTGCGTGGGGCAACAAATGAGGACTTGGGTGTTGTCATCAAGAAAGTTGTATTTCAATTGCATCCAAGTTTCAATAATGCAAGGCGAGTGATAGAGTCACCTCCATTTGAGCTAACAGAACGGATGGGGTGAATTTGAAATAGCCATTTCAATATTCTTTCATGACGATGTCTGTGATAAACCAATAAACTTGTGAGTCGTTCATATCATCATTATTTCCCCCCTTTTCATTTAGATCAGAGGTAATACTTATCTCATTATCTCCAGGTTTCACAATCTGAAGCTATACTCTGAAGTTGAGCAGGGTCCTTTATCTACCAAGAAACCTGTAATTGTCGAGTCTTATAATGAAATTGTTTTCCCAAACCCTTCAGATGAGTTTCTTGCTCGTGTGGTTAATCATCCATCTGTAATTGTGCCACGGTTTCCAACCACTTTGAACTTGCCTTCTGGTAATGTGTTTTTTTACATCAGCGTCGTGTGTATATAAACTTTGGTGTAGTTTTATATCACAGTTTGCTGTTTGTTACATTATAGCACCAGTAGAAGATGTGCATGAGAAGAAAAGAGGCGACACTAAAGATCATCCACTCGGTCAATATTTCAATAGGTTTTCGGAGGCAGATGAGCTCTTAAAACTTGCAGAGGCCCGTCAGCAGGTCAGTGTTTTCTTGGTTGATTTCTTTTCAATTATTTGTCATGGTTTTGCCAATTTCTTTTTTTGAAAAATATGAACTTTGGAACTTTCGGCCTGATCTTGACATTTTTTTTGCTGCATTAGGTGCAAAGTCATATTGTGAATATAAAAAGGCGATTGAGTATGCTCGAAGGGTCAATTAACACATCTTATGCTTAAAATAGCATTTTTGCTTCAAGCTTAAACAATAACCAAAATTAGAATACCACCGCTTTGTTCCAGTCATATCTTGATTTATGCATGGACACTTGGTACTATATTATGAAGGTCTAAGATTTAAATCGTACCTGTCAATATTTGGTAATAAGTTCATTTTCAAGAAGTTGTGTCCTTGAATGTCCTTTGTGACAAAAGCATGTGAAAGTAGCTATAAAGCCATGTTACGCTTGCTTTATTGGCTGCAATTCTCTTTCAATAGGACATAATAATTAGTCATTATAACTTTATCAATCAGGTTATTATATGAGAGATTATTGTCTTATCAACCATTGGCTGTATTGATGTATCCATTTCATTTATGGAACATGGGACTATCCAAAACTGCTAAGGTTTAATTTTCCATTTGGACAAGTAACTTAGGATGTTGAATGTAGTTTGCTTTACCTTTTGAAATGAAGCAGTAGCCAATTTTAAAGTCAACTATAACACCATTGTCCATACCCAAAACTGAAGTTCAACCTTTTTTCATTCTCGCTGTGAAATATGAAAACCGAAGCCTATCTAACAAATTTAGGCACACAGGTGTTTTGTTCCTGCTCGCATAGATGTATAGGTGAAAATGCATATGTGATTTCGTGTTTATGGAACCCATACCAAAAATTAAAGAGAGGTGGAATAAAAAGTCCAAGTCTAAGAGTGGAATATATATAATTATGGAACTCAATATCAAAAGTCAAAGTACAAAGGTGGATTTTATTTATATATAATTAGGAACTTAGGATGTAAGGCCAAAAACATTATCCTGAGTAGCTAATACCTTGCATTTCTTTCCACTTTGTGCACTTTCACATTGCCACATAATCTTTGGCTCCACCATAAGAAGACTATGCAGAACCTAGTTCGCACCATTACATGAAAGATAGGTGGAGGTTATTTTTGGAAATACAAATTTGTTCAATGATCAATAACTTGTTATGTGTGAAATATATATTCCAAAGTGATATCTTCTTAAGTGAATAGATATGCATATGTGCTGCCTACAGCTTCATAACTTACTGTATGTTACTAACAACATACATAGATGCATGCATATACATTACTACAATAATGGTGTTGTTTATCACAAGTTTTCTGTACATAAATCTAAAATAAAGTTATTGGCATATTACATCCACAACATATTTTATTATATGACACGTTAATGATGAATACTTGTTAATTAATATCAAATGTAGTTTTTCAGTACATACATTATAAAAATTCAAACACAGGCACATAGATACACACTGATTCATAAATGGAAAGGGGTCCATGGTGTGTTGGTGTCTTCAATTGAAGTAACAAGGTAGGGTTAGCCAAAGGGGTATGCAACTATGTACCCATACTTATACAATCACACCTTCTTAGAAAACCACCTTGTTCACCACCGGCCTGCATCTTCACATGCATTTGCTTCTTAAACACTCCCCCTATAAAATTCCCATTTACTTAATCAAAATCACAATCACCACATCCTCATCCATCTCTTCATCAACACTTCACCACCACCCACCACCCACCACCACCACCTTTCTCTAATAACCATACATACATAAAATAATACATAATGGGTCTTAGAAGATCACTAAACAAACAAACACAAGCAACGGCCTTCAGAAAATTCTCAAATTTTAAAGATAATGGCTACAAAACAGACGCCCCAAAAGGACACTTTGTAGTGTACATTGGAGAAATGAGAAGTAGATACGTTTTACCCATATCATGGCTAAATCACAAGGGATTCCAAAGCTTGCTAAGACGAGCAGAAGAAGAGTTTGGCTTCACCCATGATATGGGGTTAACCATTCCGTGTCATGAACAAGATTTTTTATCTCTCATTTCCATCATGGGATGAAATTACCATATGACTAAACTGGACCATGAACAAAGATTTTTCTATCCTTTTCTTCGCTCATCTTCGTATGCATCTTTATGACAATCATTGTTAACCCTCAACATTTTTTCTATTTTTCTCATGTGGTGATCTTAATTACACCCTTGGAAAAATATTGTGTCAACCATTTCTTTTATGTTTTCTCATGTATATTATATTATTATTATATAATGAAGTTATTT
Source organism: Chrysanthemum lavandulifolium (assembly GCA_022545495.1). Lineage (NCBI taxonomy): Eukaryota > Viridiplantae > Streptophyta > Magnoliopsida > Asterales > Asteraceae > Chrysanthemum > Chrysanthemum lavandulifolium. Next base: position 127,687,675 of record CM040245.1, read on the forward strand.
CTTTCTTGCTATATGTATTCAATATTTATTGATCAATATTTGATAGATTTTTTAACTTGTTGAGCTCTCAAATCAAGTTGCTCTGTTAAAGTTAATTATATGTATTATTGACGTGTTACAGTAATTAAGTTTATATATATCATCATCCAGGGGCGGAGACGGAAAGTTTTTAGTTGAGGGGGCACACTTTGATAAATTTTTAAACTACACTATAAATTAGTATGCATGGTGTGGGGGATTAGGAAAAAGCCAAATATTTTCAAAATTTATACTACTGATTTTTTTTCGCTAGGGAACTCGCCGCTTGTGCTCCCCCCTAACCCCCTCTCTTTATCTCCGACCATGTCATCATCTAAATGTGACATACAACATACAAAAATGAGTGTGTGCCGTAAGTTCTATATGTTTACATATAGAAGACGAGTACCAAATTACAACCATAGGATTGTGACGTACAACATACAAAAATGAGTGCATACTGTAAGGTTCTATGTTTTCATAGACAAGACGAATACCAAGTTACAACCCTAGTCAGTATATACAACAGTATGATGCACCTAACAAAAACTACAAAAATAACCTGGTAGCCCAAATATTTACCTAAACCTTTTTAGGTTCTTTCTACTAGATATCTTTGACAAGATTTGGAGAGTAATTTGAATGGAACGTTTATATATTTCCATCTAAGCTTTACTAGAACTCAATCTAATACATGAACTGTTTATTTGCTATGGGGAAACCAACGGGGACTTGGGTGTGGTTATCAAGAAACTTGTCTTTCAATTGCATCCAAGTTTTAATAATGCAACGCTAGTGATAGAGTCACCACCATTTTAGCTAACAGCACGTGAATTAATGGGGTGAATATGAAACTGCCATCCAATATTCTCACAACGACATCTGGGATAAACAGCTAGACTTGCGAGTCGTTCATTTATTTACTATTGTTTTCCCTTTCGTTTGCGTGTAGTTCAGATGGAATACGTATCTAATTATCTTCAGGTTTTAAAATTTGAAGTTGAGCATGGTCCTTTATCAGCGAAGAAACCTGTGATTGTTGAATCTTATAATGAATCTGTTTTCCCAACCCTTCAGACGAAGATTTTGCTCATGTCATTAATCATCTATCTGTAATTGTGCCACGGCTTCCATGCACCCACTTTGAACTTGCCTTATGGCAATGTTTTATTATTACAGTGTCTTGTGTACATGAATTTTGGTGTATTTATAGCACCAATAGAAGACTTGCACGGGAATAGGCGACACTAAAGATCATCACTTGGTCAATATTTCAACAGATTTCTGAGCGAGGCAGATGAGCTATTTGAACTTGCAGAGGCTCGTCAGCAGGTAGGTCAGTGTTTTCTTGGATAATTTATTTTCGAGTATTATGTAATTGTGTTGTCAATTTCTTTTAGAAAAACTTTCGAACTTTTGGCTTGATCTTGACATCTTTTTGTTGCATTAGGTGCAAAGTCATATTGTGAATATAAGGTGATTGTATATGCTGGATGGGTCAATTAACACATCTTATGCTTAAATTGTTTTATTTTTCTTTATTTTACATAATAATAACTAAAGTTAGATTGTACCTCCATTTTGTTCGGCTCATTACTTGATTTATGCATGGTAGTTGCTAAGTTTAAATCGTAATAGTATGACTTTTGGTGATAAGTTCATTTTCAAGAAGAGGTGTCCTTGAATGTCCTTTGTGACAAAAGCATGTGAAAGTAGTAAAAAGGCCATGTTACACTTGCTCTATTGGCTGCAATTCTCTTTCAGTAGGAGATAATAATTAGTCTTTATTAATAATTTAAGTTATTAAATGACCGATTATCGTCTTGTCAACATTTGGATGTATTGCTGTGTCCATCTCATAAATGAAAAATGGGATCATCCAAAATTTCTAATGTTGAATTTTCCATTAATTGTATAAGCAACTCAGGATGTTTGATGTAATTTGTTTCATGTTTTGATATTAAGATTATGTTCTTACAAAATTTATCAGCAGTTAAACCTGAAGTCGGCCATACCACTACGGTCCATATGGTTGCCAAAACCTGAAGTTCATCCTTCTTGAATCTCCTTGTGAATCATGATACGTGAAGCCTACTTAACAAATTTAGGCACATATATTTATTTGTGCGAGTTTGCATGTATTTGTGAATACCTGCATGTAAAAGCATATGTATGCATATCCTGTAAATTGAACCCATACCAAAACTCAAGGAGATGAATAAAAGTCAAAGTCTAAGATTGGAATATGTATTATTATGGAACCGAATACCAAATGTCATAGTCCAAGGCTGGAACTGATTAGGATGTAAAGGAAAAAGTGCCAAAAACATTATCCTTAGATTAGCTAATACCTTACACTCCTTTCCACTTTGTGTACTTTTTTTGCTATTTAAGTTTTGGCTCCACCATGCATATGAAGCCTAAGCACAACCTAGTTTGCACCTTTACTTGATAAGAATAAGATAGATGAAGGGTTATATCTTTGAAATAATTTTTTTTTGTTCACATATCAATAACTATAAATTTATAGCTTTTCTTTCTAAGTAGATGGTTTATGTAATATCGATGCATATCATCTGTGCTGTCTACAGTTTATAGCTTATGCAAGTTTTGTTTAACATTACAAGGATGTCATAATAAGATATTGACCTTTGAGGGATATTCATCATAGGTTTTAAATTCACAAGACAAACAGAAAAATGGTTATCTGTAAATTTATATCATTCTGTTAAGAGATCTCGTTTTACCACCAAATTATACAAATATCATGACATCGGTGTATCGAGGTCCCGATGGTGAACCATCGGTGGTCCCTCGATGAGGTTGTGGTTCAAGAACTCGAACTCGTGCTCGGGAAGAGCAAAGGGTCGAGGACTCCAAAGTAAGGTACTAGGATGAGGTCTCGCATCAATACTCCTATTGCTTCATTGTTGAGGATGACCCCAAAACATTTGAAGAAGCAATGAAGTCCCGTGACATTGCTTTCGGAAAGAAGCAATCAATGATGAGATGGATTCCATCATGGGCAACAACACTGGTGTTGGTTGATCTACCTCCTAGTTGCAAATAAGACTGCTTGATTGCTATGGCATCTATTCACAACGGTTATTCATCGATGGATGTGAAACAATTTTCTTGAATGGTGAATTGGAAGAGAGGTTTATATGAACCAACCTCGTGGCTTCATCATGCCGTGCAATGAAAACAAGGTGTGTAACCGATTAAGTCTCTTTATGGACTTAAACAGCACCTAAACAATGGCATCAAAAGTTTGATGAAGTGGTTTTGTCTAGTAGTTATGTTCTTAACCAAGTCGACAAATGTATATAGCAAATTTGATGAATCGTAAAGGAATCATCATTTGTCTATATGTTGATGACATGTTGATCTTTGTAATGTGACCAAAATCAGTTGACCGACAAAGGAATTTTTGTCATCAAGGTTCTCCATGAAAGACATGGGGAGGCCGATGTTATCCTTGGTATAAGGATTAAACATGAAAGTAATAGAATTTCTATCTCTCGGCCTCATTATATTGAGAAAGCTCGAGGAAATTCAATTACTTTGATTGTACTCCAGTGAGTACACCTATGGATACTTGTGAGAAGTCGATGCTAATCATGGCAAGGTTGTATCTCAACTTGAGTATTCTAGGGTAATTGGTCGCTCGATGTATGCCATGACTTGTACAAGGCCCGATATTGGTTTTGCGGTGGGAAAATTGAGCGGTATACTAGCAATCCTAGTGCTCATCATCGGCAAGCGCGATTCGGAGGGTATCAAGTATTTCAAGAGAACTATGGATTATAGTCTCTCATATATCGGTTACCCATCGATGTTGGAAGGTTACATCGATGCAAGTTGGATCAAGAACACTAAAGACAATTCGTCACCAAATGGTGGGTATTCCTACTTGGTGGAGGTGCAATTTTGGGCATCCAAGAAGCAAACTTGCATCACCGCTCAACAATGGAATCAATTTGTGGCTTTAGCAAATTACCGGTAAAGAAGTCAATGGTTGAAAACTTGCTTTCGAGATTCCATTGTGGCTCAAACCTATAGCACCTATTTCTATCCGGTGTGATAGTGCGGCTACATTGGCTAAGGCTTATAGCCGATGTACAATGGTAAGTCTAGACACTTAGGTGTCGTATATAGCATGATTCGTGAACTTATCATGAATAGGGTGGTATCTATAGAGTTTGTGAGATCTCAATGTAACTTAGCCGATCACTTGACGAAGGGTCGGCAGAGACTTGGTTGTAAAGTCTGCTAAAGGGATGGGTTTAAGTCCAACTTAGTCAACGAATGCTAGGACACCCAACTCCTCTTAAGGAAACTTAGGAGCCGAGTTCAATGTGGAAAGTCGAACATTCGATGACTGGAGCACATGTTTTATTTACATCCCAAGATTGTGCTCGTAACCTGCGAAAGGAGGATGAAGTCTTTACTTAATGGTTATATTTTCTTTGAAAAGTGCTTGGGGAGCATGACTAAAGAGGAACCACCTATGTAAATGTTGAAGTTTTGCCGCTGTGAAGCTTTGGACTTTTAGCTTTTACAACATTTATGAATTTGGATATGGACACATGGCTTGTATAGTGTCGTGAGCTTTTAAGTGTTTGAAAACTGTGTGTAGTTATCTTCGTGTATTCAAATGGGTTGAAGGTTCAATTCTTAGAACACCCGATTCTCGAATATTTGAACGTGTAATTACTAAGATGGAAATTCAATCCTCGTGACATTTTCATTTATGCACATGTTTAGCCTAAATCTTAATTATGCCACTAAAAACATATATAGATGCATGCATATAAACATTTGGATAACCGGATATATCCATTTACATAACAAATATTACTCATTCTAAGTCTCTTGTTTATCACAAGTTCTCTCTTTTTAAAATGTACATCTATCCAAAATGAAGTGATAGGCATATAACATCCACAACATATTTTATCATATGACAGAGAATTATCAATACTTGTTAATTACTATCAAATGTAGTTTTTCAGTACATATTCTATAGAACTAGAAACACAAGCACATAGATACACATTGAGAAATAAATGGAAAGGGGTCCATTGTGTGTTGGTGTCTTCAATGAGGAAACAATGTAGGGTTAGGCCAATGTCTTATGAACCCATACCTATACAATAACACCTTCTTAGAAAACCACCTTGTTCACAACCTCGCTACATCTTCACATGCATTTGCTTTTTAAGCTCCCCTATATAAATCCCATTTCGCATTTTCACCGTCACCACCTCCACCACATCCATCTCTTCTTCAAGCCTTCACCACAACCACCTTTCTTTTTAATAAACCATACATATATACATAAAATAATACATAATGGGTCTTAGAAGATCACTAAACAAACAAACACAAGCAATGGCCTTCAAAAAGTTCTCAAATCTTAGTGACAAAGGCTGCAAAACAGACGTCCCAAAAGGACATTTTGTCGTGTACATTGGAGAAATGAGAAGTAGATACGTTTTACCCATGTCATGGCTACAGAACAAGGGATTCCAAAGCTTGCTAAGACGAGCCGAAGAAGAGTTTGGGTTCAACCATGATATGGGTTTAACCCTTCCTTGTCAAGAACAAGATTTTTTATCTCTCATTTCCATCATGGGATGAAATTACAGTACAAAACTGGATCGTGATGAGAAGCTTTTTTTATTTTTTTTTATTTTTAATCTTTTTTTTTCCCCACTCATCTTCATATGCATTTTTCTGAAGATCGTTGTAAATCCTCAACACTTTTTGTATTTTTCTCATGTGGTGATCTACACCCTTGGAAAAATATTGTGCCAATCCATTCTTTTTAATGTTTTCTCATGTATATATATTATTATATAATTAAGAATTTTTTTTCTTGCTATCTATCTGTATTAAAAGTTTACTGCGCTAGTTGTTATAGATTTGTTAATTGCTTAGCTCTCAAATCAAGTTGCTTTATCAGACAATGTTTCATAAAGATTGAGCTATTTAAGTTATAACTGCATCAAGTCTATACCATCCTCTAATGTTTTCAACTAACATACAAAAAAGAGCATGTGCACTGTATAGGTTCTATATGTTTCTCATATACAAGATGCAACTAACTTACAATTGTAGTATAAATATTTACATCTGTAAGATAAAACTAACTCAAACTACCTAAAAAAACATCTGAAAGCCAAATGAATCAAGATAGTTGTATCATGTGAAAGAACGAGCCACAGAAGAGAAGCTAACTAATCCCGACATAAGACCTACAAAAAAGGCACTATTATAGGTTGTGGGTTCACTTTGCATCGAGTTATTTCGTGAGTCAATGTATGTATCATTAAGGAACGGTCCACCCACAACTGCTCCAATCGCTACATTAGGATTAGGTTTCGTGGAGTTAAGCCACATGAACCCATCTTTGCAACTTGTATTTGCATCAATCGGTATTGAGGCACCACGATGGTGCACATATTGAGGGTAGTTGTGCCCAAAGCCAACTAGGTAGCTCATGTTCAGTGGGTTATTTCCCAGCACATAATCAGCCTATACATATAAAACACATTATGTTTATCTCATCCAATAGTAAGGTAAATTACTAAACAAGGTATAGTACCTGTGAAATAGCAAACTCGCGAAGATTCATTGGCTCAAATAATTTCCCATTGCAATATATGTATGGTGTGTTGGATGTAAACATGTAGTCGCTAAAAACCACCGCCAGGAATGAAGTGGCAAGGGAGTATTGTAACGTGTCCCACTCGTTAACCCATATCAACCCACCTACAATTCACCATCAAAATAAATGTCCAAATTTATCATATTTATTATACCCGTTTATGCAATTTTTAGCTTTGAAAATGTACCATTAGTTTTCTGGCTCGTGACTGGTGGCAATAAAATCATACACATAAGAGCCTCAGCAGTTCTTCGATACATTTGGAGGTTCATATTTTCTACAATCGATATCTCTTTTTTGATACCAAAAAAATTCACCCTCGATAATAACACCTAGTAGGAAATAATACATACATAAGGTACCCAAATTTGATGTGATTAAGTTCTATATGTTTAACCATGAAAGGCAAAACTTACCTGGGTCCCGGCCAACTTATTGTCCCAAGAAAACCATGTGGGGTTACCCCAATTGGCGAAAATGTTTCCATGCAGTACAGTCACGTAGCTGATGTAGTATCTGTCTTGGGTGGCATGGTATAGCCACGCTGCCGCCCATAATAGTTCGTCAACAAATCCTGAGGAATTGTAGTAGTCTTGTATGGATGGGATGCTTTTAGTGTACACCCCTGGATAGCTGTTAGCGAAATTGAACAATTTTTGGGCATGATCGAGTAGTAATTTGGAATAATGGGGGTCTTTGTTCTTGAAAACTAGAGAGGCTGCTGCCATTGCTGCTGCAGTCTCGGCTGCAACGTCTGAGCCCGGATGTGTGGTGTTGACTTGGATCGTTGGTCTTTTTTCTGATGTGGTTTCAGGCCTTTCCCAGCATTTATGGTCAATGTCTGGATCACCCACCTGATAAATCCACCAGGAACAACAGTCAGGGGATCAGCGGTGTTTGGCAGTGCATCTTAAATGTGTTGTAATAATAATAAGATAATTGAGTGTTTGACAATGAGTACATAAATTTAGACATAAAATGACCCCTAAATAATTGTATAGCCAGAATCAGTTTTGTTATAAGCTACTTCTATACTAATTATTCAAACTCATAAATCGTCACATAATCAGTCTCACACTACTGATTATCTTATGTTTATACCACAAAATGCGTAAGTATTTGATAGCTAACCACGCAAAATAGCAACCTATTAGTATGTTGCTATGACTGAAAGTAAATATATTTTTCATAATGATTTAAGTACATGGTATTGATTGTTAGAAGTATGAATTTACATTTTTAAAGAAGTTAGAAAGAAACTAGTTAACCTGAATGTAGAGTACATTATCTGAAGGATGGGCATTGATGAGATAATCAGTAATCCATTTCAATGATTCCTGAGCATGTTTAAGCTCTTTAACTTCATCCATATGATGACCATATTCTAGGATTGACCATGCTAGAACAGTGGCCGTGAAAGCCATCGGAAAACCAAATTTCATAAGGTCTCCGGCATCATATAGTCCTTTAGATAAATCTACGTTCTCATCTTTTCCATCCTCTAGCCCTGAATCCCCTCTCCATTTAATCAGATTGTTCTCCAATCTTCCAGCTGCATTTTCAACCAAATTATAGCAACGAATGCAAAACAATCACAAATGTTGTGATCTCCGGTATTATTTAGAAAGGAACGTAAAAATGTGTTATGAAGTATTCCTCTAAGATATGTTTATAAAATTCTAAACTATGAACCACTTATATGAAAATAAGATAATTGTACGACTTCAAAAAAAAAATCGCGTATCTTTTAACTAATAAAACATGCAACGAAAATACTATTAATAATTTATTATCATTTCTTTCTATTCAACTCGAGAACACATAAATAAATCAATAACAAAACTGAATTTGAAATTGTAATTACACTTTTGAACATCGAAGAATTGTGTAGAGATGCCAAGAGCGTCACTATATTTCAACGTAACACCATTAGAAGGCCTTCTAACATGAAGAACCTTGTTGTGAAGCTCATGAAATGATCTCCATATAGTGATAGACGCCGCTCCAGCAACCAGAACAGCGATCACAGCCACAAAAAACCACCAATGCCAGTCGCTAGAATCATCTATCGATCTCCTTTTAGCTTCCATCAAATCTAAGCGATATCTCGTTTCAGTTGTTTAGCAGTTAATTTCTAGGGGTTTAGTCGCCGGCTAATTGTGCTTTACGTGAAATGAGACACTGAGGAAAATCCGAAAGATGGGAAACGGCATGTTTTTGGTTTAGGAAGTGTCTCAAAAAAACGAATCCAAGATATACCTTCGTGTAAAGTTCGAATTAAAAAAATGAAACATAAAGACAAAAGTGTTCAAACATGTGATACTTCTGTTAGAAAATTAATGTAGGGTTTCTGATTATCGTTAGAAATCTTACTAGAGTAGTGTTGAGTTCACTTTTCGTATAAAGTATTTCGACTTTATATATGTATGAATTATACGAAATCTCTATCAAGATAATTCTAGAAGAGAAACAATTTGTGTTTAGGCACAAGATCACAAAGCAGAACAAGAGAGGAATTGTATGTATTTTCGTATGTTCAAATGAGGCTTATAGATATGTTAATACAGTTTCATGCGGTTAAAGCTGGTTGAAACCAATTTTCATAACTGTTTTTTCTAGCGAGGGCTCGCCCTTGACCCTACATTTTGTCGTGGAAAACATATTAAATTTCAACGAGTGTGCATCCACACTTCCTAACTCGTATTCGGGCCGAATATGAAATCTCATTAACCTTTAGTAGATCGTCATTACCTAAATGGCCGTCGATAACACTAAAATCACCAATAACTTCAATTCTTATTTGTTGTCATTTAACCAAAGTGTGTTACCAAGTTTAAGGCATGTTTAAATTTTGTCTTGTTATTTAAATGCTTTTGATAATTATCATGTGTTGTACACCTTTACACATCTTGTATAAGTGTATAACCAATAGGATATAGATAATGAGTTATGGTTTTAAAAGACAATATTAATTATACAATTAGAGGTTTGCATGTTTATTAGTGATAAATTTTAGTGAAATAAAAAGCCGATGTTGGGATCAAATGACAAGTCTATAGATAGATTTTATATTGAAAATCAACAAACGCATTATCTCGTAGCTATTTGAAGAATAATTGATGATCATCCGATTGAGAATGATTCCATAAGTGTGGGTGTGTGCCACATAAACATATTGCATGTCTCCTAGTGTTTGTCTAATTATTTTTATTTTTACTTTTTTTCTTTGGTTTTGAATATAAAAATGAACTCATGATGTATCTTCTTTAGTTAACAAACAAATTATAGTTTTATATGAAATGTTTCTTCACTATTTTCTTTTATTATTGATGTGCATCGGTCTTGACGGGCGACACTTAAATTTACAAAGCAATATGGGATACTATTGGCAAGTCTTTTGTCAATGTAATACAAAGACTCAAAATTGATGGGTGCATATCAAATCTTAGACCTATACCTTTATAGGTTGTCAATACAAGATTTTATCGGCCAGCAGACTTCAACAAATTATTCATTTTGTGGTTAATGAAGCCTAAACGACATATAGTCGTCAAATCATTAATGGTTCTTTAATAGTAAACGAAATCATCTATTGGCCTAACAAAATAATGAACATTTTTTTGTCTCGAAAGTTAATTTTTAGAAGGCGTTTGACTATCTTGACTGGAGCTTCCATGATACTGTCACAGATCAAATGAGAGTTAGTCACAAAATGAAGAAATTGGTTTCGTTGTTGCCTATGCTCGGCTTATAGCTCGGTGTTTGTCAATGGTTCACCCACTAGTGAATTCAAGATTCAAACCATTCCTCTTTACCATTGTAATTGAAGCTCTTCATGTCTCCATCCAAGAGGCCAAAGCTAAGTATATCTTCGAGGAGACTAGAGTGGGTGCACTCGAAGTAGCTCGAACTTTAGTATGTGAACGACGCTTTTATTATGGGTAAGTGATCACCTGAAAATGTCAAATACCTTTTTCGTATCTGGAAGTGTTTCAAGTTAGATTCGGGTTTGAAGGGAAACTTTTATAAAAGCAAGTTCTATGAGGTTGGTGTCTCACTAAAACACTTAGCTATGGTTTTTATATTAAATTGTCAACTCTTCTCCATCTTTGTTCTCATTTTTTCCTACATATTTGGGCTAATATTAAAAGATTGAGAAATTGAAAGCCTATCATTGACAAGTTCTATAATAGTACAATCTCTTGCAAAACTATAACTCTTGCTTATGGTCGAAGATTAAGGGCCCGCTTGGTTTAGGGGTTATAAGGGTTGTGCCTAGTGTCGTGTTAGCATTAGCGATAGGTGTATTAACACTCTTCAGCCCAAGTCTAGATGTTGTGCCTAGTGCAGACGCATAAGAGATGGGACCGAATTGTTCAATCCGATCAACTTAATACCCTACTAGATGGTTTTCAACCCTCTGTCAGTCAAAACTCTCGAGACTTTGTAGGTGCTGATAACATCAAATATATACATATTTTGAGTATCATTAGTCTGCTCGTATTTGTGCTCGTATTTGTTATGTTTTCATGAATTTGGTAATGATTTGCTGATTTGCTTAACTTTTTCATTTTAGGATTAATAGTTATAATACTCGTACATGCACGGGGTTTTTATGTTATTTTTAATTATGTATTATTATCAATTAAAAAAAATTACTTAATTTCTCCAAAATGGTTTTACTTGCTGGATTAGAAGAAAAGAAATTATGTCTTTTTTTTAGATAATGATTTTAGATTAAAAGTTTTCTTTCAATATTCAATAAAATATCATGCATTAAGGGCATCACTATAAATAGTTTAAGAAACTTAAAAAAGTTTATATCTTATTTCAACCATAGTAAGAAGTTATTTTACATTTGTGTGGCAACAAAAAGTCCTAGTTTATGGACATTTTTATAAATTCATCACAATTAATGCATGTGTAATTTTAATCATTTATAAAGTTGTAACACTTTTTTTTTTATCATAGTGAGAAAAGGTTTTTAAACTCAAAATGTTTATAATTTATTTGTCTTGTGATGACATGAAGCACTTATAAAGCTTTATAAATTTTAACCATAGTGGATACCTTAATATTTTTCTATTAGTGTTATAATAGATATTTACAAAAAAAAAAAAAAAAGTGTTCATTCATATTTCAAAGATGATTCTTGACGTGAATGTGATGTTAGTAATAATCATCCAAGCTTTGCTACATTAGTTTGCATTTTTGTATTACACATGCGGTGACTTGAATTCAAAAATTTGTATGTAATCATTGGTTATTGTTATAATAGTTTGTTACAGTTAAGAGATGCTCCAAATCATTTACGTCAACTTTCCCTTTATTCGTTTATAAGAAATTTACGGTTGTGATATTTTCATTTTAACAAAAGTCATTGAATTGGCTAAAGACTAATTTTTGCGTCAAATATGCATTTTATTTCGTATTTGTATAATAGTAATTGCACTCTCCTTCTCACTTTTATTGTCCCCCAACATAAAAAATAAAAGGTATGATAGATGTAGTTAATGAAGTATTCAACAAATGAAATATCCATTTTACTCTTGTATTTAAAGCTAGGTTGTCTTTTCTTAAAAAAGGCTTTCCAAATTTTAAATAATTGCTTAAAGGTAAAATAGGAAAAACATCTATTTGTAACCCTTATTAATGAAAGATATACAATATTTTTGAGACATATATAATAAGCAGTAAGGACAATAAAAATAGAACAAAGATTAATTTTTAAAATTTTAAATGGTAAACAGTAACCTAAAATATTTTTTTTAAACGATAAATATGTTGATATAACTTTTGTATTTTTGTCTAACGTATGAAAAATATAATTAACAAAAGTCGCCCCAATAGTTTTTCAGTGCATCAACCTTTCTTTGATTAATGTACCAAATGTAAAGTTACCCTTATTAACATCCATGAAGTTAGTGCTTAAAAATACGTCCAAATAAATGTAAAGTTACCCTTATTAACATTATCTGACCTCGAAGCAAAATTAAACACACTTTCTTGCCTCCTAGAGGTTGCACTTGAGCTTTCGTCATATAGCGCTGTAACAAAAGTATCACGACTAAATTCCATATTTCCATTTGCATACTTAAAACTTTCCGTCTCACAAACTTCGTTAGCATGAGGCTCAGATACTTCATCATCCGTTGCAACATTTGACACACTGTTTTGGCCACTAACTTGTGATCCCTCCTCCGACGTCACATAAGTCTGTTTGGGCCACTAATTTGTGACCCCATGATGCACTCTATTTTTACAGTACATAAAAGTAATATTATGGGTAAATACGTATTTAGGGTCAACCTGACCCATACCAGATATTTTGTTTGTCCGACCCGTTTTGACCCATTACCTAACCCACCTATTTTGCCACTACTACACGCATACCAAATATTGGCTAAATGAATCCTACATTAGGATACTGATCACCGAATGTTTTGTTTTGTTCCGGGTCAAGAATATATATATATATATATATATACTAGTGTCAAAACCCGTCCGATGGACTGGTATGACTTGTGGTTTTTATTTTTAGGATTTAGTAGAACAAATATATTCTAAAAAGTAATTAAGAGTTAAATGAAAGAGTTAAGATATATAATTGATGTTACCATAATCCATAAAACGGCTAAAAGCGGTAAGTATTTTGATTTTTGGTTTTATTTTTAGGATTTAGTTGAACAAATATATACTTAAAAGTAATTAAAAGTTAAATTGGGTATCTCAACAGATGATTAGTCTTACGAAGAATCATCATCTTCGACTACATAGCCGAGGTGGACCGCTACTTGTTGTCCGTAGATAAGCTCTATTAGAGGCGTTGAACTTCCAACCAATGATCTTGCTGGGCTGCAAACTTATTCCATCAGCTTTGCTTATTGTTACAAGTTTCTATATCATTTAGGACCGATAGAAAAATGTATGCATAATGGTGTAAAATGATACTGCGGGTAAAATAATGTGAAATAGTAGTCGCCGCGGTGAGATGAGGATTCTCTGTTGGCACTTCTTCCAGGGGTGTGATGGTATTCTAACCCGATGCTAATCTCATCTTTGCATATCACGCTTTGGTGTCCATGAAACTCTTCTAGGCTAATTAGACGGTCTATGAATAACATCTTTAGTAGTTTGTTGACTTGCGCTTGCATGGCATGCTGTTCCGTGTCAAAATATGAACTATTTGTGGCATCCAATGAATCAAAACTTGTGTTTCTAGTGATTGAGTTCATATATGATGATGATTCTGTGCAATTTTTGTATTCAGGTTTAGGTTGAGTTTCAAGATTTTACGATTTTGGCACTTTTTTTTCGGCAAGAATGCCAATCTTCATCTCGTTATTAGTCCGGCCAAGGTGTGATATTAAATACCACCTGGTTACATAATATACCAAACTAAATATTATTAATTTTTGGAAAAATGAGTTAATCATGCAAACTAATTAAAGTTGCTTACTTGTTGCCTAAAACCCCATGAAGCGTAGGATGGTTTCTTCTTCTTGAATATAAAATGCTCATTTCTTTAATCTAGGTAGAAGATAGTTAATCCATCTTAATATGCAAATTTTTTCGTTTCTTTATAATAACTCGAGCCTTGAATAGTACGCTTATGAAATTAAGACTATAACTGTAAGATAAATAGGTAAGACACAAATAAAACGTTGTCATTAAGCATCATAAGCGATTTTTCTTGTCCAAATCGACTATCTATCCAACATAAGCAAGACAATGACCAAAGATCGTTAACTTATGTCATGTAGATATTTTTACCAAAGACATGGTCAATATTTTTAGGTGAATGCTATCCTATTCGATATTAGCATGGTTAAAGTCAACTAAAAACCATAATAGTTAATATCAATACAATAACATGGTTAAAGATTCATAAGAATATGGAAATCTTTCTAAAGCGAAATATTGGACATGTATGGCCTTGATAAAATAATAAATTACTCACTTTTTATGAGTATATAAAAACTGAAGAGCCAACTGGCAAGACTCAAGATTTGATATAGTATTCATATATAAATACAATCAACATTAGGAAGTATAAAAGCAAAAAGAAATGACACATTTTCTCTATATTAAATTGAAAGAATGTCATGTACCTTAAATAGTGTGATAACTACTGCATAGAAGGTTATGAATCACATACAAAAACGACATGTTTTGAAATTTTGTCTGTAACATCGTTCATCTTAGTTATATAGCTAATTAGCCATATATGTAGTCTTATTTGTTTAATTTCGGTCTACAAAGTTTAGAACACACATAATCTAGGCTTAGAGCGAAAAGAAATAAGCGGTTATCGAATATGAGAGAAGAAAAGTTTCAAAGTGGTACACTATAATAAAGTATTAAAGCATTGCCCGTTCGATGGCGAACAAACCTTATAAATATTGTTAAAAATCTTAAGTTAACGAAAAATAAGCTATAGGTGAACCAACACTCAAATGAGTCTTTCCAAGATGTGCATATCTAGCTATCTAAACGGGAACCATTCCTCCTGCCACTTGTGGCGTCTGCATCTCTTTGTTCTTCTGGTTCAAGATTTACTGTGATGTTTCTACTCTGCGCATTCAGACACATTTGTTATTACGGAGTAATAAATTAAAAAAAAAATGTAATTATAGGTCACCCCGTCCATTTTGACACCATTTATCTATGTTTAACTAATTAACTTACCCGCCCATTTTTCAACATATAAGTATTCCTTAAGGTAAAAAAAGATTAAATATATAATGACGACCTTGTTTAAGTAATATAAGCTTTTGATATAGAGGCTCTTCGTACTAAACATTTCCCAAAGCTTTCTACCACAGAGTGATCAATCAAGCTTCTCACCGAAAGCTTATTTTTAGCTAGATCGACGGCCACAAATCCAGCAAATGATGGTTTATATTCATTCTTGTTCAGAGACGAACTTCATGCAAAAAATGAAAAAACAATTGGGGATGAAATTGATAATTTTATCTAACCCTTTTATGAGAAACTTGGCAGGAGTCGAAAAAAGTTGTTAGGTATGAATCTAATAGAAGAGGTCAAAAGAGAATGAAATTATACGTTGGACATCGGAACACATGAGAACTTTATGCTTGGTGTCGGCAGTTTTGAAAATACTAAAGAAAGCAGTCTAGTCTTGAGCTTTTCTGACGCCAAGGTCAAAAGTCCAAAAGGCCCTAAACCTAATGCCATTGATATCTTCTTCAACCTAACCCATTTCAATTCATAAAATTTATCTATTGTGACCCATTACCATCCCGCCCGACCGATCGATACTCATTTTCCCACCTCTTAATAAAAATTCATTACCATAAAATGTATATTAGTATTACTACCTTAAAACTTGAAGCTACCTTTGAAAGCTTTTTTATATTTATCCCTTTGCTAATCTGCAGTTCATTTCAACCATCTGAATAAGCATCTTTGCGGTTTCGACTATAGGCGCGCTCATTCAAGTAATATAATGTATGTTTTGCTTAGCATTTTTGCAGTAGCGTTGCGCCGGGCTTATTTGTAGCGGTCTCCTGTAACTTTTTTTACTGTAGCCTTTTTTTTCGTAATCTGATAAACATTAAAGAATAATGTATCAATATCTTTTCAAATAGTTGTTTTTAATATTTTGTAGCTTTTCATTGTACTCTAGTTTCCAAGCTTTTATTCAGTTTGCCACGTACCTAAATCGCAATCGTTGGTGTGCTACCCTTACTCGACCAACTCCGTTATTTGTTGTCCCCAGTTTTCTCATGTTCATCACTTCATTTATTGATGTTCTTCACTTCATTTATTGTTTTAGGCCCATTTTCATTTTCTGTCAAATTAAATAAAGGTGGTTAAAGTTATTTCTGCAGCACCAACATCGATTTTAACTCTTTACAACATCGATTTTAACTCTTTAAGACCATGATAGTAGTGGACCTCACTGTAAACCTTTAACTCCTTTCCTTCCTCATTCATAAAAAAAAGGTTTAACATTTTTATGTATATGGGCTACAATATGTGCATAACTATAATGCAACCCAAAATTCCCAAAATCAGTACAGATATGTGAAACATAAAACTATATATCCTATATATCAAAAGCTTATTTATCCCATTTCACAATGTTATCATTGCTTTTACGTGTTTTAAGGTATACCTTTTGTAAGCTTTAGTTCATGTGCCGCAAACATAATAAATTGTGATTAGTCTCTCTTTGTATATCAATAAATTTGCGCATTTATGAGCATGTAAATTTAAGGCCATTCATTTTAACATGCAGCTGGTTAAGTACACCTGGACAGAAAAAGGAACCAATAAAAGTAACATTTGGACCATTAGGAATGAATATGTATTCCTTGCATATGAACTCGCGAATGTATTGTCACACTGTTATTAAATGCCCCAACGATCTGACTATTGAGCATGTGCTGCATAGATTACAGGAGGTAATTTCGACCAATTTTTGGGTTATTTTCTATCTCAAATGGCCGACCTGGTCAAATAGGTTAATGGTCATCTGAAATGTTTTAAAATGCAAAGAAAAGTTTATTATCATTGCGGTATAGCTTTGCACTCATTCTGAGAGACTTTTCATTAGAAGATTGTGTTTGTGGTGAGCTCAAATTTGTCCCATGTATTTGTTCTGTCTGGTTGTGCGAAACTTATCTTTAAAAACACTACCTTGATTAAATAAGGCGATAAAATAAGCCACCTTGACTTAGCTATATGTGGTATTAAATCATATGGCGGTGTGATGATATACTGTTCTTCCTCTCGTGCGGTAACAAAGGAGGAAACACAATAGCGGGTCATCAGTGCAGTAACTTACATGTGGACATATCATTATCGACGGTTCCAAAATTTTCACTGCAAAACCGAATATTAGTTTCGTTTTTAGGAATATCACCAAGCTTAATTTTACGATTTCCTTGGCTACCAATTTAGGTGGACATGCTACCTCTACCATCCAACTGCTCAATTAAATCTCTCGATCATGCACACTTTACAACCTTCCCAAGAAATCTCCAATAACGAAATCTCCAACTAATGCCAGATACACATGTCTTTTCTCTATAAAGACCTAATCAAGTACAAAAAATAAAAATGTAAAACTTAAGAGCCAAGCCACAGTGAAACACAAATGAAGGTTGAGATTTGTAAATATAACTCATTCCAGCAGTTCTTAACAATCTAGAACAAAACATTCCTAGTCTAAAATTATAGATAATACTTGAAAAACAAATGAAATGTTCTAATGTTTCGAAATGTACTGAACACAAACACCACAGGCATTTAGCTTAATATCCACCTTTAAGATCGTTGACCACATCATAGGGAATGGGAGTACGTAACGGTCTCTAGAGTTGTACCTTCGACCATAAATCCTGGTTTGTGTCCCAAAGGTTGTCTCTTGGTACTGATGATCTCACCCTTAGCCTTGGCTTGCCTTTAGTTGGCCGTTCTTATTAACTCTCTGCTTGAACTCCTCGGTGCACCTTGATGGCATGACATGCTCGATGGGCACATGAATCCTCTTCTTGATAATTCCGTCGCCCACCTGCATAAACATTTTATTCTACATATCAACTTTTTATAGCTAGAAACAAATGATAATAATACAGTTAGACAAGCATACAACGCAAAATGAAATCTTGGTCAAATAAAGTAATTGGCGAACACATGTTTAGTATTGCATAGCCAAAAGATATTGCATAAACAAAAGAATACTACCTAACTTCTTTCCTGCTTTGTTGGGTTGATTACACGAACTTCTGCTTGGGTCAGTGTTCTTCTGACGTAACGGTCTCTGTTAGTGTAGGTTTCCTGTTGTGGCTGCTGAAGGCATTTTATTGCCAGTTGGTATATCTGCAGCTTGTATTCCGGTCTGTGGGGTTGCAACCGGTAGCAATGGTTATACTGTTTTCAAAAGAGGTGTCTAGTACGGTTTTTCTCTTTTGTACTTTACGGGCGAAGTTCAATGACATAGGTCGTGGTCCTTCCAATCAGTCAATTCTTTAGGGGCTTGTAGGGTCCTTGTTTGTAAGATCTTTCATGAGTCCATTGGGTCTTTTACTATCTGGTTTGCTTCGTCGCTAAAGCATGTGAGGATTATCTACTTGATGTTGTCAAGGATATAGGCTTTAAAAGAGTAGCCGTGATAGGTATAAGTCAAATATGTGAGTCGAGGAATGTGAGTCTTGTAATTTATAGCATTTGTTATATTCATTATCCGATTACTGTATTACGGTTACATTGAAGGATTTAATCCACGGCAATGGGCGTGTGGATAGCGTTCATGTATTTTGGTATGGCGTTTGGGGCACTTATTAAAGTACCATGGTCTTTTGTGTCAATTCGATCAATTGTTGCTATTCTTGTAAAGCGGACATTACGGGATAATAGCGAAATGTACATTAGTCACGTTTACTTGTTAAAATTATTGAAGGAGATCAAATAATACCTTACGGTGTTTTGTACTGTGGTGGCGATGTTGTTGTCAATACAAAGATTTGGTAAACATGTAACTACTAATAAGACACCTCTGAAAATACTTGATAATGGATATATAAATCTGATCCTGTGTATTTCGGTGATCACATATACAAAACAACACATTGGCATGTATGTGAAACATAAATATAGCAATTAATAAGTGATCTAGGTAACCGGCGCGACTACATTGGTTGACGTAAATCTCCCTAACGACTATTTCTTCTAGGTAGCAGCTAACAACTAACTTAAGCTTGTCAATGGTATTGATATTCTTACTAAAGAACCGAACACCAGGTGCTCTTTTCAAATTTTTTATAATAAGAACCTGGGTGCGAGTGATTCTTTGTAGGAAGTCTCTGTACACAATGTTTTTGGTTGTGTTCGGTGGTCGGTTAGGTGGTCTTTGATAAGAATCTTTAGGCCTTGAGGAGGCGTCGCCTTGAAAGCACCACATACAATTGCCGTGTCCGAAGAAACATTACGGTGTTCCAATCTTTAGTTGCAACCTATGTGGTGGTATCCTTACAAAGATAATGTATTCGGTACTCGTTTGGATCTGACAACTCGTCGCCCCTCCATCGTTTCCACATGGTATAGCTTCGTCGTTGCTTTGATATGTGTGACTGAGACCATGTAACATTTCCAGAACTTGAGATTTTATTATATCTGTTGTCTCATTCTTTAGACATACTATTGCTCTTTCTTGTAAAGCTTGCAGTGTAGGTGTCTGTAGTACGGAATCATCATATATAAAACTTATTAGTTCTAGCATGGCGCTATCAACATCACGAATACAATATATCTCAGGTATTTGGAACCACGTTGTATTTTCGAGTGCATTTCGCCGGGATCACCCAGCGCCATCCACGATATCTAGAATCCATTGTGAAAATGGCCGGACAGTTTCATATTATAAAGCCTTGGCCATTTCGAAGGTGGTTCATGGATATCATCGAAAAGATCTATCCCAGATCCTAAAGAGGTCATATTTTTATCAAGCAAGTTCCACTTTTAACTTAGCATTTTCAACTTCCATCTTACTTGTCCCGTCAATTTCCTCTAATTCAATGAGAACCTCATAGACGTCATCTTTTTCGACTTTAGAGGAAAATCACGGCGATTTCTCGAGGACATAACAGTCAAAATCAGATATATCAAGATCGAGTAAATTACTATCAAACGGAGCGACATTGACATCACATGTGCTTGGAGTATCATACAAACCTATCAATTCTAAAACATCTCTCGGTATATATAAACTCTGTACTTTGATAAACTCTTCGCTTCTTCTATCTTCGAATTCTCGCTTAGATGCAAGTTGTTCTGCTAATTGTCCAACCATTCCCATATAAAGGTGTTGCCTTTCTTCTGACTATCTCAGAAAGACATGCTTTGTATGCTAGCCAGATCCCACGAACAACTTTTAGTTGCTCGAACTGATCATTTTGGGGACTTATTGCCTCATTAAATACCAAAGTGCACAACATCTTCCATCATCTATTAATGGGAGTACCTTATCAGTTATAAGGAAAAAATGGAAGTCCAACATAAATAAAAAATTCAGGACCCGATCACAAACTCATAGCCGCCTATCAAAGGATTGCACTACAAATCTGGAAACACTTGAATAAGATACAATAACTATGGGGATCAAAAAATGAATCACTACAATAATATATAAGCCTTAAAAGTACAAAAGATGAGTGAAATATAAGTTGTTTGGTATTGATTACTTCTATACTACACGGAAAAAAAGCAGTATAACAATATGCCCTTTCGCCTCTTTTGATCTCCCTTGCGGTCATTACAATACTATTCTTCTTTGCGTTGCTCTTTCACTCCATCACAAATATAAAGAACCACTCGATCTTGCAATGTGAGAAACAAAGTATCATATCGTTAGTGACAATTAGGTATGATAAAGAAGAGCTTGAAGTATATACCTCGGATCTGAAGCCCAATAATAATCATAGAGGCATTTGAATTTCTTCTTTCGGGAGGGTAAAATACATGTTTCGATTTATGATTTAGAAGTCCAAGCTCATAGACTTTTGATGACCTAATAAGATCTGCTGACAAGAATTTAAGAGTTGTCAAATAAGCTACGCATATCATATAAGCTTGACAATAATATTATAACCGTGTTTATTAACTCGAATCACAATAAATGCGAACAAAACATGTCGTGGATTAGTCGACCAGAAGGTCGGAAACCTTGGTTACCCCAAAAAAATATGACATGGAATAAAGGTATAATTTTTTCTGCAGAAACGTACCCTCAAACTCTCATTACATTAACATACCTTAAAGAAGGATAACAGGTTGGTAAATTCAACATGCATATGTACGGCTTTAACATGTACATACTTAATAAATTTCATTATTTCAATCTAACATTTTAAAGCATAATATAACCTCCAAATGGATACAATGATTATGGTTACAAAACTGGAACACGTAGAATGAGCTGAACTAATTGAAAGCGAGCCAAAGTGTATTTAAATGATTTATGACCTATATATCAGCTTTATTAGAAAAATAAAATGTGCTATTTCTGTATAGCTTTTGAAATCTATGCAATAGGGTCAATGAGTGTTTGCCGTTCTCAACACAAGTCGATCAAACACACTTTGACTCAAGAAAACATATGTATTATGACTTAACCCATTTGTACCATCATTTAAAATTTGATGGCGACTACTCAATTAAGGCCTGTAAGAGCTATTAAAATATGGTAATGGTATTTGCCAATAAAATGAAAACTAAGATGCATAAGAGGAAAACTCAAACACGAAATGTTTTAGCTCGATTCATCCCATTAATGTGATGATCTGACCTTCTACTATCCCAGTCCCAGCATAGATCAATGCCCCAAGCCCCTAATATAAATTAATCATGAAACTGCATAAGAAATGGCAACAAATGACACATAAATTAATAGATTGTGAATTAACATGCAATGACTACTACATTAAATAGTTAAACTAATCACTACTATATCATAACCACCATAAAAATAAGTCGTCCTAATAAAGAATCGAAATACCTCGCTATATTATCTTATCACATCGATATAATGCTTATGATATTGTAAAAAACAAAGCCATCTCCTTCATAGTTCTTGTGTTTGCCATCCTTTTCATTTCGACAAGTTCGGAACATCATTAATATGCTTCTTCGAATACACACATAACAAACTCCTAAGCCAGTATAAGGTGGAAAAATGTAAATTGTTTAAAGAAATCAGGACAAATATTAGAGAACAAAATTATTACAGGGCAGAATAGGTGTATGACACTATGACCACATGCTCATGCAGAATGGCTTGCAAAGGGGATCTATTAAAACTCTCACCTGTGACATAGATCTGCATTATGGTATTAAAATGATCGCCTTATAGATTACTTTCAGAAAGAAATTGAGCGATGAACTAAAATTACCAAATAGTTGGAAATAGAAATTAAAGATAGAGAAAAGGATGTTGTGTTTACTTTTATTTTATACTATAATAAGCGTAAGTGACAACAAGGTCGCACCGCCAACACGTCCGAACCCCATATAATGATATGATCTTGCAAATCATATGTCGAGAAAAGCAACAAAATGTTTTGATGTTATTAGTCACAAGTCACAAGTCACAACTATATCTAAAGAAATGCACCAATGAATGATATGAACTTAAAACACCTCGAGGCAATAAACTACGGACATCATGCACTTCAAAACATGACGCAATTAAGCGACCTCCAAAGACTAACCATGGTGTGGGTGCCATTGATATCCCCACCACAAGAAACATCAAATAAGGTATCGAGGACTCATTATACCACAAAAAAAGCGAAGTTTTAAGTTTTAATCAAATTGCCTCAAAATTATCTAAACATTAATAAACTAAAATGAGCAAATAACTTGTGAATAAAAAAAGGAAAACAATCATAGAGAAACATGAAGTTAACTTATCAACCTGGCTATCTTCTCGTATTCTTAGGTTATGCCCTGTTGGATTAAGCAAGTCGTTTATGACCTAGAAAGAAAAAAAAAGAAATGTCAGGTCTAAAGAGTGTAAAGACATGATAAAATACGCTATACAATTCTAAATAGTTTTGGCATATCAAGCCTACTGTAGAAGTATAAATTATAGGAGCAAAATATTTGAATGTTAACAATCAATACCTAATTAAAGAACAAAATCCAACATCCAACATATTATTATTACAATCGGCTTAATAAGACATACTAATAGTACAATCTTTGTTAGTGAACATATGTTGTAGCATAAGGTCACATTTCTGTCATGCATTCTATTCAATATTATATGGTTGACCATCGCCATGCAACATCTTCCATGCAACTTCAAATCACATACCGGTTAACGACTTAAAAGTGAATCAAAGGTATCGAATCCACACCACTAAAACTAAAACCAATGTGAATTGATGCTTAACAACAACAAATCAAAAGAACAATTACCAACATGCATTCCAATCTAGTATCGACAAAGATGAAGGTACATCGGATAATATGACTTTGATTCTTTTGTTAAATTCCCTACCCGCTCTAATCATTCTTCTTGTTTTGTTGCAACTAATTTTCATTATTGCATTCAACTGCAATGGTAAACACCCATTTAGGGACTAAAGGCTCATTAAGAAAACATGTTACCTTCTATGGCACGGTGCCCATAATACCTTGCCAATCAAGTGGAGGAAGCGGCCAACGATGAAATTCAGTTTGTAAATTTGGTTGCTCTTGGTCCTGCGACAACAACGATATATAACTCACAGAAAGAGCTAGAATAAGACATAAAAGTTTGATAATCATGCTTAACAATGTAAAAAATAATCTTTGTCACATTAAAACTAAAAGAAATGATCAATTATTTATCAGATACATAATACCTATTTAGTAAAAGATGCATTCCTTTTAAAACCCAAACTTTGAAATAGAACCGGGGCATAAAATACGATAGAATTAATCCCAGTAAGGATCTGAAACGTTGGCATAAAAATCGTCATCACTAATCGTCGTCTGTTATTCCTTTTCAGAATATTTCTAAAAGGATGCTTGTTGAGTTAGCTAACTCACTCGCATCAACCGTGTTTGCAAATTCAGCATCTACATTTTGAGTACTTCGGATTCTTTTGAGAACTTTCCTTCCTCTTTCTTTTGATCCTTGTTCAATTAAGCTGCTTGGTGTTTCTGGAAGAAGTATTCCACCAACTGTCATTAAAAGTGCTGGACAGACGCCAGACCAAGAGAGAGCTGCCATCCCCATTGGTCGAGTTCTTGGTTCCATAGTTGATCACGCTTTCTTGGTTTTCAATATTCATGACTCTTTGAGTATCTTATACTACTTTCATACATTGAATCAAACTATTATTTGCAAAATTTATTTTTGTAAGTAAACGACATCTTGTTTGCTAAGAATTTTTTGAATGAAAAGCTCTTCCGCTCAACATGACCCATTTTAACCCGAGGAAAAGCGACTGTATTGACTGTTACGAACCACCGTTAAGCCACCTATACCTACTTATTCTATATGTTGAAGCGTAAAGTGATCTTGAATTGACTGTGAAGATATTTAATTGTCTAGCTTCTTTACGGGTAATTTACATGATTGGTTTCAATCCAGTCAATTATGGTTATGATTACAGGAATGTGGGTAAGTCCTACCTGGTCGGTCAGTTCTACTTAAGGTTGAATACCGTTTTAATCCCGATCCAAAACTCGGTAGCATAGTCTTAACTAAACAAAGTATCAATAGATTCAAGTTAAATATCGTTACGGGTCTCACCGTGAGACATGCGACTGGGGTCTAGGAGTTTTCCCTTATCGCAACCATCCTTACTTGAATATTTCCTTGACCATATTTCATGTTGTTTCTTTTCTTCCATATCTGTTACCCAAAGTGCGGCAGCAACAATAAACCGCAGAAGCAGTGCCCAACTTTAGTAAAGTGCAACAACAATTAGCAAATGTGATATATTGTTCGCTTTAGAATGCGTTTTAAGCTCACCCTAGATTCCAAACAATAACTATATTAGGTGTGAAAAAAGCAGTGCGTTATTAATAATCTTATATTTCTAAAAGACCTACCTTACATTGGCTAAGCAAAGCGCTTTACCACATTTCGATGTGCCCATAAGCTCTACAAATATGCCAAACCAAACACTCCTTTCGTTAACCACCACAAAAGTAGCCTTTTACTTGGGTCCCTAAGAATGTTCATCGTGCAATTTTCAAAAGCATGTGACAAGCAAGATTATTGTGTTATTGCACAGTAAAGAACTTTCACATTCGGTTTCAATGCCTCGTTATTGGTTTTATATTATTTTTGAAGTGCATGTTTACCCCGAAATTGTTCTTACCATAATCTTTATATCTTAGATTGAATAGAGATTCCTAGAAAGCTACACAAAATTTCAAATGTGAGCCCAAGCTACTCATAAACGACATACTTGTAATTCTATTACTATAACAAATAAGTAAAATTACGTCTTCATTGTTATAGATGACATACATGTAAATTATTCATTCAATTCCTGATAGTTCAGAATGTGTCTTCTCTTTCAAATACTCATAGACGACACCTTTCTTATGATTCCGGACCCAAAATTAGAACATGGAATAAGAAGAGTCAAGTTGTTGATGCCAACTTCGTACGCACATGCCGGAAACAAGAAATCAATAATTTTTCTCATGATAATGCATGCATGACCATTTTGTTTCTTGCAGTTTTAATCATCTACATAAATTTATGCCATGTAAATTAATATACCAAACTTATATGTTAAAAATATTTAATAAAGCTTGAACAAATTTATATGTGCTAACTTTCAATAGTCTATCATTAGATAAAATGAATCAGGAGTCTATGAGATTGATATAATTAATGTACCATCATTATACACATTTCAGTAACTTATCGAGCCAACAATCTGACTCGTTAATGAAATTGTCGACAATGATCCATTTACCTATATAAATTAGGTAAGATTTAAATATTCAAATAAGAACAAAATGGTCACATAAGTATGAGCTATAATATATGGTCACTGACATTGTTAGGACATAATCTGCATACAAATAGCTCCGAACAACATGTAGCTTGAAGCTTAATGTGCGTAAAAGAAAAATAGATAATTCGATCAGATCAAAATTCACCTTTACTTCAAAGAGAAAGGTCGCATATAAACTTCAAAACCATGGGCTCACTACCTAAAAAAAGAAACGAAAAAGAAATCATCACTTTTTAGATAATAGGGTGTCATCAAAAAGCCGCCATGGGTTCATAAAACTTTTATCTTTCCA
Organism: Chrysanthemum lavandulifolium; assembly: GCA_022545495.1. NCBI lineage: Eukaryota > Viridiplantae > Streptophyta > Magnoliopsida > Asterales > Asteraceae > Chrysanthemum > Chrysanthemum lavandulifolium. The sequence continues at coordinate 127,714,154 of CM040245.1, forward strand.
AACCCTTTGTTCCATTTATCATCCAACTCAATGAAACTTTTAAGAAGGCTCTTTGCAAGATCATGCTCTCCTTTGATATTCAAAAATCACCATCCGCCGACTCCTTGTAATTCACAAAATAAACTATATATCTGAATCATCGGTAAGATTATTCGGTCTTCTCAAAGGTTTGCATAGACCAATATAAAAAAACACTACTAACAGTTGATATATACATGTCAAACTTCAATTGTATGATGTATACTTTACCAAAAAATAACCTTCGTGTTTTTATCAAGTAATAACCTATTGTTCTTGCAGCACTATATAATATTAGTACCCTTGTTACACGATCATACTGGTCCAAATCGTTGGACATTACAGCAGCACCCGAGCCATACATGTTGGAATAAACCGAGCCAAATCAACCATTTGTCAATTGTCAAATACTTAAATTGAAGAAATAAATTCGACATGGTACAAAATCATAGCAAAATAAGGATTCAAATTCATTCTAAAAATTAACTTAGATACCTCTCGCCATAAGGATTTTGCTGAAATCACTAATCTTGGATTCAACGATGTATGTAACGAATACCCATATAAAACAAAATAATATGCACAAAAGATAGATCGTGAGTCACTTCTTTGTTTTAAACCCTAATGAGCGAATGAGAATTGTAGGGTGTGTGTTGATCAAAACTTAGAAACATACTTGTAAACATACAGAAAAGTATTATGAAGATCAACAATGAATTATGAATAGATGAAAACAAATTACAAATTGACTACACAATAAAAACTCACGATGGGTAAGAAGGGTGGTAAAAAATGGATTATTAAATATAATAGATTCAAGCTCAAGACATTCTTACAGAAGACCAAGCAGTAATAGTTATTGCTCAAACACCTTCCTTCCTACTCCAAACTCGCCCCATTGAATCATTATCATGGCTCAATAATGATGTAAATATGTGTTAATATTAGATCAACAATGAGTAAGAATACAGATAAAAGCATACCTATAAATCAATGATACCAATATTTAACATGCTAGTCAATATATTGCTTCTATCAGTTGCCATTATTAATAATAACACACACCTGAATTAGATCACCGGTTTCGGCTCCCATGTTGGCATATTTTTGTGCAGCTGACATTACTAAAAGCACATTAATCTGCATAAAAAAAATACAATAGAGTGCCTTAAATTGGTTTGTGAATAATCTGCAAATACATAAAATTAGGGTTTTTGTGATTTTAAAGTTCACAGAGATTTGTTTTAGGGTTTTGATATATAAAAATGGATAATATATTTCTTTTTGATATATGAAAACGAATGATATATTTTGGATTACTATTGAATTTTTGTGCTTCAAATTATTGCCCTTTATCAATTTTAACTTGGAAACTAAATAACAAACAGTTGGATTGCTCCAATGGTTGGGATGTTTGTTTATGGTTGGAGACATTCCATGTTCGAATCTTGCTAGGAGCTCTTTTTAGTTTCGATTTTTAATAACCGAATTTTATTTAGAAAAAATGCCACATAAATACAATGATGACATGGAAATATGACATGGCATTATGGGATGCCAAGTGGCATTTTATGTGGCATGCCTCTCTTATATATATGTATATATATATATATATATATATATATATATATATATATATATATATATATATATATATATATATATATATATATATATAGATAAATAGATAGATATAGATCATGAATATCACTTAGCTCACATTTAATAAACTACAATTTTTAGCAACATAAACTGAGATATTTCAATATAACATCTGAAGTCACCTTTAATCCATCAATAAGGTGGCCCGGCATGCTTCCAACGTATGTCCTCATGTACCCTCTAATATCACCCTCATCCTTCAGACCACCAAGGGATATCCGTATAAACTTCCTACCCAAAGCAGCAACAATAGATGACGCCAAAGATGTTTGCCCAACTCCGGATTATATGCACAAACATAAATCATCTATAGAAAGATATGTTTACGTATCAGAGTTCACAAATAACACACCTTAATTCCCTCGTTGCATGCTTCCAGATATTTGGAGGCATTCCAACACCTAGTATATTCTTTTCAAGAGCAACGACATCATCGTCTTCATCATTATTGTCACCAAGCTCTTCTTTAATATCCATCATCTGATTTACATTCAGTAAGTACGAATGAAATTCAAAAACATATTTTCAATTTGACATACAACAAATAAGACTTACCAGCTGAATGAAAACAATACTCCAATTGTTAACAATGACGTTGGATCTGAATTAGGGTTTTTCGTATTTTCTGCCACATGTTGATAATTTTGCTCATCTTGGTGGGTTCTTTTCTGGTTTACCGAGTTTGTGTTCTTGAAGAATGTATGAAGATTTTGGGGGATTGGGGAAGAATGAATGTGTGGCGAGAAGATGGAGTTTTTTTTTTTTTTTTTTTTTTTTTTTAACAAAAGTTACATTTTTCTGCTTCTATTTTTAAAGAATAGCATTGAGGCCCATGTGTTTTTTTGGCTTTATTTACATATGTGATTACAAAAACGTTTTTTCTTAATTTTTTAGACAAATAAGGAAATAATTAGTATTAATTATTTTTTAAGATTTTTTTAAAAAATAACTTTTTTTAAAAACATTACTAAAAATACGGTATGAATTGATTTTTTTAAATGAAAAATTCTTACTAGGGTTTTGTTTTATTATATAAAAGATTTGGAGCAATAGAACGAAAAAACACAAAAAAAAGGACAACATTCAAGCTAAAACGAGAACTATTTAAAAGTTAGGCGGCCTCCCTATATATCATCCCATAGTAAAATGATAAGTATTTTGCGATAAAAAATGCAAAGACAACTAGGGTGTTAGTAAGGTCGGTTTGGTTGGGTTCGGGTCAAATTCGGGTTGACAACAAAAAAAAAAACAATATCCGAACCCGACCCCATCAAGATCTCGGGTTAGTAGGGTTCGGGTATATTCATGTCGGGTCTATTCGGGTTCGGGTCAACCCGATTTTGAGTAAAATGATTAACAAAATTGTCTAGTTCAATAAGTTTACGTATCATAAAAAAATATAAAAACCTTTATTCGGGTCAATCGGGTTGACCCAAACCTGAGTTAGCCAAACATTTTTGACCCGATATTCAACCTTATTCAGGATTCGTGTTACTCCCCGAATACCCGGATTAAAATTTTGACCCGAGTAACCGACCCGAATAGACTTAATCAGGGTCAGGGTCGGTTTCAGCTTTTTTAACACCCTAAAAACGGCCATAAACAAAACAAAACTTCATCTTCCAAGTGAACAATCTAAAAGGACCAAACATCCAAACTTTCCAAACTAGAGTGATCAAACTAAAAACCTAACGACCTCCACTCCACCGGCGTGAACCATCACTTGACGGCGGCGCGTTTAGATCTAATGGGAGGAGGAGGTGAATTAGGAGGAAAAGAAGGAGACTGGGAGTGTGGAAGCTGTTCGAATCGTAACTATGCGTTTCGATCGTTTTGTAACCGGTGTAAGCAACCCAGACTGTTAGTTGATTCCAAAACACCTGCTGATTCTAAGTGGTTGCCCAGGGTTGGTGACTGGATCTGTTCTGGTATATTTCTCTATGTCTTTTCATTATATTTGTGTGTGAAATTAAACTTATTAATAGTGATTGTAAATTCGGAAGATACGGTATCGGATATGAGAATTATTAGGAGTATAGAGTATTTGAAATTAGGATTATATAGTAATTTTCAGCTTTATTAAGTGACATGGGATTCATGGTACTTTCTGAATGCTATATAGGATTTTGTAGTTAATGTTAGTTATGGGCTTATGGCGAATAGTAATTATGTTATTGACGACGGTAGTCAAGTCAGAGAATCAGAGATAACTATAATCAATTTAGAACTGTTTGATGTCAAATAGTTTTCGCAAACTTGTCCTTCAATCATAAAAAATACTACTTAAGTTAGAACATCAAGATAAACTGATACAGTTTACGTCCCCTGACACACACATGGTAGAGAGTAATTTGAATGTTGCACATGTCCAACCTGTTGAAGTTGAGCATACCTTACCACATTTTAGTGATTAGGATGAGAATAAATGGTTAGCAGACCTAGTTTTTGGGTCCAAATGTCTGATACTTGGGAATCCTCTGACCTTTTGCAGCTCCAGCATTCACAGTTTAGTGGTTAAAGGCTACATTTTTTTGCTTAGCCATGGTTTTAGGAGAATTATTTAATTTGTATCAATACACGTCCAACATTATACATGGAGACCGTTTTGTTGACTCTGTCCTCGGACCCAGTATAGTCACTATTCACATTTAATAGATTGAACAAGAGTTCTCCCACTCTTTGCAAATGGATCGTACTTGCTCGCAAGAGTAATATGTAAACTTCAAATATTGTAAATGTGTTACTCCCGTATATGGTATACACTACACATACACCTTGAATTTGGTAGTTTTATGTAGTTAAGACCTATCTGAGGTGGTTGAAATTTTTTAACTGTAGGATAATGCACTCTAACATAAGACTGACAACCACTGAACTATGTGGCTGAGCCTTTACTGGTTGTTTGACCATGTTTTCAAAACTTATGCAAATCTCTTCATGCCGTCTTGTATTTGACTAAATTATTTATTCAAGCTAACCTTTTTCCCTAAATAGGAATCAAATGACTTCCTCAGCCTTATACATCATATATTTTCTATTGTTTTTATAAGTCTTAACATCCCTTACTTGATTTCAGTTATATGTTGTAAATGAGTAGTTGGCAGTGTCATCGAAATCGACTTAAATTGTCACCTTCTCAAATAAAATCTGATTGAATGCATTTTATCGCTTTCAACGATTATTCAGTAAACATGAATCTAAACCTGCTAGTTCAGTCTTTCAGATGCAAGAACAACAATATTTATTCTTAACAATATCGAACACGGAATTCATTCATTTGCAATGGATTGGGTATATAAGTTCACTGCAGACGTGACAAGCAATGAACTTCTGTTTATTAGTGTAGCTAGCTTGTCAATCATATTTTAGTTTTCTATATGGATTAAATAATGCAATCTTTCGGGTTGAGTAGTTTGTGTTTTGTGTGTGTTTGGTATGTGATTGGCTGCTGGCGTGCGTAACCATGGGTTTCTATTCTTTTACCTGGCTGCGTTGTGGGTTGGTGTGTGTGGCAATGGATCAAAATAGGCTGCACTAACAACAATTATGCATCACGAGAAAAGTGCAAGAAGTGCGGACAATCAAAGGAGGTAGCAGCTATGCCAGCACTTGCAATGCCTGGGGCTTCTCTCCAAAACCATCCACATTATTTTGCCAGGATACAAGATGTACAACACCAAAGGTTGAATTTGGGACCTCTGGGCAATGGAGCTCTTCAGCAGTCCCTGACTCTGAGCCCTAATTGGCCTCTAGGGGGTCCAGATAAATTTGGAGTTCAACCACTTACTATTGTGCCCTTGGTAGAAACCCCGCAAACACGGTTCCATATGCAAATCATATCAGCCAGGTTACGGCTCCCAAAGGATGGCGCAATGGTGACTGGATCTGCACCTGTGGTTTCCACAACTATAAATCTCGAGCAGAGGTATAGAAGTGGAAATCTTATGCAAAATGAATACATATTGCTGTTATTATTCTTCTGATCTAGCTTTTGTTGAATATACAGTGCAAAAAATGCAACGCTGCGATGCCTCCAGGTAATGACAGTGCATCTTCTTTGACTCTTTTCTTATACCTACCCGACCTATGATAAAAATTGATCAAACAATATGTAAATTTTATGTTGGCTGACTAGATCACAAGAACCTGGTAGTGTTAGTACTACTTCTACTGGCGAGGCACTTATCTAGCATGAATTAGTTAACAGCTATTATATTTACTTATTCTACAGCTTTGGGAACTAAACGACTGGCATCCGAAGACCTTGTTCAAGATTGGGATAACAAGCGACTGAATGCTGGTCAGGTAATGCACAAGTTTATGAGCACTGATTAAAAATATAATCTAGTAGTTGTGGTGTGGGATAGTTTACCTGCCAACTTTTCAATATGCAGACATTGGAGCTGCAGCAGACATATCTACCACTTGGGCAGATATCAAGCTCCTCGTTTTTGGCACCTTTTCATATGGTGAGTTCTGCCTCCAATCAAAGAGCTGGTCTCTTGCAGCCTTATCCTGATGGAACCTCAATAGCAGTGCAACTTCCTCAGATAGTAACGATGGGAACACTTCCCGGGAAAGGGTAAGTTTGCACTGGAGCCTTCTTTATCCTTATCGAACCTCAACAGTGGCCAACATCTCTCTTTACTTTACATGCAATGGAGATACTTAAGTTTTTAGATTTTATGTATCCTTTTGAGAGTCTTCTAAGACGTTGTGTGCTATCTTCTCAGGGCAAAGCAATGGCGTGATGGAGATTGGATGTGCACAAAATGTGACAATCACAACTATGCATCTCGATCCAGTTGCAATAAGTAAGTGTGCAATAGGAGTTAATCATTCATGGACCTTGTTTTGTGGCCAGGTTTTTGCTACTTCATTAAATATTGAGCCGATATGATGCCCTATAAAAATGTAACGTTTGTCCAGTCACATAGGTCTAATGATATTTGACTTGGCCAAATATTTTGGTACCCTTAATACGAAAATAATGTTAATATGAACAAGATCGTCAATTTTTTAATGATGAGAATGGCCAAGTATGTTTTGATTAAAACTTGGATTGGAGTGTAGATGAAAGTGGCCCACGGTATTTTTAAAAATACCTTAAACATCTCTACTTGTGACTTTTGAGCGATGAATATGGGTTCAAACATGATATTTCTTAAAATTTTGTCTTGAATTTCTCGGATCAGTTACTTTAACTTGTAACCTTAGCATTTAGGGGTGGCAAAGTGGGTAGAATTGGGCAGTACTCGCTATGGGTCAAAGTGAGTCATTTTGTAAGGGTTGGGCTGGATTTACCTGAAGAACTTTTTGTCTTAGAATTTGAACTTTATAATTAATTAGTATGTCACACATGATTACAAAATACATTATCCTCGATATTTTTTTTCAAATAATTAATATCACACTTTCTACGATTTCTACGCATTTGACATGTTAGCTTAGTTAAACTTTCTCAATTTTCTTGTTTGGGTCGTTAAGATTAAGATAAGCATATTTTTACAGAACTATTAATAAGTATATGGTTTGAAACTGCCACACGTACTAGCATCTTGAGAAACATTGAAAATAGTTTGTAACAAAATGTGACGCGCCATATAATATGCAGGTGTAATACACAAAAGGAAGGGGTGGTTGTCCCTGTAAGTGCTGCATAAGCAGATACCCATGCTCGGGTTTGATAAGGAATCCCTTTGCTGCAAATCGTCGTAGAGCTGGGCAGTTGGCAGCCAATATCTGCAGATTTTGACGAACTAATGATGGCTTACGTAGTTACGTTTTGAAGAAAGATTTAGACGTGGAATTGAAGATGTTAAGAAATGGGTGTGATCGATCAGTTGGGTGTATGGATTGTTTGCATAGGCATATTTCTTTAATTTGTGCTGTTTTATTTATCAACATAATTGTGTGTTATAGATCTTCTGAAAGGTCATATTATCCCATCAAAACTCTGTACTTCATACTCACAGTTGAACGGCTTTTGAGTAACGAAATATAAATTACCAGAAAGTGCTGTTGTTTTCGCACAATATTTTGGCTTTTGCTATGTGGTGCACCACCCAACTAACTCCAAAATCCAACCACCGAATGTGAAAGGTGTGGTGCTGTAATGGTGGATCGCGTTTGGAGGGTGCTCATGCTCACCGCAAGTGATGAAACCTTCCATAACGCCCGGCTAGAAAGGAATGACAATACTCTACATATTATCAATTATCAATCATACGTGTATTTTACGAGTTTAGTATAGTATGTTAAGAACTCAAGACACGTCACAACTGATAGTATGATATTGGACACCTATTCGATTAAATATGTTCATATATTTAGAACTGTGATAATAACTTAATCGTGATATGTCAAATTATCTTCATACATAAGCCTTGACACATTCTCTAAATAAAAGCCTCATATTTTGATCGAGTTGTAATTCTTCATTTTTATAGAAAATATTATAATTATTACTTTCATAAGCCTCATATTTATAAATTCATATTTTTGGAATTGTCTCAAATTAATCATTCACTTACCTTTAAGAAAAACTGAGAATATAGTGTATAATATTCCATTTAAGTGGTTGAAAATTAATACTGCTTTTATTAAACTTTGTGTTTTCTCTCATGACAATAAATTTGAGACGGAGGGAGTATAAAACAATATATGTTTATATTGTAGGTGGTAATTGATAACGGCATAGCTCAAATCACTGTATCAAATCCGGAAGGACACCTAACAGGCATCCAATACAACGGAATCGACAACTTATTAGAAGTACTGAACCATGAAACTAATCGAGGGTAAATTGCCATTTCTGTCATTCACTTGTATAGTTTTGTTGGTCATGTACGTACAACCAAACAATTAAAATGCACTAATTTCTCTATGAGCTAGAAGGGGGCCGGATAGGTGCCTCAACAAACTTTTTGTGCTTAACAGTCAAACAAACATTATGAGAAGTTGGTCGCAGTAATTATACCTTTACTCCTTATAAAGCATATGGGGTTTTCTAAAAAGATTTGCTAATTAGTTTTCATCGTGCACCTTATAAAATGTAAAAAAAATGTATTTAAAATGTAGTTAATACACTCAAACTTTCTTTTTATGTGCCCACTAGGCACACTATAAATTGCATTTACCGTGTAGTAAAAAATGCATTAAGGGTTTTGGCGTTTTGCTAATATGTGCCCATTAAGCACACAATAAAGTGCAATTAATGAACATAAAAGATTTTTGTAAATCAAAAAATACATTTAATTAACATTAATTAAACTCTAAATTTACTTTGATTAAATAGAAATTTGAGCTAAACATGTACCTAGTAGACACATATTAGCAAAACCCTTTCTAAAAGAATTTGCTAATTACTATTCATCGAGCACCTTGTAAAATATAAAAAATGCATTTAACCGTGTAGTTAATACACTCAAACTTTTTTTTCCCTTTCTAAAGATGACTCTTAATCTTTTTAAGCCTACACATATTACTATGTTTAGTAATTCATATAATTATATTTTACACTACACTAATTGCATTATTAAGTTCAAATTAATATAATTATGGATATTTATATTTTTGTATTTATATTTTACGAAAATTTGAACACACATTTAATGTTTTAGAATTATCAAACTGATAAACCGTCAAATAGCGCCTACGATTGCATCTCGCTTAAAGATTGCAAAGAATTTATGTCTATTGTCTTCCAAGAAATTCTAGCTTTGCTAGATTAATAGCGGATACTAAATACTGTTCGATGATCATGTGATGAAAAGGCTTGCAGGAACAATGTTAAGAAAGAGGAAACATAACTCGAGCTCAGATGTGAGAAACAAATACGAAAGGGAGCAGAGCAAAAACAAAAGAAACCTAGTGTCTACCCAATCTCACAAGATGACCATTAACAGGCAATATTGGCTGATCCTTTCTTGAGGATAATATATGAAATGCAATATGGAGCTTAATGCTCGGACACACTCAAACGTCCCAGTAAACAAATATTAGATAAAAATTCAATTTTTTTTCAATATGGGGTCTAGTAACGAACGAAACAATATTAATATCATTAATACACTAGTCAAACATTATACATATTTCAGTCTATTATTCAAGTACATTGACAACGGCGTGGGACAGATACATTTGGTGGTTTTCTCTTCTCTCTAACTATAGCCTCTTTAATCATGGGCAACTTTTGATGAACCTTCCGCCAAATATGGTTCACTGCACCATCAAGTGGTATGGGGCCAACACCACCTGGGTACCCATTATCATATTCAAAAGACGACTGAACCCGGGCCATGTTTTGCCTGAATTTACTTTTCTGCAGATCGGTGTAACTTTTTAGATGATTCACGAGCCAGTTTGGCTGTAGTGATTCACTGGCAGCTATGAAAACAGAGAATTCTGTGTAGTCAATGGTTCCTTCAAAAGGAAGTTCGATGTTGTCACTGACAATGACGGGTATACAGAGACTTTGAATGGCGTCAAAAAGACGGCATGAAGTTGGAGTGTCGCCTGCTGGATGCAAACAAAATTCAGAAGTTCTCATTCCTTTTATTGATTGTTCTTTTCCAGTTGCATTAGGGAAGCCTTCTTCCATTATCACTCCAGGTTCATTGATCAACAAGTCCCATAACTTTTCTCGTACCATACCACCCTACAAATAATGAATAAGAAGAATATACTGAAATTAGAGGAATTCAGATAAAATAGAAGGGAATTTCAAATTTAATGATTGTTGTTAACTGCTAGGGACACTGGAATGAAACTAAACAAAAATTAATATGATGGCACTCAGACTTTAACCCGTGGGGTCCAAAGCAGGACATGGAACTGCGTAAATATATATGTTTCTATCTTAACTTGAAAACTTAAAGTCTATTACAAGCCCGATCATGTTTTGGCTGTGGACCGGATCGCACAGAACCGAGAACTGAGAACCAATTTTTTTTTATAAAATCCAGAACCAAAAACTTGTTTATAAAAAATATATAACCAACAAGACCCAGCATAGTCGGTACTGGTCCAGTCCCGGTTCACTTCTTTATATTTATTGGTTCAGATCAAGTTTTGCACACCCCTAGTAATTGCCGCTAATGTTCCAGCAACATTTTGTTGATTGGGTTTATTTCAGTAAAAAACTGAGATGTTCAAACCATAGTCACATGGAAAGGGAATCGTTCTGGTACGGGGCCGAGGATCGGTATCGCAATTCCCTAGGAACCTAGAATTTGGTTCAATAGGGGGTAGATGTTCCAATAATTAATATATTTCTAAGGCTTTTAAAAATTCCTAACCTTTTTAATATAGAAATAGTTTAATTCTTATCAAATTTTCATAAATCATAACCAATAGTCATTTACATATTAAAATTTTTAAGGTTTTTAATACTGCCAATAAATCACAGTCAGGTTCAAAAAAAAAATCACATCCTGATTTGGAAGGTCCCGATTCGGATCGTTGATTTTACTGATCCCGACTGAATCGTACCCGATTTGGGAACGCGCAGACTGGATCGCAATTCGTGGCCTTTCTAGCGAATTATGTGACTATGGTTCAAACCTATTTACGTCAGACTGCACGCTAACATGAATAAGAAGCATATCACATATAGAATCCGAGATATTTCTTTGTAATATGTAATTATTTTGCACATATTAACCATTGATCTATCATCCAGCCACCTCAGAATGCAAATGGAACTCTTGTCTTCAACAAGTTTGCTCATGAGCAACCAGCCTAATGTTCAGATGGAGAGATGAATCTATGATTAACTTATCTTAAAATTTCCGAATTTTTTTTTCATGGATCTTCAGTTTCTAAGTTTACCATGTTTGATTCTATTCATTCATCTATCCAAAGAGTAACCAAATGCACAAAAACGATTACAAGAGTCTGTCTATTAAATATTCACCGCTACTATATGAGGAGTATTTTCACTTTGTGTTAACATTTGATAAGATATTTGGAGGGGAAAATCAGTAAATACTATTGGGATCAAACAATATTTGTTCTTTTCTGATCTTTACCAAACATATTTGCTCATCGTACCTTGTGTTTTGATTAACTTCCGAAAACCACGCCTACAATCTAATGAAAACGTAAACATTCTCAACATATCTGCTCTTAATGTGTGCTAATCTTTACGCTAATGTAAATGGGCAAAGACTGTTGAAAAATGGAATAAAAACAGGCAAAATAATTATCTTTCATTGATGTGGGATTTAAATGCTTACTCGATGCCGATGCTTGGCTCCTTTGAAATAGAGAAGAGTTTGGCGTTTCTGATTCTCCAATAGGTCCAATCTCGGTAGCATATGAGTGTAGGGCACTATAACATCTTTCAGCACCGAGACCTGCGTATGTTGTATCATATCAGACGAACTTCCATTGGAAGCTTTCGAGTCAACCCTGTACCACCCACCGAAGTCAACAACGAGCAGAATGGAGGGAGCTATCTCATCTCTAACATGCGACATCGCAACAGGGTCTGCCAAAGAAAGCTTTAAGTTTTTACATTACCTGAGAATCCAGACATATCTATGGTTCATAAACGTAAACAGAAGATGAACATAAAGTAGGTTGCTATAGCTTTCATGTCAAAACCTTACATGTAGCATGCCTGCAGTGCAAAAAGCTGACATCACTGATACCCAGAATTCAACTATAGATAGTATCAAATATAAAAAGGCAAGTTCTCATAATTCCTCTTCAGTTGATAGATTGGTTACTTCTCCATCCATTCATTCATATCATATTCTGTGTAAATTTGTTGTTTTGTTAGGAAGCTACAGAAAACCTAATTATCTCATTGTGTAACTCATTTTCCAACCTACAAAATGTTAATAAAACAACCTTTCATATATATGTCCACTTCTTTCAGCCCAGCTCCACCTCAAGCATGACAGGACATGACAAATAACTCCCAATCAGGCCATCAACCACCATAGTCGTCACTAATACTTACAGCATATCACAATCGATTACACAAACATAGTCGGTATATAAAGGGGGGAGGAGCTACTGCTTGTTATATTTCAAAGCACCGCAGAAACATAGTAACTGCAAGAATGATTCCAGATTTTACTTGTTTAAATTCCATAAAAATCAGTGGCAAAACTTTATGGCAATACTTTTGTCACTCAGGCGTGTTTACTCTGAATAGAACACACCATGATTCTCTTAACCCCACAACCTCAATTAGTCTCACGTTTTATTATTTTATGGATTTTTGAAAAATTCCATAGTGAAGATTAAGTTTAAATAAGCGAAAGTTTAAAGGGAAAATGACAAAAATAACCAATTTTACAAACATATATCACCAAATACACGATTTTTATCAAAAAAGCCGTTATACCCACAAAACTAGCAAGATTTGTGAGAATTTGCGGATTTTTAGAAAACTCGCTAGATTTGACCTTGCGAAGTCAAACCTTGCAAATTTTTAAAATCGCAAGGTTTGACCTTGCGAAGTCAAACCTTGCTAGGTCAAGCTTGCAATTTAAAAAAAAAAATTGCAAATCTTAGAATCGAATAGCTAATTCGTACCCAAACACAACATAATTTAATTATCTCATTCCTACTATGCCATCTCACATAAATGACATAATCACTTTCGAAACGCAAAGTCAAAACGCCCATTAACACTTTAGATTTTCCATAAAAGTTACATCGAAGTTCAAGACTATATAAAACTCGCAACCAATGCCTGCAAAGGGAGTGCATCCATATCAGCTCTTATAGCAACAACTGGTGGCGAACCAGTACCAATATGAGCAACAAAACCAGTATGACTAAGTGCATATATATAAGAAGCATTAAGTTCGTTTAGCTCGTTTCGAATAAGATCACTGGTTTTATATTTTTCAAAACCAAGTTCAGGGTACTCATGTATATTCCTTCGTATTGATATCAACCAATCTTTATCTTGCTTTGCCGCACTTAAAAGCGCTGACCCATATTCAACATCTTTATTTATTTGAATTGACAAAGGGATTGAAATCCATAACAGTAGCAGGATGGTACTGCAGATAAAAATTAATCATATTGTAAACAATTTTTAGTGGCAGATGATTAGAGTTTGGTGCTAAAATCAGAAGTTTGATAAATATTAATGCAGTCTTCATAAATTATAAATCAAAGTCATATTTTAATATAGCAGTTCTGGTGTTTTCTGCATTGTTTTGTATCTTTTTTTAACATGGGCTAATAAATTATTAAATTTAATATCTTATGTTAAGAACTTTACACATGTGTATTGATTATAAACATGATGCAGGGCAATCATATAATAGTGATTAGTGACTCTTGGGGTGTCTAGAATTGGTTATTTCAAATTGCAGCAAAATATGAAGGGAGAAATTTTTATCCAAACACTCAGAACTGTTAAGCAGATAAGTACTTAAATAGACGATTCCAAATTCCCTCTAACTTTGTCACTAGGCATACTGTTTCATCGACAATGTTTTCTAAATCACCCGGGAATTTTGTATTATATGTTGTTGGTAGTAAATGATGAAATGACTATTCTAATTCATTATAGGAATAATGCATCGTTGAGATCACCTATGTCAGATGATGTTACTGAAATTAGAAGCAACGACAAATTATATATCTAGTTTAATTTTCAGATAAACATGTGAATCCCCTCATTTGCACATTACCCTTCATGATTAATATGACTTGAAAACACATATATCCTGGTTTGTTCAACATTGGAAAATTTTCAATGGCTAAAAGAGTATGTAGTTCCTAAGCAAAACAATATAGGTTGTGTTGTATGAAAAGATCAGTTCCTGGTCCACCAATATATCTTTTATGAATACAGCTAGTCATTATGTCATCAGTTACGACTGTTTGACCACCTAAAACTATCCACAGTGACATAGTCAACACCTCACCTAACTTATTCAAATTGTTTGAGATTAAAAAAAAAAAAAATCGCAAGGTTGACCTTGCTAAGTCAACCTTGCTAGTTTTCAGAAATCTAGCAAGGTTTGACTTTGCAAGGTCAAATCTTGCGAGTTTTCTAAAATTCCGCAAATTCTCGCAAATCTTGCTAGTTTTGTGGGTATAACGGCTTTTTTAATAAAACTGGGTATTTGGTGAAGTATGTTTGTAAAATTGGTTATTTATACGATTATGTAAAGTTTAAATGTTGGCTGGACTAAACATTCATTCAACCTAATCATTCATTCAACAGTTTATATTGTTCTAGTTTGACAAACGTATATAAGTCGTACATGGATCATAGAACAAATATTCTAATGCATCATACATATTAAAACACCATAATATACAATTCACGATATGATGACTTAAGAAACAAGAAACACGAAGCAAGTTACCTGTGAGAACAAAGACGTGATCTCTGCCACCAGAGCGTTTCCACGCATCAGTCCCTTTGACAAAGTCCAAAACCTCCCTCTGTCTTGTATAATCCTCGTTTCCAACCTTCTTTCTAAAAACCCCTTTGGCAACACCTAGCTGCAGCTCAGCACTTACTGTTCCAAAGAACGGCACAAATATGACATCAGCCTCTTCAGGAGCAAACACCCTTTTCGCAAAAGACCCGCTTCTTAATTCTTGTGGAGTCATCAAATCACCCATGATCCAATACTCGGCACTGTATTGTTTGATCAACGGGCTCTCTGGATAACGCGGGAGTTTCCACTTATTCCACGAATGGGTTGATCTGATTTCATTGTCTACTTCACTACCCAATCTTGAATCATCGGACAGAGACCAGTATTTATCTAATAGTCCGTAGTTGAGTGATCTTGGTAGATCTACAACGTAAACATTGATTGAATTGCTTATGGCGTCGATGGAATATGATAAAGGTGTTGCGGACTTGGATGTGTGATTAGATGATAAAAGGAAGAGTGCGAGTAAAAGGGTAAAGACGACTGAAACTGACACAAACAAAGTAGAAGCTTTGCTGATGTTGCTGCTATACTTAAGGGCCATACCTCTGAGTTTCTCTTAACTCCAACTCCACGACATACTTGGCTCATACTAGGCTGACAAAACTTTTATTAAAGTGCGCAATCCTGTAACATAAAGGTGGTTTCATTAATTTCCATGGCTTTTTCTAACCCATGAAATGTTATCTCTGGAAAGAAAGAAAATATTAATTTCATTTAATTATTGACGTATTTTGAAACCATTTAACAAAGGGGAATAGGAAATCTAGGAGGGCATCAAGTTATTGAAAACAGTAACAAACAAAATTGTCTCAAGGCACGTATGTGTGAATATACAAAAATACACTAACCTTCTTTTCCATTTGAAGGATTGTATGTGTTTGATTCACAATCACTGTAAGGGTTTATGATCTATCGTCGTTGATCAGTGGAATCTGAAGGAGGGTATGCACGATTTTGAGTAAAGTTGTTTAGAAAAATTTGTCTTGGGTTGTAGTTTCTGGGTTAGATTTGTGAAATCTGGGTTATTTTTTAGATTGATTTGGGTAGTCGGATAATGTACATAAATAAGGAACTTGAACATTTATTTTGGAAGGGACGAATATAGATTTGTTTGTAAATTACCCCTAAAATTTATAATATTTACACTAGGTGTCGCAAATTTTGAGAGTCTCCATTAAGATCCATCCTTGTACATAAAGGGCCAAGCTTATTAAACGTAAGCTCATTTGAGCTTATTTTAGATAAGCTTCAATTTTGCGGCTTATTTTTAGATTTGTCGGCTTATATGAGTTTATTATATCATAATAAACTTATATAAGCCGACAAGTCTTAAAATAAGACGTAAATTTGGAGCTTATTTAAAATAAGCCGAAATTTAATGAAATTTGGGCTTATTTTTTATAAGCTCCAATTTTACAGCTTATTTTGACACTTGGCGGCTTATACAAGTTTATTATAAGCCGACAAAGCTCAAAATAAGTCGCAAAATTGGAGCTTATAAAAAATAAGCCCAAATGAGCTTATGTCAAATAAGCTTAGCCAAACAAGCCCAAAGTTATGGTATTAATCGAATAAGATCTAAACTAAAGCTCGTCTTATATCATGTAATAACATTAAAATTCTTAAATAAAAATTACTATAACTCAAGCATAAATAGTTGCCAACAACTACTCGTATGAATACTAAAATAAAGCTATGTGGTCAAGTATTAAAACAAAAAATACACTCACAATTTTATATCTATATATCCTAAAACAACATACTTAAATCATGTATATTATATTTCTATAAACATTTACTACACGTATGAAAAAATGGATATTGTTATAAGATATTCTATATATATACTAATCCGCAACGACGGCGGAATAAAAAAACCGTTTCCTTTAGCACGTGCTAAGCGCATGCCTACGTTGCGGTAATACACGAATTGTTGGGCCTATGGGTAAGATGGGCTTCTTTTTGGACTGTTTGAGCCCCGGTCATTGACCCATTTAAAGGCAATTTTAATATATAAAGAAAAATACCGACGTTATCTCCTAAGCTTCCACAGTCATACGCACACCCAGAATTTTCCACACACACGCACACCGACTCAAATCTTAGCTGCAGAAAAGAGCCACGAATCAAGTTGTGGTATTCTTTGATTTGTTAATGTGTTTTTTTACCTAGAAATAATAGAAACCTAAAAATAATTATACCGATTGTGGATTTTTACCAACCGATTGTGGATGTTTTGTAGGTATTTGGGAGAGGAGGAGAATAAATGGATTTTCTCCAATAAAAAGGTGTTCAAACGAAAGTTATTCAAGGTAATTTTCAATTTTTTTTTTCTTTTTTTAATTTTTGATGTTCGATTAGTGATATAATTTTGGGTTTTTTGCTAATTTGTGCAAAAAGCTGAAATATTGAATGTTTGTGTAGTTAATTTGATTGTAGCGTTTGTGATTTGTTGGGTAACAATTCGTTTTAGGTGCGAAGAAAATGGAAGAAGTCTTGGAAGAGTGGGTTAAGCTGCGTTGACTCACGACAAAGCGGTTCCCTGACAACACTTGAGTTGGGTCTTCTTGGTTTTATTCTATTAATTGATTGTAAATAAAATAAATTGTTAAATTTGTATTTGTGTAGAAGCTCTTGGTGTTGGAAATCTTGGTTTCCCATCTCTATTGTTAAAGAAATGATCGGGTTAATTTGTACCTTTATGGGTTTCTTTGTATAAACAACATGTGATGATTCATTAAATTATGGGTTTTCTTTTTAATCCGAAATGGGTCATTTTGTTTATATAAAGGATTTACATGATATATAAATGTGACAACTTTTATATCAACATAAACATTTTTTGTAGCTACTTATGTCAATATATTGACCAACGAACTTAATCTTAGGTAAAAGTTAGGAACTTTATTAGCCAATTGCTTAGAAGATTAGCTTGGTTTTTTTTGGTTGTCAGTGACACATACGATAGAGGAGAAGCAAAGGAACAGATTATGTCATAATCTATTGGAAGTTTGTATCGTTACAACTTATTTGCATATAACTAAATTCTATTTACTTATTTGCATATAACTAAATTCTATCTTACAAATAAATCGGATAAAGATCTTGGTGAGCAAAAGATAAAAAATGTTTATGAGATCAAATCTAGAGGATAAAATATCGTATCGACTAGATGACATAGTTTTGGAGTTATAGTAACGTTTGGTAAACGAAATGACTAATCACTTCAGTAACCATGGTGGAACAATAGTAATCTAGCAAACATGTAATCTATCATTCAAAATAAACTTATGTGTGTTTGACAGATCATAAGCGTTATACTGAATGCATTTGTCTAAACCATATGAAGTTCCAATCTTACATAACAATATTCAGCTTCAAGCGAACACGATTTTGGTTCAACTTTGTGAAATGCATATTCAAGTTCCATATTTCTTGGCCAAGAATTTCTATTAAATATGGATGACATAAGTTTGTCAACCTTTAGTCCCTTTGATCAAAAAGCAAAATTTTGCTAGCTTATCTGCGAGCATGTGTAGGAACAAGCGTGTTTAGATTAGTATCAAGTTTTCAAGGGGATCCTTTTGCTTTCGTTCATAAACATATTTAGCGGAGGCGTATCGATACTCTTGAAAATTTGTACAACGCCAAACTTTTTATTTATTTTTGTTGATACAATTGGACCATGATTTAACTAATTGAACTTACAACATGATTTACGTGATCGGTGAAGATATGAATTTGGAGATTCAACTTTCATTCATTAATTTATTAGTTCTTTCCTCGAATTCATGGTTAATAATATAATTTCAATTGTATTTGTGCATGTCTATGTTGGACGGACTGGAAATTATAAGCCTTGATTCCGATCCCTTATAAAGATGGCTCAAGTCGGTTACATCGGGTCCAAAATTGTTGGGCTTTAATCTTGGTGGTATTCGGGATCTTCATGAAAATAATTCTTATGACGAGATGCAGACATTTGGCAATGTTACGAGAATAGCAACCACACACACCGATCATATGCCAACGCCTTTAGCGGTATCGGATGTAATATTTGCTGGCCTTTCTGGTGCTCATACCAGCGGCACAACAGGTGCTTATCAACTTTTTGTTGGTAACAAATATGATATGCTTTAGTCAATTAGCAATATTCATATGCACAGCCTTACACCCCAGTTCTTATTTTCTTCTTTTTTTTTGTTTTAGGATTTCAGCAACCTCAAACAAGGCAAAAAAATTCGGCCACGTGTAGTAACCGCAGGAACCATGCACAAACGGGTAACGTCATATTAAAAACAAAGGTCGTTATTATATTACATTATGGTAGTACGTTAAATTTTAAGTGTGTTACAGGCCCTCCGGAGACGCCTTCCGTAGGTGCTGATGTGCCAAAACGAGATGGTACCAATCAATGAGTTACTCGGGGTCAGTAACACTCGCTATATTTACTTTTTCATACATCATGTTTTACCACTGATCTTTTTTCACATTTATGCCGTCTGTTTTAAACTTCAACAAATTATTGCAGGCCCTCCATCGGACTATCACTTCTTTGGCAAATGTGACCAGATTTGCTCCCATTGTCATGCACTTTTTTGGTGACTTTCGGTGATCACAATTCAAGTTACAGAAGCGAATACCCAAATACGTACCTATGATCGTGTTGCGTATCTTAAAAAGGGTCTCAAGGTTTGAAAAAAGATTTAAAAAAAAGTCCGCCGCAACGCGGCGGGGGTATTCCACCTCGTTATAGCACAAGAACACTACAAACTATATTATTTTATTCCTTTTTTTAAAAAATTATTACTTTTACTGGACATATGGTTAGCCCATGAAGCCTACTGCGCAGCCCTTTTGGTAAAACTTATCTGGGTATTTACCGGTTACTAAAAGAATAGGGGAAATGGGGCTACGTGTCTTTTACCTAAACAATTCACCGCATGTCACATTCTATACTAAAACCGCCTTATCTGTTTCTTCTTCACCGCCTAATTTCATCTGAAAGGGGAAATGGGGCTACTGCTTTCAGATGCCCCTTTGTTGTCGTGATATTCGGTGTGTAATGATGGTGGACTGAGATCGGTAGTCGAAGATCGGGGATTCCTAATTTCAGATCGAAGATAAAAAAACAGGCCAATAACCTAAACCTTCACCTCTCACCAGAAACAACCACAAACAATGACATCAAAAACTAATGAGATGGTTTTGTTAGTTGGTGAGTTGTTGGGTCTTTTATTATTTAAAGTTGTTTTTGTTTACTTTTTTACTTATACTATATGGATATGAATATTGTAGGGCTTTACCTGATGAAATGATTTTCATGGATATGATATTTAGATTTATGTTGGTTTAACCATGGTTTCATTGTCTTTATAGTTTAGTTAATGTGTTTTTATGTACTTAATCATGTTTTTAACTCCATAATAGTTTGTTTGATGAGTTTCTTCAATTCGGTTATAAAAATAGAAGTAAAACAATTACACGTCAAATTAATGTTGATTAAAATGAGGTCAGGAGTATATGAATACGCTTTGCAAGACAAAGTACAAAGGGTATATTTCTTTTTTAGTGTAATAAAAGATTAACTAATTAACGACTAACAAATTCCTAAATAGCAGTCCATGGACAAAAGGGTATATTTCTTTTTTTTAGTGTAATGAAGATCAGTCATTGCAACACAATATCATGTAGTATCTATTTTTGTTACAAGTTTCATGATTTGCCTCTTAAAATATCATATCAAATTGCATTTGAACAAGACTATGATGTATATCTTTCTGGAAATGAAACATTTTTCGTGTGATTGGTTCCAATCAACTAATACATTTCAGATATTTTTTTAGGTGGAAGCAGCTTGGGAAGCATCTGATGAGTTTGGGTACACGGAGTTGGGCTCTGAGAAATATATTCAGGCTGCATTATGTCGTAGGAAGCCGCAAAGGGTGGAGCAAAGTCAAAACACTCAAGTAATTGTATTATTTTATTTTTTATTACGTAGATATTTGAAACAAATTTTAACGATCGATATATTAATCTTATCAGAGTTCCAGAAACCAGCATCGTAGAAAAACTATTATACATGATAAAATTTGGGATGTAGGAAATGGCACTAAAATTTTGATGTTAAAATCATATATGTCTCTATAACAATGATTACGACATGTTGATTATATTATTGTTGCCAGAAAGGTCTCCGTGATATAGTATGTTTGATTGATAGGTGAATAGTTTTATTTTTAATCATATGGCCAATCAGTCGTTGTAGTTGGAAACATTGATGCATAAAGAGGATTTCGTTATTGCATGGTTGATTTTGTGTAGGCGGGTAGCTAGGAAGAAGACCAAAGTGCACCAAAAAGGCGGCTTTCTTTGACTATTGTCAAGGTAATAAAATGAGATTGATTACTTAATGGGGTTTTGTTTTGTTTTGTTTTGTTTTGTTTTTAAGCTTTAAATTTTAATTTATGGTCGGAAATGTTTGCGGATTGTGAAGATGGACGAATGGGAGATACTTAAGGACGACGCATATACTTAAAGGGGTGACGAGGCGAATAAAGGTTCAAGTATGGAAGTAATTGGTTTTGTGGTAAGTACACTTTGTAACCATCTGTTATTTTGTTTCTATCTTATTTGATATAATTTAAATGTGCTCATTACCATTGTCATCGTATGTGCATAAACTGAATTTATAGGCTGCTATAAACCATGGTGATAAATATGTTTATAACCTGTGATCATTTTTTTCTCTGATAACGTGTTAATGATATTGGTGTTCGGTTTCTTACCACCGGTATGTAATCGAATGCATACACACGAGCAGCTTTGTTTAAACAAGATATGCTTGGTATGTAAGATTTTTCACGTTTCAAGTAATCTTTAAACCATTTGTTGGCTTACATAGGTCCTTAATTTAATTCTACAGATATTCGCATACCCTCAGTTTTTAGAGTTAATAAGCTTATGACTTATTTAAGTTTATAAACTAAAGTTGCTATACTCACATAATCGCGTATATAGAGGAAGGTTATTCCACGTAAGTGCATTCCACCATTATTGATCAACAAATCATCAGACATTTCTTCTAATGATATCGTGACTTTTTTTCAGGTTTACAAATGGTGCTAACCAGGCTTAAAAGGCAGCTGGAAACTCGCATACATGGTATACTTCTTTTCTCTATTTGAAGAATGGCATGCCTGAGTAAGAAGTGCACCACCAGGTAATCACACACTGCACATCATATAATCACACACTGCACATCATAGAGGATATTCATCACTGATTTATCGACTGTCATGGTCAAATGAACACCAAGCGACAACTGAAGCTTTATATAGGTTACAACATCAATGGCGGGGGAATCATCCAGGTACCGAATCTTACCAGTTTTAGCCGATATTAAATTATGTGATACATCATATGCCTGTACAATATAAACAAACCGGATAATAAGTGTTGAGAGTCAACCCGACCCATTTGGTTCTATGTAAAAATGTGTTCTTTTTTACCCGTTACACGAGCTTTACAGATATTATTTGCACCCATTACGGAATACGGAAATTTACATCGGGTTAACCCTATTTACGGATCGAGCCAGCGTAGTTTCATGCGAGCTTTAAAGCGGATCACTCTTAGTTAGGTTAATGTTCACATGGTGGAGACGCGCCAAGGCCAAAACTGATCGGTACGCTTGCTCAAGGTGACCATCATTGTCTGCGTATTTTCTTATGTTTACCTGCATTTTTTATTCATACGACTTTCAACTCTTTTTTGTTGTGTCAATGACTCTGGGTTTCAGAATATTTTGCATTTGTGTCAATAACCAACCAAACCCAGCATAATCAGTACCGGTCCAGTCCCGGTTCACTTCTTCATATTTATTGGTTCAGATCAAGTTTTACACACCCCTAGTAATTGCTGCTAATGTTCCAGCAACATTTTGTTGATTAGTAATTATTTCAGTAAAAAACTGAGATTTTCAAACCTATTTGCGTCACACTGCACGCTAACATGAATAAGAAGCATATCACATCTAGAATATGATGAACGGGATGTTTCTTTGTAAATATGTAATTACTATGCACATACTAACCCAAGATCATCCAGCCACCTCAGAACCCAAGATCAATTTTTTTATATAAATATCCTGGTCTATAATGGATCTCTTCTCTTCAACAAGTTTGCTCATGAGAGCAACCAGCCTAATGCTCAGATGGAGAGATGAACCTATGATTAACTTTTCATAAAATTTCCGAACAAATATTTTCATGGATCTTTGGTTCTTAAGTTTACCACGTTCGATTCTATTCATTCATCTATCCAAAGAGTAACCGAATATACAAAAATGACAACAACAGTCTCTCTCTTAAATATTCACCGCTACTATACGAGGAGTATTTTTACTTTGTGTTAACATTTAATAATATATTTCTAGGGGAAAACCAGTAAATACTATTGCGACCAAACAATATTTGTTCTTTTCTGATCTCTGCCAAAAATATTTGCTCATTGTACCACGTGTTTCGGTTAACTTCTGCAAACCACGCCTACAATCTAATGAAAAACGTAAACATTCTCAACATATCTGCTCTTAACGTGTGCTAATCTTTAAGTTAATGTAAATGGGAAAAAGATTGTTGAAAAATGGAATAAAAGCAGGCAAAATAATTATCTTTCATTGATGTGGGATTTAAATGCTTACTCGATGCCGATGCCAATGCTTGGTTCCTTTGAAATAGAGAAGAGTTTGGCGTTTCTGATTCTCCAATAGGTCCAATCTCGGTAGCATATGAGTGTAGGGCACTATAACATCTTCGACATCGAGACTGCGTATGTTGTATCATATCAGACGAACTTCCATTGGAAGCTTTCTAGTCAACCTGTACCACCACGAAGCCAACAACGAAGCGAGAATGGAGGAGCTATCTCATCTCTAACATGAGACATCGCATAGAAGTGCAAAGAAAGCTCAAAGGTGTAACATAACCTGAGAATCCAGACATATCTATGGTTCATAAACGTAAACAGAAGATGAACATAAAATAGGTTCCTATAGCTTTCATGTCAAAACTTTACATGTAGCATGCCCGTAGTGCAAAATTCTAACATCACTGATACCCGAGTTCAACTATAGATAGTATCAAATATAAAAGCAGGCAAGTTCTTAAATAGACGATTCCAAATGCCCTCTAACTTTGTCACTACGCATACTGTTTCATTAACAATGTTTTCTAAATCACCCTGGAATTTTCTAGTATTTGTTGTAGGTATTTAACAGCTTAATGTATCTTGTTATCAGTAAATGATGAAATGACTATTCTAATTCATTATAGGAATAATGCATTGTTGAGATCACCTATGTCAGATGATGTTACTGAAATTAAAAGCAATGAAAAATTATAAATCTAGTTTAATTTTCAGATAAGCATGTTAATCCCCTCATTTGCACATTACCCTTCAGGATTAATATGACTTGAAAACACATATAGCCTGGTTTGTTCAACATCGGAAATTTTTCAATGGCTAAAAGAGTATGTAGTTCTAAGCAAAGCAGTATAGGTCGTGTTGTATGAAAAGATCAGTTCCAGGTCCACCAATATACCTTTTATGAATACAACATCCATAGAAGGTACCAAAACAAATTTATGAAATAACAGGCTTACTGATCTCAAAAGGCACGATTTTAAAGAAGAAAATAGAAAGGTAGTAAAGAGCTTCATTTCACTACTGCATAACTACAAAAAGATATCAATACGAATACAACGGTCATTATGTCATCAGTTACGATTGTTTGACCACCTAAAACTATCCAGAGTCAACACCTCACCTAAATTATTCAACTTGTTTGCGATTTTTAAAAAACAAAATGCAAGGTTGACCTTGCTAAGTCAACCTTGCTAGTTTTAAGAAAACTAGCAAGGTTTGACTTCCCATGGTCAAATCTTGTGACTTTTCTAAAAATCCGCAAGTTCTCGCAAATCTTGCTAGTTTTGTTGGTATAACAGCTTTTTTGATAAAAACTGGGTATTTGGTGAAATATGTTTGTAAAATTGGTTATTTATACGATTATGTAAAGTTTAAATGTCGACTGGACTAATCATTCATTCAACAGTTTATATTGTTCTTGTTTGACAAACGTACATAAGTCGTAACATGGATCATAGAACCAATATTCTAATGCATCATACATATTAAAACACGAATATACACTTCACGATATGATGACTTAGAAACAAGAAACACGAAGAAAGTTACAGTGAGAACAAAGGCGTGATCTACGCCACGAGCGTTTCCGCATCGGTCCCTTTGACAAAGTCCAAAACCTCCTCATCTTGCATAATCCTCATTTCCAACCTTCTTTCTAAAACCCTTTGGCAACACCTAGTTGCGATTCGGCCTTAGTGTCCCAAAGAGCGGCACAAATATGACATCGACCTCTTGAGAGCAAACACCATTTTCGCAAAAGACCGACTTCTTAATTTTGTGGAGTCATCAAATCACTTATGATCTAATACTCGGCCTTTGTATTGTTTGATCAACGGGCTCTCGGGATAATCGGAATTTCCCTTATTCCGAATGGGTTGATCGATTTCATTGTCTACTTCTACTGACCTTGAATCATCGGACGAGACCAATATTTATCTAATAGTCCGTAGTTGAGTGATCTTGGTAGATCTAGCGTAAACATTGATTGAATTTCTTATGGCGTTGATGGAATATGCTAAAGGTGTTGAGGACTTGGATGTTGCTGTTATACTTAGGGGCCATACCTCCTCTGAGTTTCTCTTTGTAAGATATTGGATTTCACAAACACACTAAACCATAATCACATATGAGGCGTTCAAGTAGTTTAGCGAGAGAAAGTTTTAGAGAGAAAGAGAGAGTTGGGAACTAGGTGAAACAAAGAAAAATGGTATTGAGCTCAACCCTCTACCTTGGGAGGTGAGGGTATTTATAGTCTTACAAATAAGCGCCACCTACGAGTGTGGATCGGGCATACGGTGGGTAAAGACCGTCCAGTCCTCACGGTGTTGCTTAACAAACTACTTGCTAACATAACTTGACTACGACTACAGAGCTTTCTAACAAATACATATACTTGGGTGACCGACTCTTTAACGATTGAATTTTCTAATTCCTAACAATCTCCCCAAGGAGGTCACCTCAATTTACAATGAATACAACGGATATTACATTAGATTGTTCTAGGATTCTTGATTAAGTTCTTTGCTTTCGATGGCTCGTAGTCTTTGATTCTTCATGTTCGCATGTTTGGATAATTACAAGTGGAGGTCTTTAAGCGATCCACGTGATGAAGAGTTTTGAGCCGGCATTGAGATCATCGGCTAACATAAATCTCGACTCTTCCTTTGTGGTGTTGGTATTATGTGATGTTGTGACAATTGGACCGACATGCTCACATTACGGATCATGATATATTCTCATCAGTGGCGGAAGCTTTCTTGGTTCATGATATTTGCGTGACATAGCGAAGCATGGGTGAAAGTATCGAGTTGTTGAAGCACCTATCATGATTTCTTTAGAGATGAATGTGTAGTGTGAGCATGCGGCTATGG
Source organism: Chrysanthemum lavandulifolium (assembly GCA_022545495.1). NCBI lineage: Eukaryota > Viridiplantae > Streptophyta > Magnoliopsida > Asterales > Asteraceae > Chrysanthemum > Chrysanthemum lavandulifolium. Next base: position 127,740,843 of record CM040245.1, read on the forward strand.
ATTGACCGCTTCATTACGATCATTTTGCAGCGTCGGGCGTACTTGCATACAAGCAGTTAGCAATAAAGTGCGAAAGTGTCTTTGATCACTTCGTTGAATTGATGTACTGCCCGCGGTTCCCGTTGATCGATACAAGTATTTCTGTGATCGGGTAAAATTCGAAGAATTTCCTTGACGAGGGTTTCGCTTGTTGCTCTAATTGTTCTCAAACCGGAGCGTCTCAAAGAAGACAACACGGAGTGAGTGAACGACAAATTGAGATTCAGCGATTGATGAAAAGAGATTTGAAAAACAATCGTGTATTGCTCGATAGAAATTGTTTTGCAATACAACGAAGGTTTTAATGAACATCAATTATCAATCATAAATACCTTTTATTTTTGAAATATTAGTGCGGTCGATGTGCTAAAGAGAAGAGTTTTTAAGCTGGCGCCCGGTTTTCAAAGGTATCCGTCAATCCATAACTTTGAACGAGGATTGATTCAAAAGATTGAATCGCCCATTGTTTACATTCGGTTGTCACATGGTTGATCTATTGAATAGATCTCACATGCCACCCACCGGGGAGCTTGTTTGATGTTGGCTCGAAGGCTTTCCATCTTCATTGTGAATGTGTTTGCATATCACTCGGATGTTACGGCAATACCACAAGGTTAATCGTGGGACTCATAAGATATAATCTCTCTTTCCACATTGTGTGAAGCGAGAGTCTTCATTGAAAGTGTCTAATGAGATTTATTGATGATCTCGTGGCTCTAGACTCAATTGTGCATATTTGGTTCCTATCGGAGACTAGGGAGAGGTCTCCTTCTTCAATATCAACAAACTCTAAGAGTAAGTCGATAGATGATGTCGGTTCCCGTGAGAATGAAACAAGTCCTTTTAAGAGGAACTTGAGTGGTTTGGGAAGTTGTAGTGAAGTGCGTCCTTGGGTCCATGACGTCTTGTCTTCAATACCGGTGTTACCTTAGTAACCACCGGTAGCATATGAATTGAACCCGGTATCGCCTAAGGTTGAATTATCGGATTGTTTATTTTCACCCTTTTCACATTCAATTCTTTTCATTCTTCAACCCTTGATCTTACGAGACTTCATAACTAGAACCTTGTTGGGTTTATTCGATTACTAGCTCATCTCGATCCGCACTCTTCCCATATCTCACATTTCTCCTTTTTTCATCATACCTAAGGACTTCTACACTATCTAGTGGATTGTCCACAGGTAGATCCCTCCGATTACGGCGGATCATGGGAACAAATACTTAACCTTATCATCCTTATATCACCATACATAAAGTAAAGTTGGTGGTCTATTTGGTATTGTTCATCGCCATTGGAACCAATTGAAAACCATTTTAAAATCAATCCGGATACTTGTGATATATTATCAAAGCATTTTGTACTGAATTGTTTTGATATTTTTATAACAAGAGCTCCCCTCAACATGTGCATCAATCATCTTTTGTAATATTAATAATTTTCATCTTTGAGGGGTTGGCTTGCATCTAGAGTAGTTATATAAAGAATGTGGTTTTCAAAAAGTTGCTCCCCTCAATATGTGCATAGAAATTTGAAAAATGTTTTGCACATATTAGGAAAAAACGCACATTGAAATAGATTGATCACGTTTCAAATCTTTGTGGTTTAAGATAGATGCTCCCCTCAACATGTGCATGGAAAAATTTGAAATCGTTTGGCACATGTGGGAAGGAGAGCTTGTACATCCTTATAAAACCATGTATCAATTATCGGTTTAAAACCAATTTAAATCACAAATTTTCCCCGATCACATTTTCAACTCCTTTGAGAGTTGTGATCTCTATTGATTTAAATTCAATTTTGAAAGCTTTTGAGGAGAATAGTGACTTGCTTTTGAAAAAAAACTTTTTAAGCGATAAAATTGATTTTGAATTTAAACTCCATTGATTAAACATGCTTTTGAAAACATAACATTAGCAAGGTTTTGAATCAATTGTATAAAACATTATTTTTTTGATTTTTTAAACAATAAACCTTGCTCATTTAGTGCCAATTGTTTGAAAATGACCTTTCAAAATAACCTTTTAATTCGAATAAAATCATTCTCCCCTCAATCAATGACATAAGTTGTTGATTGAGATAGAGAGATTTGACGGATGATAAACACAAATGATTTACACGAATAATAGAGTACGAGGTATTTTCAAAGCAATTTTGTTTTCATTAGATGGCAAATATTTTCGAAGAATCATTAGGCGGAAAAATATTTGGAAAGAAAACATTTATTTTTGATGACAAACATTTGTTTTAAGAATCGAGCATGGGATTTGAAAAATAAGATAAAGCATGACTCTGTTTATTACTTTTAAAACGGGTTATTGCCTGAAAGAATGTGGGATTTGTTTCAATTTTTAAATTTTTTTTTAAAACAAAAATATGTACATTCGAAGAACATCTAAAGACACGTGACATTCTTTGAATGTCAACACAAAGTCCGTAGATGATATCGAATAAGGAAAAACATGACAAAATAACAATATTTTTGGAATTTTTCAAGATTTTCTACTTTTATGGATTTTTGAGAATTTTATAATTTTATATTTTCTTTTGTGGGTTTTGAAATTTTGTATTTTGCTTTTGAATAAATATATACAAAGAGATAGATGGATAAGGACCTTTACTCCTCGTTTTCCTCTTGAAGCGCATGAGTGTTTCGGTTGTAGACTCTTTAGACCAAGGCGTGGAAGGATAAACTCAAAGCGTTCTCTAGGAAGAGCTTTGGTGAAGATGTACGCTAGCGGTAATCGGTCCTCAAAGTAAATTTCCACCACACGTTTTCAACTTGCTCCTTGATGAAATGATGTCGAATGTCGTGTGCTTTGCTCTTGAGTGTTGTCGTTGTTGCATGAGAGCAATAGCACTTTTATTATCCGCGATGCGAGAGGATTTTGTTGAATTCAAAGCCATAGTCGGATAATTGGGATCTCATCCATAGGATTTGAGCACAACAAGATGACATGGCTATGTATTCGACCTCTGTAGAGAAATAGAAGTACTCATTTGCTTCTTTGAAGACCGACTCACAAGCTTATCACCCAAGCGAGCACCTCGGACGTGCCGACGAGTATCTTGACATCTGCATGATCGGCATCGCATAGGACGTTAGTGACATACCGGTGTCCTTGGTACCAAAGTCCCATATTGATGGTTCCTTGGAATACCGAAGACCCGTTTAACCGCTTCAATGTGCTTTTGGTAGGCTTAGCACGATATCTTGCACACATGCAAACAACGAACAAAATGTACGGTCTACTAGGCGTGAGGTACATCGGGATCAATCATACTACGATATTTCGTTTGGTCTACCATGATCCACGAGTGGTCCTCATCCGATTTAATCACGCTCTATCATGGGAGTGTCAGCGAGGTCGCTAGAATCAAATCCAAATTTCTTTAAAATCTCATTTGCATATTTAGATTGATTTATAAAAATGCCTCGGGACTTTGTGAAATTTGTAATCCCAAGAAAAATGACATTTGTCCCATCATTGACATTTGAAATTTGGAACCCATTTCATTTGAAAAACGATCACATTCATTGGGGTCGATCGAGGCAAAGATAATATCATCAACATATATTTGAGCGTGAATTAAATGTTTGCACGACTTCACGGTGAACAATGTCGGATCAAGCGCTCCTTTCTTTGAATCCGATAGATAGAAGAAACTTTGATAGCGTATCATACCATGCCCTTGGAGCTTGCTTCAAGCCGTAAAACCTTCTTCAAGCGATAGACATGAGTAGGATGCTCGGATTCTAAAACCTTCGGTTGGGCGACGTATAGGACTTCTTTAAGATCTCCGTTAAGAAAAGCCGTCTTTACATCCATCTTGTGGAAAACTAGAAGGGGGTTGAATAGTTTTACCAATTTAAAACTTCCTTTTAAATATTTAGATCGACTTATGTCAATCTATTTGGTTGTTTATGTTGGACGTTGATAGATAGATATATAAGCGTGTAATGAAAGATAAAGTAAGAAGCACATCACCACGACACAAGTTATTTATAGTGGTTCGGCTACAAGGACACCTTCCTTGCCCTACTCCACTCCCGAGTCACCTACTCGAGAGTTCGTAAGCACTACACCAATCTCCTTATGGTGGAGAAGCCTTCTGGCGTCGCTTAACCTTTTTCGGTACAAAGCTAAATACCGAGGTTCTTTCGCACCAGGCGAACCACACCTAATACAACGTCGCCTACCCTTTATCGGTGCTAGGCTAACCACCAAGTTCTTTCACACCTTAGGAGAACTAATCCTATCTGGCGTCGCCTACCCTTTATTGGGTACTAGGCTAGCACCTAGTTTCATTACTATGGAGGAACTACTACCCTTCACGACACAACACCTAATCTCAAGGAGATCTACTCCTTGTTACAACACCATCAAGGATATCACCATCCTTGTAAATAAACAAATACTTATATGTATAACGATGCACCTCATCGATTATACGACCTAGGCATTCTTCCCAAATGCTTCTTGATTTGATTCTTCGGCATCCTTCACTAATGCCTTTGACACAACGTTTGGCACCCTTCACTAATGCCTTCGTCTTGACACCTATAGCATTCTTCACTAATGCCTTCGTCTTGACACCTATAGCATTCTTCACTAATGCTCTTGACACGAATGATAAGCACCTTTCACTAATGCTTTCGTCTTGACACTTTCGGCATCCTTCACTAATGCCTTTAACCCAATATCTATGGAGAAAGGAAGAACTATCAACAAGAGAACCTTAGTTGTCTTGATGATGACGAAGCATTGCAAATCATGGACTTGAGCTTGCACGTCTTCAAGAAGTGGTGATCTCTCCTTTAAGAGGAACCTAGAAGATCACACAAAACAAAAGACAAACTACATAGATCACTTGGATATGAGGTTAGAGGGTTAGAATACTTGGGAAAGTATGTGTGTTAAATGATGAATAGAAAGGAAGAAATGGCTCTCTATTTATAGAAAATTCTCTCTGTTTCCCGGATCACGGATCCCTTCCATAAGGATCCGGCTAGCACAAAGCCGGGGATCCGTGGAGCTCCTCTTTACCCATGGGTATTTTTGGTTATGGGTCATGGGTTATTGGTTGATCTATGGTTTTCTTACTAGATACAATGAACTTGGTTAAGTGGAATATATAAAACCATGGGTTATGGGTCAATACCATTTGCTAGTTTTTACACATTTAGTATACTTAGTTTAAGTATATGCTAACCCAATATGTAAACACTAGTTGTTGTACATATGTATTTAAATCATAAAATCACTTATACTTGTTTTAGTGTTTTATGTGAAAGCGTAAGTGTGTTAGGAAACTATTAACTCAAACTATTTACGTATTCTATTTGTTTCGTTATAGAAAACTAGAAGGGGTTGAATAGTTTACCAATTAAAAACTTTGTTTTGAAACTTATTGAAAGATCAATTGATATTGATCTTGAGTATGTTAATGAAATATGCAAGCAATATGTAATAAGTAAATAAGGAAAGAAATGATCAAACCACAACAAGTTGTTTATAGTGGTTCGGTCTACAAGGACTCTTTCTCCTTGCCTACTCCACTCCCGAGTCTCACACTCGAGAGTTTAACTTCACTAGTCAACAAGCTCCTTTCACCGTGGAGAAAACCTTTACACTTAACACACTATTTCCGACACTAAGCTAGATGTCGAGTTCTTTCCAAGGGTACAACTACTCCCCACACAATGTATTTTGAGGACTAAAATACTAACCACTCACACTCACAAGATTATGATGGTTTAATACAACAATGAAGTATGAATCAACACTAGATCATACAACACTAAACAAACAAGACTTCCAACTTCTCGTTGAAGCTTGAATGTGACTTGATCTTCTTTGCTACAAAGAGATCACTAATATGATATGAAACGAGTTAGAAAGGTTAGAGAAGATATGTATGAGAGTATAGTAGAAAGGGATGAAAAACTACTTGGCTTGGCATTGCTATTTATAGCCAAAATGGACGAGGGCGTCCACGGACCGCGGAACCCTTTAAAGGGTTCCGCCCGTGTCCAATTTGGTACCGCTTGGTCGACGACCAAGATATCAAATCTTGCCAAAGTCAACTCTATCTAAGTGAGATTGTGCAAGATATGAAGAGTACAAATCCACACAAAATATCTAATGAAATCTTCCAATGATTTCCATGATGCATCACATGATGTCATATGTTGTATTTCTATTTTTAGAAATATGCAAGTACTTAAGTAGTGTTTGGTTTTAAGAACCTAACACATTCTAAAACTACTATCATACATAATGATTAGAGTCATATCAAGATGTTACTAATCATAAATGTAAATGCTTGAATGATGAATATATTGTTTGAAAAAGCTTGTTTTAATATCTATTAAACTTGACAAGCTTTAAGCTTTTATACAAATTAAATTTACTTTTGTCGTTAACAAAACTTAGGTAAAGATCAAAAATATAAATAACGTTTAATGGCGATATTTGTATTAACAATCTCCCCTTTTGTTGAGGACAAAATATAAATTTTATTTTATAAAAGATACAAAGTTTGTGCAAGAGTTATAAAAATATTAGTTTTAGAACTTGAAAAGAGAATGATAATGCAAGTGTATGATGTTTGACTTTTTACGAAAGTCAAAGTATTCACTAGTTGATGCATGATGTTGACTTTTGAGAAAGTCAAAGTATGCGATTGACTTTTAAGAAAAGTCAAGTATTACCAATGATGTATCTGTTTGACTTTTGGAAAGTCAATGTCGGTTGACTTTTCGGAAAAGTCAAAATATAATCAAGTTCTATATTTTCTCCCCTTTTGTCTCAACAAAAGAAGAGGCGATCTTGGAATGTAATGAGCGAGCCATTATCTCCCCATGATCAAAGCTCCCCTAAATTGGGTACTTAATGGGAAGATACATGGATTGTGAAAATAAAGCTACAAAAAAATGTTAGTAATAATGATCATTCACAAGCATTTCCAAACACTATGTAAAAGCACCAACACTATAATAAAAACACCATTCATTAGTTAAAATTTTCATGAATAAAGATCATGAAATGGGAACACAATGATGTGTTTTAGTACAAGAAAAAGAAAAATAATCCTAAGAAAGAAGAACTAGAAATGCTAATCTATGACCATCCTAGTTAGATGGTGGATGAGAAAAAGCGTTGAGGCGCTCGAGGATATGATTGAGGATGAACCTCATTTCTTCTTGGAAGTCATGGACCATAACCGGGTCCTTTCCACGGTTTGGGCGTTTGCTCTAAGTTGAGCAACCATGCCTAGGAGGGTAGAATGTTTGGGGAGGTTGTGGTGGTGGAATGGTAGATGTGTTGGTGGTGTTGGGAATGTTTGGGGTGGTCATGATGGAGGCAAGCAAAGCATTTTGCATTTGCATAGTCTCACTTAAGTGAGAATCCACCATGCCTTTGAATTGGTGGAGGTTGTGGAGTTCGCTTGAATCTCCTCTCTAGTGGGATTGGCATCCCATGCACTCCTCAATGTCCTCAAGATGAGGGACATTGATGTTGGGAGTGGATGATCCCATCAAAGGACCATGAATGTCTTTGTAAATGGGGTGGAAGAGAAGAGGTTTTGGCCCTAATGGGCGTTTGGGTCAAAGATGACCTTGGTGATTCATGAGCTATTTGCTCAATTGTGCCAAAGGATGGCAATGGTGGTGGATGATTTGGCCTAGGAGGCAAGTCATCCAAGTCCTCAAGAAAGGATGTGGTGAAGTTGGTGGAGTGGAGAATAACTCCATAGGCATGAGAGTAGGAGACCTTGGTGGTGAAGGTGGTGAGGTGTTTTGGATGTTTGGATGGGTGCGGTGGAGGTGAAGTTGGTGTTTTGTAGGTGGTGGAGTGGTGATCACAATGTGTGATTGATTTGGTGTAGCCAAGGTAAGACTTGTATCATCTCGGATGGGAGATGAGATTGTGAGTGGAGAAGACTCGGATGAGGAGCTAAGGTTAACGAAGCAACAAGGCCTCACGCTAATTCTAGCGGTCTTCTTGCAAGGTTTTGGAGATGATTTTGTCATTTTGACTTGGGTTTTCTTTGCTAGATGATAGTAAGAATGAAGAAGGTGTGAGGATGATCATGGTAAAACCTCTCAATTTATAGAAGTGAAAAATTATGGAGAAATGTGTTTGATTTGATGTTAAACCATTGAAGAGATGAGGTTCCTAATGATTTGGAAGTGGGTTGAATGCTAGTCATATCACCCAAGTCAATCCATACAAGAGAGATGGAGTGAAGAAGAAAAGATTTGCAATAAATGTGTTCTAATGAGTGGAATTTCCTAAGAATCAGATCATCCACGGATTTGAAGGTACCAAAAATTTGGTTCCTTCCTTTATGCAAAAGGGCTCCTTGGGTGGATTTTTCAAATTTTTGAATTTTGGTGGGAAATGGATTTCTTATATACCTAAGTGAATTATACTAGTTCTAATAAGAGTATAAACTAGTTAAGATTGATTTATAAGTGATGGATGGTAATTTGGAATCACGAAAGAGTCGAAATTCGAGAAAATTACGGAGGATCCACGGCACCAAAATCATACGGCGGAACCCTAAAAAGGGTGCCGTCGGTCCCTTTGTCACAGTGCTGGCGGTACCATTTACATAACAGACGGTACCAAATTTATGGTGCCGTCGATCCGTGAAGTCTGAGAAAAATGGAGGCAGTGCGTTTTAGGTGTCGGGGACATTTCGAAACACGAAATTTTTCTCAAAGTTGTTATACTAAACATTTCTAGTTAGGAAAAGTAAATAACACATGTATAAACATAGTGGAGCATGTATTTTGAGCAAGGCCTATTGATTTTCACATTATAGTGAAAATGGGTAAAATTGATAGCATACTTGTGCTATCCCCCCGCATAAGATTGTTAGCATACGACATTGTTTCAAGTTATATTATCATCCTACATAATAAAAACAACTAAATAGTATCAAACATTAACGATAATGCATTGTTCCAAACACTCCTTAAAGTACCCTTATTTGTCCAACTTCTTGTAAATCTTGTTCATCATCCTACCAAGGCACTTGAACATTCCCTTAGTTTGCTTGAATTCTGTGATTCATTTTCAATCTCGGGAAGAGGCGCATAATACTCATGAGGTGGAAGGCGAGAGCTTGGAAGACCATCCTCGGAGCTATTTGATGATGATGATGATGGAGTTGGAGGTTTTGCTCTCTTGCCTTTTGTCTTAGCAACTCGTTCATCACTCAAAGGTACAAAGATGTGAGGATGAGTTCATAGTGAAGGTGCATCCCTTTTGGGGTTGGTGGAATTGGTGCGAAGTTTCTATAGAGGCGGGTGAGAAGCATCCGTATGGAAGAGCAACCGATCCTTGAGTTGGAATATCAATCATTCTCCTAGCTATGTAGTAGGCTAAGTTGAATGGTTGTCGGGTGGACAAGTTGTAGAGCATGTGACAAAGGCAAGCGTTTATGTGATCCCTATTTCCTATGGTGCTAATGGCGTTGGCTCTAAGTAGCTCCTCCCATTTCTTAAATTCGGGCTTAAGTTCATTTAGCTCCATTCCATATGGATCTCGGTTTACCTCTTTTCCCTTCGGGTAACTCGGGTTGTATCACTTTTGGGTTAAAAGGTGTTCACGGATGGCATCCTTATCGGCCAAACGGGTTTGGTAGGGAAGAAGCGGTCATTGATTGCATCAAGAGCCGTGAGTGACCACTTATCCGTGTAGACACAAGTTCCTCGGTTGGGAATTCCTAGCACTTGAGCAAAGTTGCCTAAGGTGATGGTGTAGTCGTTTTGATTGATTCTAAACCTAAGACAAAATTCATCATCGTCTTCATCACTAAAGCCGGTCACACTAGCATAGAATTCTAACACAAACCTAGGACAAATTGGTTCATCGATGTCAAGAAGACAATCGAATTGAATGGCGGCTAGTTCTTCACGAAGATTGGTGTTTTCAAGGAAGGATGAGTGAATGGTTCTACCCTCATGGAAATACCTTGATTCTAGACCCCTAAATATTTCTACTTGTTCCTTGGTAAGTCCTTTGGTTTTGTGGTGTTTGGGAATGTAGTTAAGGGTGTCTTTGTGATCATAGAATCTTGCGGCTACCATGGTTATTCCTAAGGACAAGAATTAATATGTTAAAAATGAGAATAAATTTTAACGTTTTTGGTTCTAGTGTGTGCCTATATGAAAACAATTTGGAGTTGCGGTTATCTCGACTCATTTTATGCACAAAATGGTTTTAGTGGGGTGTTTGGCAAATACCATGAGATAACCCAAATGCTCCTAATTCAATGTGGCTTCATTTGAATATACCCGGGAATGCATATTAGTTATGCAATACCTTTAGTATTCAAGAGCATGCAAGTGATGAAAATTTAACGTTTCTATTTGTATTAGCAATGAAAAAATTGTTTTCCTACAAGTGAGAAGCTTTTCAAAACTTTTGACATGGGGTGTTTGGTTGTTTGAATAAGGCCTTATATTCATTATCTATCAATTAGTGGGAAGCATGATTTGTTTATGCAATATGATAATGTAGTACCTAATTTCAATGACTAGTTATGCAATTTGCCAATTGAATTCATATTTGGTATAAAAGCATACATAAAACCCCATGTAATGATTTGTGATAGTTTTGTGCATAAATAAGAATCCTAGACTCAGAATTAAGAGATAAAATGTAGTTAGGATACTTACAATGATGTTATCTTGATGATTAGTGAGTGGGAAGGTGTCAATAATGAGCTTGGTTTAAGTTTTACGTTTTGGTAAAGTGGGTTGTGAGGAAGAGGATGTTTTGTATATAGCGGTTTTGTACATAGACACCACGGACGAGACGGCACCAAATATTTGGTTCCGTCCGTGTTGTCGTTTGGTGCCGTGGCTCTGATGGCAGATACAAGACAAAATTGTTTTGGTTTGACTATTCTAATGTTTTAGGCTATGTTTATCCTACATGTTTGGTTCCATTAACCTAAACCAAGTCTAAGAAGATTAAAGGTTCTCGTTTAAGAGGCTTAGTTAAGATGTCGGCAATGTTGTCTTGGAGGATACTTTCTCAATTGAAATGTTTCCTTTTGAACATTGTCGCGAAGAAAGTGATGGCGGATTTCAATATGCTTTATGCGAGCATGTTGAGCAGGATTCTTCTTGAGATCGATGGCTCCTTTGTTGTCATAAAGTATCACAATGTCGTTGAGATGAATTCCGTAATCTCGAGAGCTTGCTTCATCCAAAGAGCTTGTTGACATGCCTTTCCGGTGAGGCGTACTCGGCTTGATGGTTGAGATGGCTAAGGCCGTTTGCTTCTTTGCAAACCATGAGGTGAGACAATGTCCAACAAAGTGCAAATACCACTTGTACTTTTCTATCGACATAGTCACCGGCATGATCCGAGTCGGCATACACTATGGTTTCTACACCGTTCCTTTGGGATACCATAATCCTAAACACGTTGTTCCTTAATGTATCTAAAATCCTTTTAAGGCTTCTAAGTGTGATGCCTTTGGGTTTTCTTGAAAGCGAGCACATAGACAAACACTAAACATAATGTCGGGTCTACTAGCCGTAAGATAGAGTAGGCTACCAATCATTCCTCTATATTTAGTGTTATCTACGGATTCACCTTCTTCGTCCTTGGTGAGTTTAGTGTCCGAAGACATGGGTGTTTTAGTTGGTTTGGAATCTTCAAGACCAAATTTCTTAAGCATGTCTTTTATATATTTAGATTGGTTAAAGAAAATGCCATCTTCTAGTTGTTTAATTTGAAGTCCTAGAAAGAAGTTTAACTCACCCATCATACTCATTTCAAACTCGTCGTGCATGATTTTAGAGAAATCATCACATAGCTCTTGACAAGTTGATCCGAATATAATGTCATCAACGTATATTTGAACAATGATAATATGTGATTCCTTTTTCTTGGTAAAAAGAGTATTATCTACTAATCCCATAGAGTATTTGTTATCAATAAGAAAAGTCTTAAGTCGGTCGTACCAAGCTTTTGGTGCTTGCTTAAGACCGTACAATGCTTTCTTGAGTTTGAAGACATGATGTGGTTTCTCAAAGTCGGTGAAACCGGGAGGTTGAGCAACATACACTTCTTCGTTAATAAACCCATTAAGAAAAGCACTTTTAACATCCATTTGAAATAATTTAAAGTCATAAGCACATGCATAGGCAAGTAATATTCTAATAGATTCTAGTCTAGCTACCGGAGCATAAGTTTCATCATAATCAATACCTTCTTGTTGATTATAGCCTTGTGCAACAAGCCTAGCTTTGTTTCTAGATACTATACCATTTTCATCCATTTTATTTCGAAAAACCCATTTCGTTCCAATTATGGTTTGATCTTTAGGTTTTGGAACTAATTTCCAAACATCATTTCTAACGAATTGGTTTAATTCTTCTTGCATGGCAATTACCCATGATTCATCTTTTATTGCTTCATTTATGTTTTCGGTTCTATGGTGGATACAAAACAAAAATAATTACTTTGATTTTGGGCTTGTGACCTTAAGGTTCTTTGATTAAGTTGTCCTATGACTTTTTCTAAAGGATGACTTTTAGATTCTTTGATGTTTATAATTTCCTTATTTAATGGTTCATCTTCCTTGTTATTATTAATTTGACTTTCTATTATTTGACTTTCAACTAAGTCATCATCTACCAAAGGTGATGTCTTAGAGGGAGGTGGACTTTCGTCAAATGTTATATTCAACGATTCCTCGACTATCATTGTTTCTTTGTTAAGGACAATATAAGCTTTGCTAGTTTGAGAATAACCTAGAAATACACCTTCATAAGACTTTGGGTCAAACTTGGTGAGATAGTCTTTAGTATTAAGAATGAAGCATTTACAACCAAAGACTCTAAAATATCCTAAAGTTGGCTTTTTACCTTTGTAAAGCTCATATGGTGTTTTGTTTAAGAAAGGACGTATTAAGACTCTATTCAAAATATATGTAGAAGTGTCAGCGGCGTTGCACCAAAACTTTTGAGGAATGTTTTGTTCATTAAGCATTGTTCTACTCATTTCTTGAATTGTTCTATTTTCGTTCTACTACACCATTTGATTGAGGTGTTCTTGGGCGGAAAAGTTATGTGTTATACCATTTGTATTACAAAAGTTTCCAAATTGAGTTTCGTTGTCAAATTCACGACCATGATCCGTTCGGATCGACACAATTTAACACCTAGTAGATTTTGAATTTTCTTGCTAAAATTTCAAATTTATCAAAAGCTTCATTTTGGTTTTCAAAACAACGTCCAAGTAAACCTTGAGTAATCATCTACTATGACCAAAGTGTATAAGTTGCCTCCGTAGCTTCTTATAGCGGATGGTCCAAACAAGTCCATATGTAATAATTCTAGACACTTAGATGTGGACACCATATTTTTAGATTTGTGACTACTATGGGTTTGTTTACCAATTTTGCAAGCGTCGCAAAAGTGTTGGTCATATTTTAGTTTTGGTAAATTCTAACTAACTCTTTTGAAGATAGGTTTTGTATAAGTCTCATATTAGCGTGACCTAGCGTCTATGCCAAAGAGATGAGCTATCGTCTAATGTTGTTAGGCAAAGTTTGTCATTATATGTTTTATCTATTTTCATGGCGTATATGTTATTTTCCTAACTCCTTTAGCTATGGTGATACCATCTTTTAGTATTTTACTACCATTTTCATCAAATAGTACTTTATACTTTTTATCACATAGTTGGCTAATACTAAGTAGATTAAATCCTAACCTATCCACATGAGCAACATTTTCAATAGTTAGGGAGTTATGAGCGATCGTACCTTTGCCAATGATTTTGCTTTTGAGATTACTACCAAAGTGACATTACCTCCGTCATACTCTTGGTATGATGAGAAGAGACTTTGTTGCCGTCATATGCCGTGAGCATCCACTATCTTTTATCCACTCATCGGGTTCCAATCCAACTTTCAAGCATACCTAAAGTAAATAACTCAAGCATTTGGTCCCCGATATCTCATGGGTCCGTTTGGGTTAAACATACCATTTATTTGATTCATGTATGGAAGCGATGGGTAAGAGTTCCATGACATGTAATCTGGAGTTTGATATGGTCTAGGAAGTTTTGATTCCAACCATTGTGTTGGTAGTTGGGTTGTATGTTGTGGTTGCTCTTAGGAAAGGCGTTTGGCAAAGGTGCTTTATATCGTTGTTGAGTGGTTTTGATCTAAATTCATTTTAGCAAGTCCTACTCACGATGTAACGGTGGTTTTAGTTTAACACTATCCTTGGTTTTCTTTGTTACTTTGACAAATTGATGCGGTCCGTATTACGAACATTACATCTCTTGAAGTACCCACGGCACCATTTGTTTCCACAGACGGAACCCTTATTTTGGTTCCGTCGGTCCGTCTTATCTTGCGGCGATTTTGATGATTGTTCGTCCTTTTCAACCGTTTTGTTTTGACTCTTTGGAATTAATACTTCATTAAATCCTAGCCCATTCATGTCTCACGGTGTTTTATGGATTTTAACTATTTCATCGGCAAGAGCGATGTTTTTGTTAAACCTTTTAAATTTAGAATTATTTTCGATTAAAACATCTTGTGTGAGCTTTAGTTTTCTATTTCAAGATTAAGCTCTTGACATGATTTACAACCATCGTCATTTGCCTTTCCCTTTTCAAGTCGTTTTGCTTTTTCTTTTAACTCATAAACTTCATTTTCCAAAAATTCCTTTTTGGTTTTTAAAAATTTATTTTTAGTTATGATTTTTAGACTTAGCTCACACAATTGATTATATTGTTTTTGCAAAGTGTCATCATCAATAGAAGAGTAAGAAGAGTCGGAAAGTACCTCATTTGACTCATGTGCCATTAGAGCGATTTCTTCCTTGCTTGATTCTTCATCGTCTTCACTATCACTCCAAGCACCACTTACAAAAGCTCGTTGAGTTTTGCTTTTAGGTGGCTTGGGACATTCTCTATGAGATGATTTGCATCACCACATCTAAAACACTTTCTTTCACCTTTACCCTTTTGTCATCCCGATCTTTTGGAATGGCTTCTTTTCTTCTCGAGGTTGTCTTCTGAACTTTCCTCTTCTTCTAAAGAACTTCTTAAAATCTCTAACGGCCATGGCATATTCCTCATCTTCACTACGGAGCAAGATTCGTCATCATCACTTGATTCCGCCTTTGCTTTTAG
The DNA here is from genome assembly GCA_022545495.1 of Chrysanthemum lavandulifolium. NCBI lineage: Eukaryota > Viridiplantae > Streptophyta > Magnoliopsida > Asterales > Asteraceae > Chrysanthemum > Chrysanthemum lavandulifolium. Next base: position 127,756,067 of record CM040245.1, read on the forward strand.
AGCAACGGTTTGATCTTCTCCCTTTTCCTTTGATGATCTCGAATCTTTCTCCATCACCATTTCGTGTACTTTGAGGTTACCGATTAGCTCGTCTAGTGACATTTTGAGAGATCTTTTGATTCTTCAATAGCGGTCACTTTAGCTCTCCATTTGGGATGGAGTGCTCTAAGAAATTTCGACAAAGTTCTTACTACGAAAAGATTCATCAAGTGCTTTAAGTGATGTAATAATAGTATTAAAGCGAGCAAATCCACAATCAATGGTTTCATCTTGGGGATAACAAATTGTTCATATTGTTGAACAAGAAGATCAATTTTGTTATCCTTGACTTGTGAATTACCTTGATGTGTAATAATCAAAGATTCCCAAATATCTTTGGCGGTTTCACACATAAAAATTCTTTCATATTCTTTTCTAGGTAAAGCATTGTAAAGCATCATTTTAGCTTCATTATTTTTAGCAACTAATTTCTTTTGTTCATCAATAGAAATATCCTTTGTTGTAGAGCTAAAATTCCCTTTAACAATAACAAACCAAAGATCTATATCTTTTGATTTTACATATGTTTCAAAACGGTTTTTCCAATAGATAAATCCATTGGTTTCAAAGAGTGGTGGTCTTTGCATAGATTGCCCTTCTTTAAAGTTTTCAGAATCCATGGATCGTTTCAAGTTTATAAAATACAAATTATTTTAGAAATTCTTGAGCAACGAGGCTCTGGTACCAATTGTAGAAAACTAGAAGGGGGGTTGAATAGTTTACCAATTAAAAACTTTGTTTTGAAACTTATTGAAAGATCAATTGATATTGATCTTGAGTATGTTAATGAAATATGCAAGCAATATGTAATAAGTAAATAAGGAAAGAAATGATCAAACCACAACAAGTTGTTTATAGTGGTTCGGTCTACAAGGACTCTTTCTCCTTGCCTACTCCACTCCCGAGTCTCACACTCGAGAGTTTAACTTCACTAGTCAACAAGCTCCTTTCACCGTGGAGAAAACCTTTACACTTCGCACACTATTTCCGACACTAAGCTAGATGTCGAGTTCTTTCCAAGGGTACAACTACTCCCACACACAATGTATTTTGAGGACTAAAATACTAACCACTCACACTCACAAGATTATGATGGTTTAATACAACAATGAAGTATGAATCAACACTAGATCATACAACACTAAACAAACAAGACTTCCAACTTCTCGTTGAAGCTTGAATGTGACTTGATCTTCTTTGCTACAAAGAGATCACTAATATGATATGAAACCGAGTTAGAAAGGTTAGAGAAGATATGTATGAGAGTATAGTAGAAAGGGATGAAAAACTACTTGGCTTGGCATTGCTATTTATAGCCAAAATGGACGAGGGCGTCCACGGACCGCGGAACCCTTTAAAGGGTTCCGCCGTGTCCAATTTGGTACCGCCGGGTCGACGACCAAGATATCAAATCTTGCCAAAGTCAACTCTATCTAAGTGAGATTGTGCAAGATATGAAGAGTACAAATCCACACAAAATATCTAATGAAATCTTCCAATGATTTCCATGATGCATCACATGATGTCATATGTTGTATTTCTATTTTTAGAAATATGCAAGTACTTAAGTAGTGTTTGGTTTTAAGAACCTAACACATTCTAAAACTACTATCATACATAATGATTAGAGTCATATCAAGATGTTACTAATCATAAATGTAAATGCTTGAATGATGAATATATTGTTTGAAAAAGCTTGTTTTAATATCTATTAAACTTGACAAGCTTTAAGCTTTTATACAAATTAAATTTACTTTTGTCGTTAACAAAACTTAGGTAAAGATCAAAAATATAAATAACGTTTAATGGCGATATTTGTATTAACATGATAGCAATCTTTGTCATGGTTTTTCTTGTAGTGGAAGTTCAAGTGAAGTGGGTTGAGGATCTTCAAATGAAGGAGGAATTGGTGGAGGCTTATTAAGTGATGGCTCTACAATGTTTAAGGGTGGAGGTAAAGAAGCATCAACTTCCATGTGGTCGGGTGGTTGACTTTGATGTCTTCTCATAATCCAAAATGGACTATTGGGGGAATGAGAGAGTTTATGATTGGAGCAAGTGTTGATTCAACACTTTGATTTTGTTGCTCAACTTTTCAAGTGAATTTGTTGGTAATGGTGAAATATGAGATGGCCAAGAGGGTAAATCTTCTACATTGTGAGAATGTGGGGATGATTGTGAGGTGGCTCTAGGCACTAATGATGTTGGTTGAGTTGTAGAAGGTATGTTTGGTATAGTAGAGTTTGGTGATGAAATCCTAATGGGAGCATTCTTCTTGGGGATTAGTTTGATTGGTTTCCTTGGTGTGGGGGAAATCCTAGCATTGGTGGACTTAACCGGAGATGAATCGGTTGAGGAAACTTCATGTATGATTCTAGCAAGTTTCTTGGGTGGTTCTTGAGTGGTTGAGTTAGCACTAGGAGCCTTTCTCATGATGAAATGACTAAGGAAATGGTTTACAATTCCGATGATTGTTGTTTGTGTTTGATGACTAAAGTGTTATTAGCAACATGGCTTATAAAGGGAAGAACTTGGCAATTGCATTTAAGACTTAATCCACTAATGTTCTTGGAGATGTGATGATTAACATGCACAAGGTTGAGATTCGAGTTTCACCGATCTAGGAATTCATTTAAGATGAGATGGAGTGTTTGAGTTAGGAAGATGAGTTGAAATGATTGTTTTAGCAATGTTTGATACAAACCGTCACCGGATCCCACGGTTCCCTCCTTGAAGGGATCCGCTAGGCTAATCCTAGGGATCCGCTCTCGGTGATTATGAAAGGTTTGAAATGAGGTTTCTAAGAGCTAAAGCCTATCTCATTTTGAATGTTTCAATTCTCCTAAGTGTTTAAGATGAAAGGGTACTTGAATGATCAAAGGTAATAAGTGTTATATCAAATGATTGCTTCTTATGGAAGGAGGATGGGACAAGATGACTACCAATGGATGTCCAAGGATAACACTAAGAGTTTTAGAGGTGTCAAGTCATAATAAATGATCCTAGTGATCGATTTAAGCTTGAGGTGATATTTAGAAAAATTCTTAAAATCACAAGAATTGAAACACTAATTTTTGTCTTACTTTGAGATAGAAATGACTAGAAGCAATTTCCTAAAAATTTAATTTGTCCTCTTAAGTGTTTTGAGAGATGAAAAATAGTTTGTGAGTAGTGAGGCGGAAATATGGTGAGTTTAGATGTGTTGATAAGTCAAGAGGTAATTAGACTAAGATCCTAAGTAATACTTTAGTGAGTCTAAGCTTTTCTCATCCTTGAAATGGTTCTAGTTGGATTCTAAGATCATATGCTTAGCTAATGAGATGTTATTTAGAAAGTTATTTTGATGCAAGAAATGTTGTATTGTCGATCGATGTCACGGATCCCACGGTTCCCTCAAGGGAGGGATCCGCTAGGCTAATCCTGGGATCCAAGCATCCGCAGATCGAACCTACACGTAAATGATGCGCAATTTATGCACACTAGTAAATCCAAAGTAAAGAATAGAAACAAGCATGTCATCACAAAACACTACTTATAGAAGCATGATAAAAGACAATATCCAAGTTACCATAAACCAAAAGAACTAAACGTAATCATCCAAACATAAGATAAAGAAAAATAAGCATATTCCTTGTCTCTTTCACAATCCTTTCTTTTCCTTTTGACGGCTTAGTGAGGTTGTGGCGAGGTTTTGAATCATGCCCTCAATTGCTTAAATTCGCGGTCTCGTTTGGAATGGTTGGAAGTTGTTCGTTGTATTCAAGGATTTCCAATTTGATTTTGACTACGGGTCGATGTCTTCCTCATCTTCATCTTCTTCTTCTCCGCCGAGGAGTCCGAGAGCCTCGAGTTTCTCCATTGACCATGAACCGCTTAGAGGGTTGTTTGGTAAGAGGTACCATGACATGATCGGAAGGTAATGATCATCGTTAATAGGAGATGGTTGCAATGTACCAACATACTTACAAAGTCGTGTTAGAGCATACCATATGGAAGTACCATGTTGGAAGCTTTGAATACCCCAGCCATTCTCCTTACCATGTAATAGGCAAGATAAAATGGCCTTTGGTGGATAAGACAATAGATCATTTGCACAAGACATGCATTTGGATGTCTTTGTTCCCAACTAGGCTAATGACATTTTCCCTAAGGATTTCTTCCTATTTTCTAAAAGTGGGATGCATTTCGAAAAGTTCCATTTGAAAGGGATCACGGTGAATGAGCTTTTGTTACGGTTGTAACGAGATTGGTCGGTCCTAATTTTGAAGATAGTATCTCTAATGGTTTCGGGATCGTCGAGAGGAGTGTTATAGAGGCTTAGGATCAAGTGCAAGGTTTTGAGCGTTAATTGCCCAATCTTGAGAGTACATACAAATTCCTTCACAAGGAATGCGAAGAATTTGAGCAAATATGTTGAGAGGAAAAATAAAATTTTGTTTGTTGATGATGAAGGCGATTGAGATGCTATTGTCGGTGTTTCTAATGATCCTAAAGCTTTTGTAACATTCAAAAATGAAGACCGGACAAATTTGCTCATCTATGTCAAGGAGACAATCAAAGTTGATCGTCGAGAAAACTTGACGAATGTCGGTATCTTCAAGGAATTCCTTGACTACACGACCTTCGTGGATAAGTCGCTTTACAAGGCTTTTGAAAATTTTACGATCGGTTTTGGTCAATCCCTTTTACGATAGTAGTGAGTAAGGTAAAGGACGGTGTCATGATGATCTTGTTGAGTGGCTTTGGGCATGGTTGGTCCTAAAATACAAATTTTCAATTAGGTAAGATTAGTTGGAATGGTTTTATGGTTTTGATTTGTATTAACAATGTTGTGAACACAATATGATTTTGTTAAACCCTTTTTCATAATTAATTTGAAAACCCTAATTGAGTTTAATTGATTAAAAATCAAGAAACCATAAACCCTAAGATGAGGATGATGAAAATTAGAACAAGTTAATGTAATTACTTACAATGGTGTTCTAGGAAGAATACTTGAAAGTATGGAAGCCAATGAGGATGAATTTTGTAGCTTGGTCACTAATCCAATTTTGTGTTGTGTGAATGGGACGAGCATCAAGTATGAAAAGTCAAAGGTAGCGTGGGTTTGCAAGAGAGTGAGATGAAAAAGTCATTGATAGGGTTATAATCGTAATTTTATAGAAAAGCGATAGTTGCCGGTATCTTTCCTCACCGATCCGCTAATTTTGGGCTGAACATATTTGGGAACAAAATACACCGATCATCCTCCTCTCCCTTCCCCTGCTCCTTCCTTCCCTTCCAAAAAAAAAACTTAAGAACATCTTTTTTTCCTATTTCCTTTTCTGTACCTTTCTTTTCTTTAAAATAAAAACTCAAGAACACAGTGTTATGGTGAGCACAATAGTTATGAAACACAAGTTCATTGTTCCTAAGATGAGGATGAATGTATTTAATAAATACAATATATTTGCGATCGAGGATGACTTTGATGCAACATTTTCATTGAAGACAAGTGGGAGTTTCCTTTTCCCGACTCTCATATTCTCAATTTCTTTTGGTAAAGAAGTTATTTTTCGTTGTTTTGTCACGAGTGACTTTCATTGAATCATATAACTCTTTAAAGTGTCGTTTACTTTTCATTTTCTTCTATAAAACTCTCATTTTCTTTTGTAAAGCATTAACCAAGTTTTGAAGATGAAATGTTTGAGAATCTTGAGAATCTAAAGGAGGAGGCATATGGGAGCCACCACATTGTTCTTTTCACCCTTTAATTGAGAAATTTGGGCTTTCAACTTTCGATCGTGTTACAATGAGCTTGAATCATTTGTCACGTTTGTTTATCCGAAAAAGCGCATCAAACTCGGAACATCCGAGGATGTCTTGATATTTGAGGTTTTGACATTTTCTTTAAGATGTTGATATTTTAGTTATAAATCAAAATGTTCAACTTCTAGTTTAGAAAGATGTTTTACCAAATTATCGTGATCATCCCGATCAATTTTCTCATTCAGTTCTAAGTTTTTGTTTTCAAGCTCAATGACACGATCATGGGAAACTTTCAATGCAATAGATAATTCATGAAATCGAAGCGATAATAGAGTGCTTAGTAATGATGATAAAACACATCTTGAGTAACACAACTCGAAATCAAATTCTCATTTATGATATGCAACTTCTTCCTTTCAACTTCATTATATTTGAGTTCTGTTCATAATCATTGACCTCAACAATCATAGCATCAAATTCCTTTTCCATTTCCTTAATATCCGAATTTATTCCCTTTGAAGACTTTCAAATTGACCTTTTAATTGTTTAAAGAAAGGCATAAACTCGCTTAAATAACATTCTTTAGTTTGCTTAAACCCTTTCCCCGCGTTATCCTCAGAGGTGTGATTCTCTTCTTACACGTTTTCTCAAAATCAACAAACATCCGATAAACAACATATAGGGTGATTAAGGTCTTGCTATTAGTGGCAATAGATCTAGGAACTAGATGCATTGGTGTATTAGGAGGATACGGTTGTTTCTAGTCAATTTCCTACAAGGGGATTCTTTTCAACAAGATTTTCACTTTTAGCATATCCATATCTTTCTTCCAAAAACTGCTCGGGGTTAATTGAGTTTGAGGCTTAAACATGTTAAGGAGATCCAATTTTCCTTAATGTAATCATGAGGTTTGATCGTTATGTTTTCTCTTTACATATAGGATTGTTAAGTTTCTTATCCATTTTCTTCCTAGATGTATCATCTAATTTTCTATCTTCCTCGGTGCACTCAATGCAACTAGGTTTCGTCTAGGTTTAAGAATCTCATTACCATCATAGATTATATTTTGAGCGACTTTTGCAATCTTACCATACTCGTGGATTAGGTTTCTATAATGGGAATGCTATGCTTATCGGCGAGAACTCTATGCTTAGTAATCATGTGAGCGATCTCAATGGTATTCCCTTGTATGCATAACTTATTTTCAAGCTTGTTTTTCAAAGTTTTAGATTAGAAAAATCATTCACAAGTTTTGATTCCTTAGCATTGAATTCTTGCTTAAGCATTTTAACATTTTCTTGAAGTTCTTGTTTTGCTTAGCAATTTTAGAAAGCTTTTCTTGTAAGGAGTTTAACTCTTGTTTTAATACTTCTTCTAAACTTACTTTTTGAATAATTATACGCATTTGGTCATCCATTTCGCTCACGGTGGTTAACTCAAACTTAGCACGTTGTTCATAAATAGCAACTTGTTCTTTATTGGCATTCGATTCGAGATAATAGAATCATCGGGGCACATGCGGTGTATTCATCAAAAGCATAGTCATTATTGATCATCGCGGAAGATGACACTTGGTACAATCTCACTTTCACTTTGCTTCACATATTGATCATATGGGACAATATTGCTATTACCCTTATCATCAATATCGATTCATAAGATTCAAGAGATTGTACTTTATTATGCATCTTTGCTCATCAACATCATCATATAGTTTTAATACATCCGAGATGATTGATTCTTTGGATGGACCACTTGCTTATATGATGAGACCTTAGGAGAGACCATTGGAGAAATGCTAGCCATGAAAATTGTTTGTGCGATGAGGTTCATCATCGACGTCAGTCGTATGCATCACATCAAGAACTTGAAAGGCATTCGATGATTATGACCTATATCCTAATTGGTTGCTCATCCACATCGCATCATATGTCTTTGCATTGCCCTCAAGAAGAAACAACACTCTTCTTCATTTAACACAGCTCCATTATCCCGAGCTTGCACAAGTAACATCTTGTCTTTGAAGTACTCGCATTTTGAGGCGTTTTGGAGAAGTGCGGCCTGTGCTATGTGTCCATCACCACCACAGTTGTAGCACTTAATTGGCATTGCTTGTCCTCGATTACCATTCCTTCCTCTATCTTGATTTGCCACATACCCTCCTCCTACTCCACCTCTTCTTTGTTCATATTGTCTTCCTTGAGTGGTTGCCGTAACCTTTCCATCTCGACCAAAGCATGATTGTGTAGATTGGATGCGATCTGATTTCATTGTTAGTGTGAAGACGGTTAGTATGTGGAGTGAAGGTTAAGTTTTGTTTAACCGTAAGAGCCGTTGATTGATAAAGTGTTCCATGACCGCATTGGCATCAAAGTTGCTTGAAACTTGGGCCGGGAATGAGTTTGTGATTTCCGTTACCGTGGGTATGACTTGAGAAGCTTTGGTGGTAATTCCAACATTGGTGTAGAAAGTGTAGAGTCATTTGATGAACTTGTTTCTCCCCTGATTGGTTTTGAACCGATCCGAATCCTTTTTCAAACATAGCATGCCTCTCATTCTCAAGCGGAAGGCATACAATTGCTCATAGTTTGTATCCTTTAGTCCTTTGGTTAGCTTCACAGAGGTGACAAATTTGTGCCACTCGGGATTCATGTTGTTCACAAACTTTGAGTTCAGCTGAATGTTAGGCATGGTCATTTTGATGTTCCTCATGTCATTCACAAGCTTATGGAATCTCACGTAGTACTCATAGACACTCTCATCAGGTTCATCTTGAAATGCTCAAATTCATCATACAGTTATGATTCTCTGTCTTCCTTAGTTAACTCAGAACCTGAGAGAAGCATTTTGACATTATCCCAAACCGCCTTGGCTTCAGTGTTGTGATTGATAAGCTTGTAGATATCTTTTGGAAGACCACAAGAATAATGTTAGAAGCCTTGATATCAAACATCGAATCTCTTTTCTCCTTATCACTAAGCTCATCATACATGTTTGGTCCGTCCATTCCATAGATCATTGTTCCATCTCGCAGTAAAGATCAATTAAGTCTCTTGTAGTCTTAACTCGATAAGGTCCTTCATCAATGGATTTGAGAATGTTGACCCCATTTTCCTTTCCAAGACAAGATAATCGGATTCGTTGAGCCCATGAGTCATAATCGCCTGTCAAGCATAGGTGGACGAGTATCCGATCCACCGCTTGAACGTCCTCGCCATGGAAGAAATGATAGTACGCACGATGTTTGACATGATTACAAGTTCTACGGGATTTTACTATTCCTTGATTAAATCGGGAAATTGATTCTTTCACGGGATTTTACTAAACCAAAAGAACAACCGTAAAGAATGTAGCACGAAGAAGTAACAAGACTTAATAGACAAGTAGCTAAACAATCAACTCGCTTAGTTATCAACTCGCAAACCACCTAACTCGCTTTAAAGAAACAAGTCGCTAAAGAACCAACTCGCTAATAGCCAAGTCGCATATAGAGACAACTCGCTTAATAGCAAGTCGCAAACGAGACAACTAGCTTAACCACCAAGTCGCTTAATCTGACTCGCTAGCTGTACAACTTGCTTAATAGCCAAGTCGCTTTAGAACTCAAGTCGCTTAAAGAAACAACTCGCTTAGAACCCAAGTCGCTTAAAGAGTCAACTCGCTAAATAGCCAAGTCGCATATATCAACTCACTTCCAATAACAAAGCAACTCGCTTCGAAGAAACAAAAACACCGAGACTCAACTCGCTTAGTACAACTTTCACAAATAACCACTTTATCAATCAAAAACAACCAAACCACAATGATTTAAGCCTTCCAATTCAAAACATAAACACATATGATGATCCTAAACACAAAAGTACAAGCAAAATTCAAACTTTAACACTAGAATTTGTCCAAATGATTCAAACTCTCCTAAACACCTAAAACCCCAAAAACCTTATGAAATCCACCAAAACAAAGAGCATGAAATATGAGTGATCAAACCATGGCTCTTTGTAAGATATTGGATTTCACAAACACACTAAACCATAATCACATATGAGGCGTTCAAGTAGTTTAGCGAGAGAAAGTTTTAGAGAGAGAAAGAGAAGAGAGTTGGGAACTAGGTGAAACAAAGAAAAATGGTATTGAAGCTCCAACCCTCTACCTTGGGAGGTAGAGGGTATTTATAGTGTCTTACAAATAAACACCACCTACGGGCTGTGGATCAGGCATACAGTGGGTAAAGACCCGTCCGTCATCCATGGTGTTACTTAACAAACTACTTGCTAACATAACTTGACTACGACTACGAGCTTTCTAACGAATACATATACTTGAGGTGACCGACTCTTTAACGACTGAATTTTCTAATTCCTAACACTCTTAACTCCAACGGCGCGACATACAAGAGATACTTGGCTCATACATACTAGGCTGACCCAAATTTTATTAAAGTGCTCAATCCTGTAACATAAAGGTCGTGTAAAATTAGGGTTAGGTCTTCTCAAATTTCCACATCTAGGTAACTTACTCTGGAAAATACCATTACCACCATCTAAACTTGTCGAAACCGGTAAATATAAGAAAGGTGACCGGATCCTTTTCCACCAAATTTATTTATTGCCACATATATTTTATTAATTTCCACCATAGATTATTTTGAGCTTTTATAACCCGATTGGGTCGGTTCCCAACCGATATGTTTAAGTTATCTCTAATAATAATCCATGGCTTTTTCTAACCCATGAAATGTTATCTCCGAATATACAAATTTCCAATTGCAAGACCCATTAAAGCATCCAACAAGAGTGATAGACTAGTTTCTCCATTGTAGAAAGAAAGAAAATATTAATTTCATTTAAGTATTGACGATTTTGAAATCATTTAAGAAAGGGGAATAGGAAATCTAGCAGCAATGAAGGGCATCAAGTTATTCATAACGGTAACAAACAAATCAAGGCACGTACGTGTGAATATACAAAATACACTAACCTTATTTTCCAATTGTATGTGTTATGATTCACAAATCACTGTAAGGGTTTATGATCTGTAGTCGTTGATAGTCCCAAGTTGTTACTTTGATGTTTAGGGGGTGTTTGGCTATGCTTATTAATTGTGCTTATGCCTATGAGCCCAACTTAGCTTACATTAAAAAAAAAGTACATGAAATTATTAAAGGTAGAGGATCATTTAAAAAGTGTGATCTTTTACAAATTCTAAAAGTATTTACAATAATTGGATCATAATACAAGATCTTATCAAATAAAAGAGGATATATACGATAGGAGCATATTAGTCATTCACCAAAAGTAATAATCTATATCGTCATACCGGATCTCCACCTCAAATCCAAAATTGATAAACTATCTCCGATGATCTTCATCACCATCACCACCGCTGCACATTCATAAGCACCATATCCATCACCATCACCATCTTCACGCGGTCAACATCACCGTCTTCACGCTGTCACCATCAGGTTCTAACTGATAAACCTGTCTAAAATCCCCTCCTAAAACCATTATCTTTCTGCCGAATGAAAGTTTGACCCCGGTAATGTCTTGCATAGTTCGATCAACCGCCTCCACACCTTGCCTTTTAACCATTGATGCTTCATCCCAGATTATCAATTTGGCTTGGCAAAGTAGCTTAGCAAGGCCACTTTGTTTTTTGATGTTGCATAATGAGTTTGTATTAAGATTGATGGGGATCTTAAATCGAGTGAGCAGCTTCTTCCCCGACATGTTATTTGCCATACCCAACGAAGCGGTGGCAAGTGTAATAAGACCACGAGAACGAGCAATGGCAAGTAACGCTTACACAAGAATGTTTTACCAGTTCTTCCAGGCCATCAATAAAAACACTGCAGAATCACCGTCAACATGTCTCATGATGGTATCATATGCGCTTTTGATCGTTGTTGAGAGAATGTCGAGCTTAGTATATCTTCATCTTGTACAACTATCAAGCACTCCTCTTGTAACTCACGACAACCAAATGATTCTAAACTTACATCCGAGGTAATGTTGGAAGATCAAAGTCACTAAGACTCTTACCCTTAGATTGTAGAATTGATGATATATCCGTGAGAACCATATTTTGAACCCGCCAACACTTGCACAATTTAAGGTGTAGTCTTCAAAGTGATTCAGAATGGTCATTCCATAACTTACGAACATCTCTGGCTCACAAAAGATTAGAAGAGTCGCTAATAGACTTCTAAAAGGGTCAGCATCTCGTGCATAGAGGACTCACGAGTCACCGATATGCGATCATCACCCTTTATGTAACACCGCCTTATCGCACCACAATATTGTCCGCTTTGCCGTAGGCTCACAACTTTTTGTGGCCTCATTTGAAGACTCTCGCGTGCTTGTACTACTCTCACATGAGCACGCTTAACACCAGGGTTCCTAAGAACTCCACCGCAGAGACCACCAAAACGCTTGTGTCATTGTAAGGCAAATGTTATCTTATGAGCCCAACATCTCTCCGTGCCACAACCGATGTGAGATTTGCCTAGGGTGTTACAATCACCTCCTTAGGGACTCATCATCCTCGATGAGGTTTGCCCTACCATCCCGAACGGCCAGAGTGGCTCGATACCACTTGTAACACCCCGCCGTATCGCATCACAATATTGTCCGCTTTGCCTGTAGCTCACGGCTTTGTTTTTGGCCTCATTTAAAGACTTCCGCAGTCACCCAAGCCAAGATTACTCACATGAGCACGCTTAACCGCCAGTTCCTTAGAACTCCACCGCAGAGACCACAAATGCGTTGTGTCATTGTAAGGCGAATGTTATCTTATGAGCCCAACATCTCTCCGTGCCACGGCCACGATGTGGGATTTGCCTTGGGTGTTACACTTTATTAATCCCTTCGAGGGCCGCTCTACTAAACGTATTGTACACTACGCCATTCACCGTAAAGATATTCAAAGCTTGTAGGTCCTTTAACATGTTGCAAAAGTACACGAGATAGAACCACTCTCCTTCAAATGGGATTAGCGAAACCAATCTTCCTCTCATCTCGCCTTTTTTAAGGTTCCACTGTGTACTCTTGTTCCATGTATAGTACTTGGGATGCCTTTATACAAGTATTGCCTTGCGGCTACGTCTCGCCTTATTCAACTCAAAAAAGCCGTCAACATCGATCTTTATCCCTTTCTTTCTCAAGAATGTCGGTCATTACATCGCCTTCCGAGAATGTAAAATATTGGTTTTCACTTACACATCAAACCATAACACAAAGTGGGCGTATAAGTGGAGTTCTAGAGAGAAAGTTAGAGGTTTAGGAATTTAGTGAGAGAAAGTGAAAGATATTATTATGAGTTCCAACTCTACCTTGGGAGGTAGAGAGTATTTATAGTCTTACATAAAACGCCACACAACGGGCCGGATCGCATACAGTGGGTAAAGACCCGTCTGTCCTCCACGGTGTTACTTAACTAAATACTACTTAGCTTGAAATAACTACGACTACGAGCTTAACGATTACATATACTGAGGTGACCGACTCTTTAATACCGGAATTTCTAATTCTAACAATCTCCCTAGCGGAGGTCAACTCAATCATGTACTAAAATTACATTGAATACAAATAGATATTACATTAACAATTGTTCTTGCATTCTTGATGTAGTACTTTGCTCCTAAGCTCGTAGTCATTGATTCTTCACATTGCATGTTTGGTTACCCGTGGAGGTCTTTATCGATCCACGTGATAGTAATTTTAAGCCGACTTTTGAGATCATCACTACTTAAAATTCTCCGAGATATCCATTGTGATGTTGGTATTATGTGATGTTGTGACATTCGGACCGACATGCTCACATTCGGATCATGAAATCTTCTCATCGTAGTAAGGAAGCTTTCGCTGATTCATGATATCGCGCAGCAGAAGCGAAGCATGGAGTGAAAATATCGTAGTCATTGATGCACTAATCATGATTTCTTTTGAGATGAATGTGTTAAGTGAGCATGCGGCTATGGATTGACCGCTTCATTCGATCGCCTACAAACGCCGGGTGTACCCGCATACAACAGCTAGTTAATAAATCGCACTAAAGTGTCTTTGATCACTTCGCTGAATCGAGGTACACGCCCACGGTGCCTCGCTGATCAAGACAAGTATCGCTGTGATCCGTATAATTCAAGAATTTCTTGATGTGGTTTCGCAATGCTTCTAGTGTTCTCAAACCGAACATCTCAAAGAAGACAACATTTGAGCGAGTGAACCAATGAATAGAAATTCACCGATTGATGAAAAGAGATTTGAAAACAATCGTGTATTGCTCAATAGAAATTGTTTTTGCAATACAACGAAGGTTTTAATGAACATCAATTATCAATCATAAAACACCTTTTGATTTGAAATGTCCGTACACTGGTCGATTTGCTAAAGAAAAAAAAATTTAAGCACAAAGACCGGTTTTTCAAAGGTATCCGCTAATCCATAACCTTAACCAGATTGATTCAATGCATTGAATCGCCCATTGTTTCGCTCGGTTGTCACATGGTTGATCTATATAATAAATCTCACATGCCACCTACCAGAGCTTGTTAGATGTTGGCTCGTAAGGCTTTCCATCTTCATTGTGAATATGTATACACATCACTCGGATGTTCGCAATACCACAAGGATAATGCGAGGACTCAAGATATAATCTCTTCCACATTGTGTGAAACAGAGAGTCTTCATTGAAAGTGTCCTAATGAGATTTATTGATGATCTCGTGGCTCTAGACTCAATTTTGTGCATATTTGGTTCTCTGTCGAGACTAGGAGAGGTCTCTTCTTCAATATCAACAACTCTAAGAGAAAGTCGATAGATTATGTAGGTTCCATGTGAGAATGAAACAAGCCCTTATGAGAGGAACTTGAGTGGTTTGGGAAGTTGTAGTGCAGAGCATCGGGTCCATGACGCCTTGTCTTCAATACTAATGTTACCATCAAGAGCATATGAATTGTACCCGGTTTCGCCCTAAGGTTGAATAAATGGAGGGCTATTTGTTTTCACCCTTTCTCATTCAATTCTTTTAATTCTTCAACCCTTCAAGTGTTTACCGAGACTTCATAGCTAGAACCTTGTTGGGTTTATTCCAAGACTAGCTTAGTCTCATCCGCACTCTTCCCATATCTCATTTTTCTCCTTTTATCATCATACCTAAGAACTCTACACTAACTAGTGGATAGTCTCTCGGTAGATTCTTCCGTTCGGCGGATCATGGGAACACATACCTAACCTTATCATCCTTATATCACCGCATATAAAGTAAAGTTGGTCGGTCTATTTGGTATTGTTCATCCGCCATTTGAACCAATTGAAAACCATTTGAAAATCAATCCAGATACTTGTGATATATTATCAAAACATTTTGTACCGAATTGTTTTTTTTGATATTTTAGAACAAGTGCTCCCCTCAACATGTGCATCAAATGTTTGAAATCGTTTTGCACACGGAGGCAAGAGGAAGAATTAACTTCTTTGATTAACATTTTCTAAAGATATCAACATCACTTCCCAAATCGAATCAAGTAGATAAAGCATTTTGGGAAGGATGAGATTTTCATGATTTTGCCCCTCAATATGTGCTTCTAGGTTTGAAAAGGGTTTGCACATACTAGAGGAACCCGCACATCGAGATAAGTGATCACGCTTCAAATCATAGGTTTAAGATAGATGCTCCCCTCAACATGTGCATGGAAAATTTAAAATCGTTTGTCACATGCGGGAAGGAAAGCATGTACATCCTTATAAAACCATTTACCGAATTATCGCTTTAAACCAATTTAAATCACACATTCTCCCCGATCACAATTATCAAATCATTTGAGATTTGTGATCTCTTATAGATTTAAATTGATTTTGAAAGCTTTAAGGAGAATTGTGACTTGATTATGAAAGCGTTTTAATCGATAAGGATCGGATTTTAAGACTTTAAACCCATTGATAAAACATGCATGAATATCTTTTGAAAACAATTGAATGCCAAATAACTTTTAATTTAATTGAAATCATTCTCCCTCAATCAATGACATAGGTTGTTGATTGAGAGATTGATATTTTGACTAATAAGTCCAGATGATTATCAAAATAGAGATCGAGTTATTTTTCAAACAGCTAGTTTTAAAGCAGATAAATGTTTATAGAATCGAGCATGGAATTTGAAAACATGGTAAAGTATGGCTCGTTCTTTCTTTGAAAAGGTGTTACCACGAAATGATAATAAACCATTGTTTCTTTTCTCCCAAAATATGTTTTTTATTTTTGAATTTTTTATTATTTTTATTTATTTTTAATAAAATTCGAACAATATCTAAAGTCCCGTGTTATTCTTTGAATGACAAAGACACAAACCGTAGATATTATCGAACCGAGAAAAACATGACAAATAGACAATATTTTTGAAGATTTTTCAATTTTTCAAATTTTTATGGATTTTGAGAGTTTTATATTTTTATATTTGATTTTTTGAATAGATATTTACAAGATATAGATGAAGGAAACCTTTACTCCTCGCCTTCCTCCCAAGACGCTTGAGTGTTTCGTTGAAGGCTTTTCAAGCCAAGTCGTGGAAGAATAAACTCAAAACGTTCTCTTCGAAGAGCTTTGGTGAAGATGTCGCTAACCGGTATTCGAGACCTCACAAAATAGAGTTTCACCACACCTCTTTCCACTTGTTCCCGATGAAATGATGTCGAATGTCGATATGCTTTGCTCTTGAGTGTTGAACGTTGTTGCATGAGAGAGCAATAACACTTTTATTATCACAAGATAGAGGATTTTGTTGAATTCAAAGCCATAGTCGATAATTGAGATCTCATCCATAAGATTTGAGCACAACAAGATGACATGGCTATGTATTCAGCCTCTGAGAGGAAATAGAAGTACTCATTTTCTTCTTTGAGGACCACTAACAAGCTTATCACCCAAAAACTAGGCACCTCCGTATGTACTTCGACGAGTATCTTGACACCGCATGATCAAGATCCTGATAGGTCGTTAGTGACATACAGTTGTCCTTCGGCACCAAAGACCCATATTGATGGTTCATTGGAGGTACCGAAGACCCGCTTAACCGCTTCAAGGTGCTTTTTAGTAGGCTTAGCCGGTATCTAGCACACATGCAAACAATGAACAAGATGTCCGGTCTACTAGCAAGGAGGTACATCGGATCCAATCATACTACGATATTTCGCTTGGTCAATCATGATCCCCGAGTGGTCCTCATCTAGTTTGGTTCGATCAATCATGGGGTGTCAACAGGTCACTTGAATCAAATCCAAATTTCTTTAAGATCTCTTGCATATTTAGATTGATTTATGAAAATGCCTCCGGACTTTGTGAAATTTGTAATCCCAAGAAAATGACATTTGTCCCATCATTGACATTTGAAATTTTGAACTCATTTCATTTGAAAACGATCACATTCCATTGGGTGCATCGAGGCAAAAATAATATCATCAACATAAATTTGAACATGAATTAAATGTTTGCCCCGACTTCTCGTGAACAATGTTGGATCAATCGCTCCTTTGCTAAATCCGGTAGATAGAAGAAACTTTGACGATGTATCATACCATGCCCTTGGAGCTTGATTTAAACCGTAAAGAGCCTTCTTCAAACGATAAACGTGAGTAGGATGCTCTTGATTTACAAATCCTTCGTGTTGGCCGATTTAGACGACTTCTTTAAGGTCTCCGTTCGTAAATGCCGTCTTCACATCCATCCGATAGACTACCATGTTCTTACTAGCAAAGATTAGCCAAAAGATTACGATTGCCTCGATTCGAGCAATCGGAGCAAAAGATTCTTCAAAGTCAATACCTCCTCTTGACGGTATCCTTTAGCAACTAATCGAGCCTTGTTCTTCAACACATCACCATGCTCATCAAGTTTCACTTTGAAGATCCATTTAAGAGCAATAATCATTGCACGCCTCGAGTGTGTACTAACTCCCGTACATCAAGTCGATTAAACTCATGAATTTCATCTTGCATGGCATTGAACCAACTATCTTCATTCATGGCGGTTTTAACATCTTTTGTCTGATCTTAGATAGTACGGAGTTGAAGAAACACCATAAGGCATCGGTTGCAAGTTGTTTTCGTGTTGATACGGTGACGAGAGGGATTTCCAATGATGTTGTCCAATGGATGATCGTGAGTCCATTTTCTAAGGTGTTCATATGGCGCTTGTTGAGGGACCGAGGTAGCAGAGTCGATGTCTCAAGAAGATGGTTCGATGATGATTCGTGAGCAAATATGTTTTCAAATGGAGCATCTTCGTGAGTAGCAAAGGGATTAACTTCATCATTGATGCGAGCGGCCCATGATGTACATTTGAAGAATGATGATTTGTTGATGAGATCAAGGATCAGCAGCAGTGCTTCTTGACTTAAAGATATTGAGACCGAGGATTGACTTCATTCACGTGAATATGAGCGGTCTGTTGTAGGAATCGACACCTCATTAGTACTTGGATCATAAAGTTCATCAAACATAGGATCAAACAATTTCTTTAAATCATCTCTTGGATGGAGGTACATATGGAGTTTCTTGAGAAGAGTTTGGAACAAGGGATGAACCAATGGGACTATTTTGAAGTGCTGGTCCCGAATCGAATTGTCCAGAGCCATTTGACCGGTCGACCATCAAACGTAACGTGAATTGTTTCCATGATATTTCGGGTTCTTTTGTTGTAGATTCGTATCCCTTTTGTTTGGTGCATACCTACAAATACTCCAATGTCTCGCTTTAGCTCTAAGTTTGCCTAAGTCTTGTCCCTCATTAGTTGGATAACACAATGCACCAAACACACGAAGGAAAGAGAGATTAGGTTTTCTGTTGCGGACAAGTTCATATGGAGTTTTTCCATGAACAAAGGTGAATCGTGAACGATTTTGTGTGTAGCATGCAGGTGGCAATAGCTTCACCAAAGAAACATTGGAACCTTTGAGTAAATCAAAGATTGTTCTAGCGGCTTTACAAGAGTTCGATTTCGCCTTCAACTACACCGCTCGCTGAGGAGTTCGTGGAACACTTCTTTGATGGTTGATTCCAACGCTTTCATAAAATTCACCGAGTTGTTTGTTGATGCACTCGGCCCATTGTCTGCTCGGATTATTCGACTGCTTTGTTAAGTCGAACTGCACTGCTTGATGAGTTTGATGATGATATCGTGAGTTTCATCCTTTGTCCTTAAGAACTTGACCTGTGAATCTAGAGTAATCATCAACCACAACTAACACATATTTCTTCCCAAAGATATTCTCGCGACCTCATTGGTCCACATAAACCATGTGAATCATATGAAGAACTTCCGTGATGAGTTAGTAGGTTTGGGTTTATGGGCATACTTCTTGCTTTTTCCCAATTGACATGCCGAACAAAGATGATCTTTTCATACTTGAGTCTAGGTAAACCTACAACTAAGTCCTTTCGGAGAGATCATTGATGGTACCAAGTTCAAGTGATTGAGACGACGATGCCATAACCATGACTTTGTTTTAGAGGCCTTTGACATCAAGCAAATTGGAGAGGACTTCATCATATCTTCGATAGAGATGGTGTATAGATTTGAACCACGTGAACCTCTTAAAAGTTCCTTACCATCAAGTTCTCTAACGAAGCGGTATGTTTTTCAAGGCTACTTAGATCGTAATCGCAGATTGACCAAACAGAGAACAAGTTGTGACCAAGACCTTCTACATAGTAAACCCCGGAGATAACACTTTTGCCAACAACATAGTCTCCATAACCCATAATAGCACCGAAATGATCATTCCCGAATCTAATCGTCTCCGATGAATTTGCTCACGGTTCATGAGCCGTGACCGGTCGCCAATCATATGCTTGAACAAATTGAGTCCAGTACCACGTAATCCGATTTGAACGATCCGCAGTTGAACACGCATAAGAATGGATAATCGATAATTGGGATCCCCATGCAAGAATGGATTCCATTTGGTTAGTAACAATGGTTGGAACACCCACATCGTAAATAGAAGCATTCATATCGTAAATTAAGGCAATGGAATCATTGTGAATAGATGCAAGATTAGTGTCTCAGATTGGCCTGCTCACAAGGTGCTCACTTCTTAAGGGAATAGTTCTACCAAGAGGCATCCATTTTCTAGTGGGCATTGTCCGATTAGTCTTATGACCAATGTGTAGCCAATAATAACCTATCTTACTAAATGTTCTTCCTGGGTTTCTTTGTTTTCTAACTTTCTTTCGCTTTTGCCTTTTAGCCTTCTTAGCATGAATTTTAGCATTAACAATATTAATCGGACAATTAACATCATTAGGCAAAACATTAACACCACATTCATGATTAGAAATGAGTTCAAGCAGACATCAATACAAGGTTTGCAAATAGTATCGAATTGAATTAATTACAAGACGCCTATGGCTAATACTAGAATCAACACAATTCGCTTTATTCGGTTCAAACTTAAAGTTCCTAGATTGTTCTTCTACTCTTTCCAAAGGCACATTCTTAGCTTGCGAGGTCCTATCATTCCTTGTATTGTCTTGAGACTTTGACCGCTCCCTTTAATGTCACCGACACTCTCTGAGAGGAATGGGAACATTAGTTGGTTTTACTACTCTTTGCATCACCTGCTTAGATGTGCCGATCCGAACTACATGCAGCACACTAAGGTTCACTTTCTTAAAACTAGAAGTGCTGGATTTGTACTCCTAGAAGGCATGCTTGAGTTCTCTTCTTAGCATTGACAAACCGAATCGACCTACTTAAAGGCACACTAAGGTTCACATTCAAAACATTGGACATCGAATGAATATCATACTTGGCATTAGGCATCGAACATGGAATCAAAGGATTAACTCTCTCACCCAAGGACTTTGGGCATATTGTGATCAAGCATTCTAGGATTTCGAGATCGTTTGGCATATAAGCATGCATGTCCAATTGCATTATCATGAGGTTTTCTAACTTATCCTCTTCAACAATCTCACGAGACATTCTAGGAAATCCTTAAGGATGAGAAGTATGTTTGAACAAGAAGTTTGTTGTTCCGAGATGAGGAGGACATATTTCACGATAAAGCATATTTATTACAAGGGTGAACCTTTGATACACCATTCTCCCCATTGGTCATTGGCATTTTCCCTTTACCCCGACTCTTCGATTCTCAATTTCCTTTGCAATGAACCTATTTGTTCGTTATTTTGTTACGAGTGACCTTTATTGATTCAAATAACTCATTGAAATGACGCTTAACCTTTTCATTTTCTTCTAGAAAACTTTCGCTTTCCTTTGTAATGCATTTACTAGGTTTTGAAGATGAAACGCTTGAGAATTCTCGAGAATCTAAAGGAGGAGGCGTTTGGGAGCCTGTCATATTGTTCGCTTGACCCTTTAATTGAGAGATTTGGGCTTTCAACTTTTGATCGTGTTGCAATGAGCTAGAATCTGCTCATCACGCTTGTTAATTTTAAAAGCGCATCAAACTCGGAGCATCCGAGGATGTCTTGATATTTGAAGTTTTGACATTTTCTTTAAGATGTTGATATTTTAGTTGTAAATTAAAATGCTCAACTTCTAGTTTAGAAAATGTTTAACCAAATTGTCGGATCATCCAGCTCAATTTTCTCGCTTAGTTTAGAATTAGTTTTTCAAGCTCAATGACACGATCATGGGAGACTTTCAGGCAATGATAATTCATGAAATTGGGAAGCATTAATGGAACAATTTGTAGTGTTGAAAACACATCTTGAGCAATACATTTAAATCGTGTTCTCATTTAGTGTATGCAAGTTCTTCCTCTCAATCTCATTATATTTTAGTGCTCGCTCATAGTCATTAACTTCAACTATCATTGCATCAAATTCCTTTTCCATTCCTTAATATCGCTTCAATCCCTTTTAAGACTCTCAAAGTGATCTTTAGAAGTTTAAAGAAAGGCATGACCTCGCCATAGCATTCTTTTGTTTGTTCAAACCCCTTTCCCTTCAAGAATCCCAATGGGTGTGATCCTTTTCTTACAAGTTTTCTCAAAATCAACAAATAGTTGAAAATAACATATTGACCGATTAAGATCTTGCTTTTAGTAGCAATCGCTCTAGGAACTAGATGCATTGGTTTATTGGGAGGATACAGTTGCTTTAGGCATTTTCCAAAGGGAGGTTTGTTTCAACAATATTTTCTCGCTTTTCGCTTATCTAAGTCCATTTTCCGTAACACTTTTCGGGAGTCAATAATGTTTGAGGCTTAAACATGTTCAAGGAGATCCAATTCTCCTTTTGTAGTCATGGGAGTGATAATTACTTTCTTCTCTTTGCATTTAGGATCATTTAGTTTCTTATTCATCTTCCCTAGTGATTTCATCTATTTTCTTATCTTCCTCTCGTGCACTCAATGCAACTAGGTTTTGTCTAGGTTTAAGAATCTCTTTGCCATCATAGATCACATTTTGAGTCGCTTTTGCTATCTTCCGCACTGTGGTTGGGTTTATCTATAATGGGAAGACTATGCTTATCGCTAGAACTCTATGCTTAGTGATCATGCGAGCAATCAATGGTGTTCCTTGTATGTACAACTTGTTTTCAAGTTTGTTTTTCAAAGTTTTGATTAGAAAATCTTTCAAGAGTTTTGATTCCTTTGCATTAAATTCTTGCTTAGCATTTTCACATTTTCTTGAAGTTCTTGTTTTTGTTTAGCAAGCACTCAAGCATCATGGCCCAATGTTCAAACAACTTGTATATCAATCACTTATACTCCGTTATGATAAATTTCTTTTCAAAAAAATTAAGCTCAAGCCGTGAATTTGTGTCCACCGTGAAATATTATCATGACCAAAAATACCATTCTAATTGCCAAAGATTAGATCAAACCTTATCATAATCAACAATACATTTGATATAAGATTGTTGGAGCATGTGTTAATTATTATTAGGTCCAAAAGAATAGTCCAAATCCCACCTATGTAAGTACTGGCACAATAATTGATTTGAATGATATGTCATGTAAACCCCCTTGATACATTAGTTAGCCAAGCACACTTAGATAATGATGTCTGGTCGATCACACAGGCCCAACTCACATCAAAAAAACGGTAAAGTGATAAAACCCATGATCAAAAAGAATTAAAACCCAATTGGCCCACGATGCACAATTTGTAATACCCGATCCATACAGGGTAATAGTTATAACCGATTAAATACCCTCACTCAATATAACATTAACACTAAAAACACTCACAAATCAAACCCTAAATATATTAATCATCCGCCCCCATCTCTCCCAATTCTTCCCACACAAATCCACCACTCATCAAACCCAAAATCTTCTCCCAAATATTTCGTCCCCGTCACATATCATGTATCAAACCCACAAATTAATCTTATGTTATCAACCACACATCACCATGTGGATGGTTTGATGTTGTCAACGCCACAGGTTGGCTAAGAGGCATGGTCTTTTGCTCGACCTAAAACCACAGGATGGTTTCGTGTTCAGATCGGTTATGAAGACCGACCCAAGACATAAGGTAGGTTTTAATTGTTTTGAGCATCTATTTTGTTGAGTCTTGAACTAATCAAAGAGATAGAAATAACAACCTTGTTATATTTTATTCCTTGAATGATTCAATATCATTGAAGTTTGACTTCAAAATTGATCATTGATGATAGTGGTTCAAGAAAGAAAAATCTTTTGAAAGATATAACTTGAATCGCTTTCGAGGTCATTTAAATTTTTGCATATTTGATTTTATCCATTTCGAGTCCTTTTGTAGATCTATGATGATTATATTGATTCGTGTCTAAGACTTTGATAGTCTTGAGGTTTCATTGGAGAACCACGAATCATGAAAACTGAGATCGCATTTATTGTTGAGACCAGATCGAATAGAAAGATTGAGAGGGTAACGAATGTGTTATCACTCCAATCTTGTAAATTCGAATATGTGAAGGAAGTAATCATATCATAGATCGATGATTATAGTGTTCTTTTTGTGTGTTTGGAGATCTTTTAAGGTCTTTCATATGAGGTTAGCTTCACAAAAACAAAGAACACACTGAGATCTAGTCATTTCAGTTTATCATATATGTATGGGTCTTGTTGCTGTTTTGATTTGGTATGTGAGGTCAAGTGGTCAAGGTCTTTCATCTCCTTCATCCTTTCTGTCAAGTCGCCATATGGAGTCAAGTCGCTACATCCATTTATCTCACAAGTCGCTACCCTTTAATTGTCACAAGTCGCTAACTTGTTAACAAACAAGTCACTAGCACAACTTTTTAACCAAGTCGCTATAACAACTTCATTTTTAACATTAACTCGCCACGACTTGTAAATACAAGTCGCTAGGCATATTTCTTATACAACTCGCCACACTAAGTCGCTAAATATGAAGTACAATATATTTGGACACTTTTGACAAGTCGCTAAGAAGAATGACCACAAGTCGCTAGCAAGTTTTCCGAGTTTTTGCGTTATTCGACCATATATCCGACCACCTTCATAGTTACCCGTAAAACATAGAAAACCGCATAGAAACCGATATTATGACTCATTTTGACCAATATTAGACCACCAATAAACCGACTGATTCATTCTCGAATAAAAATGGTACAAAACAATGTAAAGCGATGATGATAATGAAAAAGTCACATTTGACCAAAAGTTACATTAAGTCTTGTTAACAACTATATGATACGAAACTTATTATCCGACCAAAAGTACAAAAAAAGCTAACACAAGATTCAAAACCATGAACAAATCATCAAAACACAAAACCTTGGCTCGTACCAATTGTAGGATCGTAACTATTGTTGTTATGATGATTCGGTGGTCTTGGATGATCAAAATACATAATAGCCATTTTAGAGAGAAAGTAGAGATGGGTGTTCAAGCTAGAGAGTTGCTTTGTAAATTATGGAATGTTAGATTGAGAGCACCACCCTTCCATGGATGGAAGGGTATTTATACTTACAACTTAAACGCCCTCCCGCTTGACGCTGGATCGTGCATACAGTGGGTAAAGACCCGTCCTTCATCCACGGTGTTACACTAAACTATTCTACGCTACAAACTAACTAATAAACTACTAAACAACGAATAACTACAAGTCTACGAGCTAAAATATGCTAGACCATAATTGGGGTGACCGACACTTTAATATGGAATTTCCAATTCCTAACAAGAATCCTTTTCCTCTCCTACCGCTTGGCGGGACATCAAGCCGGACTCTTCTTTCCGTAGCTTTGCCGGCTTTGCCGCCCACATTGTCCACAATGGTCTCCCGGACCGTGATTAAGTTCCTGAGGGCTCTATGACGCGCCCAAACCGCTTCATCCCGCGCAGTTTTTCGCCTCTTGTAATGTTCTTTCTCCGGACGCCACTCAAGGGATCCGTTGGTTGATGAAGGCGAAAGAGACATCTCGCAAACAAAAGAAAACAAGTGATAATAAAACAAAGGGAAAGAAGACAATAAGACGCGACAAACCCTAAAAGAAGAACCCACCCTCGTGATCAAAGCCATAAAGGCGGGTCGCTACCAGTAGCATCATCCCAAGCACGGCTAAGGCCAATCACGCAAAGGAAAGGCTCTAAACTTTAAAAGGAGCACATCGCGGTCAAGGAGGAGCATTAACCTGTGTCAATATCACATCGGCCGGGTGGATCACGGCCAACAAAGACCTTATCATTCCACGAGATGGACAAAGGAAAATGGTCGATCAACCCAAAAGAAATACTCCTTCCAATTCTTTACGTAATCCAAGGAGCGGTATGACAAACCGGCACAACTAACGACTTAGGACCCTTACGCTTCTCTAGGGTCATCCACCCGCCCTTCATCCCGTAATAGTAAAACTTCCTAAATAAAGGTACGGTAGGGTTCCACCATGAACGCGCATAGGATCTCAAATGACTAATCCTAGCACAAGCTAATACGACAATCATGACAAGTTGATTTGAAAATACCCAAAACCCTACACAGAACGCGGAAAGGGAATCCTAAAATTACGTAACTAAAAACCTAGTGTATACGCCTTATCTTACCCCTCGAGGGGCATCCTTTATGGTATTACCAGACCGTGGAGAAGAGGATGAACAGAGAAGGATACGGTATTTGGAGCAAAATCACTAAGATCTTTCGTGATAGCTTACAAGTAAAATCGCTTAGAGTTTTTAGCCATTGTACTATAATAAGGAGAGAAAACCTAACCCGAGAAGTAAGGACGATACACAAAAGGCTTGGTAGGCTTTTTTTTTTACACGCCAAGAAGAAATGGCAATGAGCTAATAAGGTAAAAAGGAGGGTATTTATACTCCTAAAAGTAAAACTAATGGGTTAATCGCAATAAAAGTCGCGTGTTTCCAGCCTTTATCCTACGCCCAGATCCGCCTAGATTAACGGACGAGATCAAGCAAACCAAAATGTCACGTCACCGAAAACGCTACGGTCAAGAATCGTCATGATTCCCAAAGGATGCTTGTAACGCCTATCCATAGCGTAGTAGGAAGCACAACAAGAATGACTATGGCACACGCGGACACCAACCGCGGATAGACGAAAGAATTAGTCTAGAACGCATGTACCGAACCAACAAGCATACTAGACTGGGGACTTGATCACAGACAGCCCCCGACATCCGTGACGGGTTAGGCGCGGATCAAACATAACCCGTCAAGGCCATTAAACCATTGCCATGGGGGCGCGGCTCGGAGACCAAGGAAGGACCAATCCACGGACAAGAGACACGCCCGAGGACGGCCATAACCGCGTCCCACATAAAAGGTAGGAATCTTGCGTGCTTAGAGTACTACACTGCAGTCCCTAAAAGGGAAAGCGGGACAACTCTCGCCCAAAAGCATCGTCACACAAAGAACGGACAAGCTCGAGTTGACTTACGCCACTCCCCACTTACAAGTTGTCGCCTCATGGCCCGTGACCTTGAGAACACAATGTAAAGGTCAACCATATAAATAGAGGCCTCGCCACTATTCAAAGGGTAAACATACACACTCTCTCTCTCTAGAACCGACTTTATCTCTAAAACCATTACTCACTCACGCTGAGGTTGACCGCGAACCCGCTCCATGTGAGACTAACTGTTTGTTTTCTTTAGCGTTTTAAACCAGAATCATACTTAATACAAGATCTATTTCCGGGAAGTTAGCATACACTAATCTTTATCGTGGAGTGCTGTAATTGTATTAACAAAGG
The DNA here is from genome assembly GCA_022545495.1 of Chrysanthemum lavandulifolium. Lineage (NCBI taxonomy): Eukaryota > Viridiplantae > Streptophyta > Magnoliopsida > Asterales > Asteraceae > Chrysanthemum > Chrysanthemum lavandulifolium. Next base: position 127,783,040 of record CM040245.1, read on the forward strand.
ATGTACTAGCTACATGCTCACCCACAGCTCTTCAATTTCCGAGAGAAGCTTCATTACATTTATAGACGCTGGTCCGGTCAAGTCGCCATATGAACTTTATACCTCTTAGATTTGGATCATGCTTGATTCGCTAAAAATTACGCCGGGCTTGTAAAGGTATTGAGTGGTCACTAAAGAGCATGTTCATGCTGCAGAGGCTAATGCCACCAAAGCTAATAATCAAGCAAAACCTTCTCGACACCTTGAACATGGAGGAGCAGAAACACCGGTGGTATATATCACTACGAAAATGCATCTCTACCTAATGCAAGCTCGCACTGCAGGTTATCGAGTCTTTAGCACTGCTCGTGCTTATGGTGGATCCGAGTCTCACATGTATGACATGGAACATGATCGTGAGACTTCGAGGAGACAAGGGTCTTGATAATGGTCTTGGTTACGTGGAAATAAGGTTTGAAATCCAACCGGATATTCGTGAGATCCTTGATGAAGATGATGAGGATATGTCGTGGGACCAAGGAGATGAAATTGATGAAGATGAGGATTGGGATGATGAAGGCCGCAATGATCCGGAAGAAGATGAAGACCACCACTTGCCACATCCGGATAATCGATCAAGATGATCACGAGATTGAAGATGAGTTTGACGAGGACATGATTGAGGAAGAAGATGAAGATGAAGAAGATGATGATGGTGGAGTTATACCGAGGTTGGGCGAGGAATGAATGGCATAAATGTATTGGATCATATTAAGGTTTTGGTAGAGATCATAGTTTTCCTAATAATACTCTTCATGTGAAGCATGTTGAAGTTTTTGGTTCCGCACGCCAAGGTCGTACAACATCTATCTATAATCTTCTTGGCGATCGTGACAGCCTCGTTCTGCTTCAAAGATCCACTTCTAACGAAACCTTCATCCTCACGTCGTTGTTTCTACACGACAAACAGTAACTTTTCTCTCGTGGATGGTCGCAGAATGTCTTCTTATTAGAGGTGTCATTAGACCCGTTTTCTAACAATGACCGAACTCTTTTTTTCATTTTTTTTATTTTTTTATTTTATTTATTTATTTATTTTCCTACAAGTCAAACATAAACTTTCATAGTTTGGCTAAAATGGAAAAAAGTGCCAAATGGGCCAAGGTTGCCAAAAGTGTTTTCAAATGGTTTAAAACCTCTTAAAGCCATAACAGAAAAAAATAGATTATTATTTTAACAGTTGTAGTTATTTTTAGACCAGTTAGTATTTATACAACAAAATTTGGTATTTATAGCTTATGATATACATCAAAACTTGTACATCCGTTTCAAATGCATATGCCATTTCGCAACAAAAAGTGTTGTCACCGGGTTTGCAACACTTGACCAACTCATTAAGACCAGTACTAAAAAAGTTGCTTGTTTTACCCAAATTGTTTGCCATTCATATTTTAATGCATATTCATTTTATTTGATATTACCCGTTATGTATGAGCTTAGTTATGAAACTTGAGCTTATTAGCTTTCACGAAATTAAGCTTTGTTTTGATGACAGAGTCGATGGGAGCTTTTAAAAACATAAGCTCTTAAAATGGTTACTTTTTCTAGCTCGAGCTTATAATATAAGCTCCAAAGACCAACTACTTTTGCCAAACTTACCCTTAAGGTGATATATATGATGTTTGAACTTTATTTGGTGGTACATTGTCCCGTCATACTACAATCTCGCTCCACGATCTCTCATCTTATATTGTTATTATGTTTTGTCATATTCCAGATAATGCTCGTGATGGGCACCTTGAAAGAAATTTGGAGTCATCCTCACACGATTGATTCTATTTTCCGAACTTTGAGGAACGGTCGCCATGGACAGCATGGACACCGCCTTAGCATGTGGACCGATGATCGCAAAGTGGTGGATCAAATGCATCTAGCATACCCTCGTGTCTAGAAGATTTTTGGTTTCTCATCTAACACGACCAACTCCCGAGAAAGCCTCCGATCAAGACGAAATGGATGCTCAAACTAAAACGAGTCCGGTGAGTCCCAAGAATGGGCTAGGATGGTACCGAGACCACTCGCCGACACCAATGGTAACAGTGACCAGCCGATGCTCGTGATTCGGAAACACACCAACAATCAATGAACTTGGGGCGGGCTGGATGACCTCACTGTTGATATGCACTTTGAACAAAATGATGGTGTTTTATGTGATGTTGAAGTTGTGAGCCAAGAAAGTAGTGGAAGTGGAGCCACATTAGAGAAAGTCTTAGAAGTCCGGATGTTGATATTGGAAGGCTTGATGGTCAAGATGATGGAGGCGAGAGGCAAGGTCCTAGGAGAATTAATGCATCACTGGGAATACATCAGAAGCTTGAGAGATGCATCTCTTCATAGGTATGAGAGGTTTGAAAATCCCGGTCAAGAAATGATCAAAGCGATCCCGCCGGGGTGAACCACGTGATGGTGCCTGGCTCGCCCCAATTGACCCTGCTTTCGGATGCTCTTCCGAGGAGTTTGTTAAAATATATAATCCAATATTCCTTGTGTGTTCTTTGTTTTGTGTTTTATGTTTCGTGTATTGTCAAAGCCCATGTGGTTCTCTCGCCCATCTTCTCAAGTATCACCAAGCCTTCTCTGCCCATTTGGATTGTTCCGCTTGGATGTCCTCATATAAGAGACCATTTTCTCTTCATTTAGGGTTAGAGGAGTATATTGGTTGCTGCTTCCGCTATAAAATATCTCTCTCATTTCTACTGATCTTGAGACTTCAACTCAAGATCCTATCTATCCTTTTATTATTGATGTTTATCTTGTAAAACTATTATCAAGTTAGATAATATGATCACACCAGAGTAGCTGTGGTGATCTTTTATGGTTGTAAGCTTCCGCTGTTGAACTTTAGGCTGTTTGATCTATATAAAGAGTTTTGGTTTTTGTATATCATGTTTTTCACATGGTATCGTAGAGAAGGTTGGTTTAAAAAGTGGGGTTCTTGTGTTTGGGGATCTTGGTCCCGTGTTTTTTGTTGTTCGTGGCTTGGCGGTTCATTGCCTCCTAGACTAAGTGAATCTAGGAGAAACAGCTCGATCAGGTCATGGAGATTGCATACTGTAACACCTCTTGTCTCTCTCCTTTATTTATGTCCTTATGTTTCGCTAGAATGTTGGAGGATAGGTTGAGGACATTTGAGAAGTTGTCGATTGGATTGTTGGAGTCTCATTGTTATTTGTGGAGGTATAAGGTGTTGCTGCTTTTATTTATCATTGTTTTTGGTTGTTATTTGGTTGTGTTTAATTTTAGGTATTATGTCTGAACATGGTAATTCTGACGATGAGGGTGTCAGTGATCCTGTCACTCTTATTGGTAAATTTGATGTTAGTAATCCTCTTCATTTGCATCCTAATGACTCTGATGTGCTTACTATTATCTCTGTCAAACTTAGAGGGACTGAAAATTATCAAATTGGCTAATGCTATGCTTCTTGCCCTAGAGGGTAAGAATAAATTGGTTTTATTGATGGCTCTTGTAAAGGTCCATTATCGATGAGGTTCTAGCTAAGCAATGGGATAGAGTTAATGTTGTTGTTTTAGGATGGATTTTGAATTCTATCTCGAGGAGTTATTCCTTGGCCAAATTTTCTAAAAAGCTAAACATGTTTGGAATGAGTTAAAGGAAACATATCATAAAGTCGATGGTTCCGTGATATTCAACTCGCATCATAAAATCAGTTCTTTGAAACAAAATGGCTCAATTTGTCCGACTATTATCATAAGTTGAATGCCTCAGGGAAACAAGATGATGCCATGGTTGAGTTGCCTAATTGTGCAGGTAATCGATCCGATGAATTTAAAAGCATAATCAATCAATGAAACTTATGCAATTTTGATGGGTCTTGATGAGTCTTACATGAGTATTAGAAGTTCTATTTTGTCTAGAGACCTTACCGATGTTAAAGGGCTTATGCCATTATCTCTAGTGAGGAATCACAGAGTGGCATCCTGGAACCAATTCCGTACTCTCAAAGGGTCGACCTCGCCTTCTTAGCTAGTGGTCTTGCTAGAAACAATTTTCAAAAAATCGAACTCATACACTAATGCTAGGCATAACTCAAGATTCGGATCTAATTACAACACTGGGTTCAAACCCGTGGCGTGAATGTGACAAGACCTAATGTGAATGTTAACTCAAGTCGTAAAGAGCATTGTGGTTATATTGGTCATACTATAGACATATGCTTTAAAATCATGGGTATCCCCGATTTTGGAAAAAGAAAGGGGACAAGGTGGTAAGGGTAAAATGTTGCATACAACTCATTGGGTCCTCGTGGTATGATAGTCCTCCGATCCTCGTGGTTCACCGATCGGCTCCCAAACGGTCAGTTTATTACACAAGTCAACCACTTGTGAATGGTCAACCGTAATAAAAGCCAAACACTTGAGAACGCAATGAAATTAAGTCCAGAGAGTTTAGTGTTTTCCCTGTCGTTAAGTCCCAACGAGTGTATGTAATCGAATAGCCAAACGTGTAGTGATCGGGTGATATTGAACAAGAAAGGGTTATAATTGATACTAGATGACAAAGGAAAAATGAAAGAAAATTAAAAGCTAAATTATATTAAATAAACGCTATCACTATTTTTTAAAATTGGATTTTCTTGATTTTTTCTTTTATAAATTTGAATGAAAAACTAATTTTAACTTTTAAAACTAAATTAAAATACTAAAAATTATTAAAATAAATAGGAAAATTGTGAAACTATTTTCAAAAATCTAAAATAACTAAAGATAATTTTCAAAACTAATTTTATATTTTTCGATGATTTTTCAATTTCTATGAATTTAAAACTATTTAAAACTAATTAAATGGCTAAAATTACAAATTTAACTAAGAAAAATCTGAAAAATTATTTTTGCTTTTTATATTTATCTTAATCTATGAAAATTGAAAACTTATTTTTGAAGATTTTCTGATTTATTTGGATTAAAACCTATTTAAAAAGTCCTAAAAACTGATTTAAAATAAGAAAAATAGCAAACAGTGATGAAAAATTATGAAAAATTCAGGAAAAGTCTAAAATATTATTCTAATTTTATGAAAAATATAAAAACTATGGCTTATGTGAAGGATTTAAAAGCTGAAGTGTAAAAGCTTATGAATAAGCTAGACAAAATAAGCTACAAGCTGTAGAAGAGCACCAATTAACTACAGAAGCTATAATATGCTAAAACTACTCTAAGGCAACTTATTGCAACTACTTTTAACTTCTAAAAATCAATCCACAAGAATTTGAGCTAATTAACTACTAAGGCAAAACAAATTTCTAACCCCTATCTTTTAGCTAAAGCACAGGCTTATCAAGAGAGCTTGTGGAAAACCTGAAATTAGGTACTCTTAACAACCAACCAAAGATCAACTATACCAAGTTTCAGCCAAGGAGAAACTAAATTGAAGCCTTGAGAGCTTCAGAAGTAGCTGTGCACACTCACATGTATCGAGCATGTGCAGGCACTTTTAGCTTAATACACAAGTCGATTTGAAGCTTATAAAAATTACAAAATTCTACAAAAATCAAATTTCAACTCTTGACCAACTGAACTTGTTAAGTCCAAAATTTCACTTGAATTGATCCAATAATGAATCAATGAAAATTCCTCAAACCTTGGTGAAAACTGAGTTTTACAATTTTTTTTGACTTTTACACAGAAATGAGAGTTTGACTTTTATGAGTTTTGAATCAAATTATCTGATTGATTATGTTATTAAAGGATGAATTGAGACTGATGCAAGCTATTTTGCTACTTTCTCTACCTAAATGCACAATTACACTAACTGTTTCAAATCCATAAGAATTCAAGAACAGATTTATTGCAAGATTGACTTATGCTATTCTATGTGCAAATGCATAGTGAATTAAGTCTAAATGTCTTAAATGAGACTAAGTTGATCGATCTAAACCACAAACCAAAACTTAAGCTCAATATATCCAACTGATCCAAACACTAGTTATATGACCAATATCCAACTATTCCAATCGTAAGCACTTCCAAGTCTAATCTATCCTCAAATCGATTCACTAAACTCAACTTACACCTAGATGAAATGATAGTGACAACATTTGAATTCTAGTGCAGATATGATCTTATAGGTGCAAAATGTAACTAATTCGAGAATCGAGACTAATGATAGCAATGAAACAAATTGAAAAACAAGCAAACAATCGAAAATCACCATGACTTCTAGACATAATGCTAAATAAGTTATACTAATCAAGACTTATGAGCTATAATAGATTTGAGAAAGAACTTGTACTCACATTTGATCCAACCACAACAGATGATAACCGAGAACCATTCTATCTATTCTATACCTTTTCTATATCCAAATCAAGCTAAATCAACTCAATTCTAATCTAATTCCGCCTTTCTCAACCCAATCCTCGCTTCATTTGACTTTTGTTGACCGAGCTTGATCCTTGTTATGGCTTGAAACTCAAATAAAGTGAAGCTTACCAAAAGCTATATTGAGCTTATATAAGCTTAAGCTAACAGACACCGAGCTTTTGAAGCTTAAAAGCTAATTTGCTTTGTTTTTTTTCCGGTATTTTCCTTTTTTTTTGTGATTTTTTTTTATTTGAGATAAACAAACCGCAATTAACTTGGAAATCCAACAATACAAATCAAACTCAAGTGATGAACTGAATTAAGAAAACAAGAAACTCAAACAAGGATTTGGGAACAAATATCAATTTCATTAAAATCTTAAAATTACAACCGGGATTACAAGACCGAATTACTTAAAAAATTTAAACCGAGAATACAAATAAAACTATAAAACTAAAAACTACCCCCGCCCAATGCTTCTTCCTTTATATAGTCAACAAAAAGCTTTCACTGAGACTCAACCTTTCCCACCAATAAAATTGGCGTTGGATGCTTTGACTCAATTTTAGCCGTTGATGAGAATTTTATGGAAAACTCTTTTAGCCATTGGGACAGTTGAGTGTAGGAAGGAAGCATTTAATGCTTCTTGTTTTGTTGTTGAGGTGGAGTGATAAGGGTGTGGGAGTTGAAGTGGAGGTGAGGTGATGGTCCGGTTTGGTAGAGAAGTGGGTGAGGAAGAAAGGATTTTGGAGGGAAAAAGATAGGCGGCAATGATCGTTTGACTGGGGAATATTAATAGGCGGGGGTTCAAGGGTCAAGGGTGTTTTGACAGGGTTCATGGTCCAAGGGGGGTTCAAGGGTGTTTATTAATAACAAGGACCATTGTTGCAATTCACCAAACTTGAGGACCGAAATTGCCAATTTTCAAAGTTGTTCCAAGGGTCATTCTTGCCAAGTTTCATTAGTACAAGGACCATAAAAGATAATTTTCCATTTTAAACTTCCAAGGACTATTTTTGCCATTTTGAAACTTGAAGGACCAAACTTGTAAATTCTCCAAACTTTTTACCCAAGGATCATTCTTGATAAATTTTGATTTTGAAAGGACTTGGGTTGACTTTTATTCCAAAACAAATGCTCGTGGACCGATTTTGTCAAGATTTGAAAGTCTGGGACCTGAAATCGCCAATTATGCAAACTTAGCTCGCTTTTTCATCCGATTTTAAACATTTTGCATCCAAACATATAAAATACACTTTTGGGATATTTTCAGATTTTGATGCATTTCGAGTGTTTTAAATGTTTTGCGTCAGATTTGACCAAAATGATGAGATTCACACACTCATCATTCAACGATGAGTTAACTTGCCACTTTGGTCTCCCTCATTAAGGAAACCAAAGTCTCGAGAAAATGTCCAAGCCAACATGGCGGTGTACTTACTTTAATTCTAGCAAACTGCTCAATGACAATTTTGATAAATTTTTGTTCCAGTTCTAGTTCTATGACAAAATGAATTATGTTGGTAAAGTTAGACTCGTGCTAATCAAAGACATGACCAATAGTGAGAAAGAGTTAGAAAATGTTTATGATATATCTCACCTTAATATCAAAGTGTCTCACCCAAATGGTACTAATGCCATCATCTCCAAAATTGGAAACCTTAGACTTGGAAATGGTCTTGTCTGCTTGATGTGCTTGTCATTCCTGATTATTGTGTGACCTTGATTTATGTTCATAAACTTGCTAGAGATAATAAGATCTTAGTTGTGTTTGATGAAAGTAAATGTTTCTTTGTGAATCAGATTTGAATCAAAAACATTCGGGATTGGTAAACAATGTGGTGGTTTATATTATTTAGATATCAAGGTACTAAATGTGATAATATTAACATTCAAAGATCAAAGGTTCTTGTCTAGATATGATTGGCACAAGAGACTTGTCCACCCGGTGACCCCGCTCTTGATGTTCTAAAAAGTATTTGAAAATTGAAAAATGATAAATATGAGGTTTGTGAAATCACAAAGAGCTAAATGACTAAGGAACCCTTCCTTTAAGTGATCATAAATCTAAAATGCTTGGTGATCTTGTTCATCTTGATCTGGGGTCCATATAAGGTGGTCACTACCGCCATATATATTTTCTCACCATTGTTGATGATTATACTAGAGTCATGTGGGTGTATCTTATTAAATCCAAGGATGAAGTTTTGAGTCTATCAAGATATTTTCAATTTGATTAAAAATCGTTCAAAAAGATCGTTAAAGTGTTTAGAAGTGACAATGGATCAATTTCAAAATCAAACCTTTAACAAGTTTTGTGATAACATGGGATTACTCATCAAACTTTTGTTCCTTACACCCACAAACAAAATGGGGTGGTTGAAAGGAAACATAGACATCTCTTGAATGTGGCCGATGTCTTATGTTTCGTGGGGAATACCCTTAAGATTTTGGAATGAATGTGCTAATCGCTACTTATCTTATTAACAGATTGCCTTCTTCTTTGCTAAATGGAAAATCCCTTATCATATGATTTATAATTGCTCTCTAATCTCTCTTATCGAATGTTTGGTTGTCTTGGTTTTGCTACTATTCTTAATAGTCATGATAAGCATACCAAAGCAGATCCGAAAATGTGTTATGATGGGTTATTCTAGTTCTCAAAAGGATACAGTGCTTTATAGTCTTGATAGAGGTCAATTTTTGTGTCTAGAGATGTTAAATTCTTTGAGTCCATATTTCCTTTAAGGAATCTATATCTAATGGTGTTAAGAATAAGCATATTGAACTGATGTCTTTCATGAAAATAACTGTTGAATTTCTTTGATCTAAATAACCCCGAGCCTCCTAATGATGATGAGAGAGATGTATCTAGACATAATAGTGACCATGAGTCACCGAGTGGAGTAGTAGCCCTCCGCAACTCTTGGCGACAATGTGAACACTAGTGATTCCCCAACCGGATCATCCAAAGGATAACATTGATGCCGATTGCATGATGTCGAGGCAGCCACACTTGATGAAAATTCGTCAAGGAAATGTTGATCCCAACATAAATACTTAGGGTGCTCAAACCTTAAGAAGATCTTCTAGAACCTCTGCTTTTCCAAAAACTATAATGACTTTGTTGTTAAAACCAATGTCAAATATGGGATTGAAAAATATGTTGGGTACTCTAACTTAAATGTTGAAAATTTGTGTTTGTGACTCAACCGAATAAGAACTATGAGCCCAAGTCCTTCTTTGAAGCATCTCAAACCCCTTATGGGTTGATGCTATGAACTTAGAAATTGTTTTTACTTGAAAATGATACTTGGGATGTTGTTGAATTACCCATTGGCGTAATGCAACTTTGAACTCCAAATGGTTGTGGAAACTTAAATATAAAGCCAATGGTGAAATTGAGAGGTACAAGGCTAGACTTGTTGCCATGGGGTGTGCTCAAAGGGAAGGGGTAGATTATGAGGAAACTTTCTCACCTGTTGTTAAAATGGTCACTGTGAGATGTGTGCTCAATATTGTTGTTGTGAATTCCTGGCCCATCTTTCAACTAGATGTTAATAATGTTTTTTTATATGGTGAGCTTGATGAATCTGTTTACATGAGACCTCCTCAAGGTTTCTATGTTGGTGATAAGAATCTTGTTTGCAAACTTAAAAAATCTATCTATGGTCTTAAGCAGGCCCCTAGACAATGGAATGCTAAACTCACCTCTGTGCTCAGTGAAAATGGATTTAGTCAAAGTAAATCTAATTACTCTTTGTTCACTAAATATGATAATGGTGTGTTTCTTGCTCTCCTTGTTTATGTTGATGATATAATTGTGACTGGAAATGATCTTGGTGAAATTGAGAAGTTTAAGATGTTTTTGAAAATTAAATTCAAGATAAAGGATCTGGGAAAGCTTAAATACTTCCTTGGTATAGAAGTAGTTGATTCTGACAATGGAATTTGTCTATATCAGAGGAAATATGTGCTTGATTTGTTATCTCGAATATGGTATGCTTGCTCGCAAACCTTCTAAGACTCCTTGATGGCTAAACTGCTATATCCAATACTCCCACCGCATCGATCCGCTCTTGTGAATATTGTTGATTATCAAAAGCTTATGGAAAGCTTATATATTTGACCAATACCGCACTGATATATCCTATGTTGTGCATTGTCTTAGTCAATTCATGCATTCTCCTTTAACTTCTCACCTCAAAATTGCTTTTAAATATCCGAGATATCTTAAAGGATCTCCGGTCTTGGCATTCATATTACTAAGAATCTGGAGTGTCTCTTAAAGGATACTCATATCTCGACCGGGCAAAATGCATTGTCACTAGAAAGTCTCATATGTGTTATTGTGTTTTTATGAATGAGAATCTCATCTCTTGAAAAGCAAGAAACAAAATACTCTCTCCAAATCTTCACGAGGCCGAGTATAGAGCCCCAGCATCTTTAACCAAATGAGATCATTTGATTTTGAAAATCCTTCAGATTTGCAATGTATAAATCACGCCAGTTGATCTCAAGATCATGACAAGAACTCAACTATCAAAATAGTCGCTAACCATGTATTTCATGAGAGGACCAAACACCTTGAGATTGATCTCCACTTTGTGAGAGAAAAATCTTAAATGGTGTTGTTAAACTATCAAGGTAGATTCAAGAAAGCAAATTGTCGATATCTTTACCAAAGGGTTGGACATTTCTCAAAGATCGTTGTCTTGTAGAGAAACTTGGAATGATTGACCTCTTTGAAATATCGGATTAAGGGGGATGTTAAAATATATAATCCAATATTCCTTGTGTGTTCTTTGTTTTGTGTTTTATGTTTCTGTATTGTCAAAGCCCATGTGGTTCTCTCCGCCCATCTTCTCAAGTATCACCAAGCCTTCTCAAGCCCACCGATTGTTCCGTTGGATGTCCTCATATAGAGACCCTTTTCTTCATTTAGGTTAGAGGAGTTTATCGTTTCTTGCCGCTATAAAATATCTCTCTTATTTCTACCGATCTTGAGACTTCAACTCAAGATCCTATCTATCCTTTTATTATTGATGTTTATCTTGTAAAACTATTATCAAGTTAGATAATAGGATCACACCGTAGTAGCTGTGGTGATCTTTTATGGTTGTAAGCTCACCGTTGAACTTTGGGTGCTTGATCTATATAAAGAGTTTTGGTTTCAGATATCATGTTTTTCTACGTAGTTATGCTACCGAGGTTCTCTCGGTCGACAGGTCAGTGGCACACCTCCAACATAGAGCCACAAAATGATGGTGACATAGACCCCGATTTCTTGCAAGACTTCCACCCGACATTCGAGCGTAAGTTTTAGCACAACAAAGAAGCTCAAGGGGTTCACCGTCACATGAGTTGGAAGGTCAACCTGTGGAAATGGATACGGTTTCAATAATTGCTACATTCCCATCGTAACTAAGAGAAGAGGTGTGTTTTTCCCCATATTGGGCACACATGTAATTTCAATTTTGTTGCTCTTTCCAACAGACGGATCCGATGTCCTCATTGTGATAACAAGTCTTTGTTTAAAACCAAATTACTAGAATAGTTCTCATAAGAGATTTAATGGATGCATATTTTAAACAACCATATGTTATGATTGGATGACAGAACTTAATAAATTGACATTGGCTAAAAACAGTTTTTGTAATATGAAAATATTTGACTTGGTTGATGGGCAATCCCATTTGTGGATGTGGTCCAAGCTAAAAAGATTCGATTAATTGAAGGAATTTGAGTAGTGGTCCTAACTCGTCCTAACAAAACCCGATTGTTAGTAAGTCCAAACCATCGGTTTTAGTTAGTAACCCTAAGTCCTAACACAACCCGATTGTTATAGCAATAAGATATTAATGACCAGGCATTACGTTTACCTACAGTTTGGTCACAAACATTTATTTTTGTGAGACTAAGAAAACCATTACAGTATTTCATAGTTTTCTTGTTTGTAGATATATTTATCGAGTAGAAGAACAAACTCTCGAGTGTGATATATCGGTGAAACTCAACTCGATCGGATTATGACTAGACTTGGGATATATGATATATTCACAAAGAAGAATCGTTACAACCGTAAATGGTTTCCGAAAGTTGATTTCATTGTGTATATAATGAGAGTGAGATCCTCAAAACTTGTAAGATGTTAGAACATTCATCTCAACGTCACATCAATTTTATACACCATTTCTATTTTATTTGTTTTCATATATGACTATTGATTTTAGATTTTTAACTTGTCAATTTTTATGTTTTTGTTTATGTGTATTTGACTACTCTCAGCAGTCACATCACATTAATCTCAACGTCACATCAATTTTCTCTCTTCGCTCAATCTTTCTAACTTTTCATCTCTTATAATCACCATTTCGATTTTCATTAATATACCCACTTTTATACAAACATACCCCAATATATACCATGCACACACACAAACCACATACCGTAATTAATAATACTAGACGAGTAACCGTGCATTGCAACGGGATTTTATAGCGACATAACGTTTTGTGTTAAAAAAAGTTTATGGTTATAAACAAAAAATAATAAAAGTTTGAAGATTTGGGGATTAAACATAATGTTTTGAAACCCGGTTCGACCCGGGTGGTTCAACCGTTAAACTGTTCTCAGAAAAACGGGTCGATGAACCGAGTCAACCCGACGGGTTGGGTAAAAACGAGTCAAATTAAACTGGGTCAACCCACCGGGTTTAGCGTCCCGGTCAACCCGGTTTTCGATATGTATTAATAGTTTCATTTTGAAATATAGGTTTTCAACATTTCATTTTTAGTTTCAAGTTTTCACTTTTACTTTTTGGTTTTTCTTTATATATAGTATATAGGTACCCGTTGCGTGGCCTGGTACCGTGACGATTAACTAGAGAAATAGATCTCGATGAGACACGATTCACCATTTTGTATCGGTTTTAACGGGTCCCTCTCGGTTCGCTTTCGATGGCTTTATTGGTTAGCCGAACGGTGGCAACACCGTTCCGGCTGAACCCGCTGGTCCGATCCGATTTTCAAAACTATATGTACCATCAACTTATTAGCTTGTATGAAGCTTTGTGTGATTTATTAATTTGTATAATGTGTATAATAACATGTACTTTCATTTTATGGTGTTTTAAAATAAAACTAATTAGTATGTTTAATTATTTTATATATTTTGGATTATGTCGTAGCTTGTTTAAATTGTATTTTGTGAAAATTTTATTGTACTTTTAGTAAGGGGTGTTTTAATTAGTTGTTTTAATTTGGTAGATATGATTTTACTTGGTTGTACAATGTGAATAAATTATTGTATTTATAAGTAATGAGGTGTTTTAATAAGAGTATTAGTGTTGCAAAACAAGGCCTACAAGGCCGATTAATCACCGATTAGGTGCTATCTTGGGCCACCAACCTTGCCGATTTGTGTAATCGGGTCAAACAAATCGGTCAACAACGGTCAATGGCGGTCAACGACTGTTAACGGTGGTCAAACTTGCCGGAAACTTGAAAATCTTGTCGAAAATACCCAAAACTTGTCTTGAACAAGTTTTAATCAATTATATTTGATGTTTTTATCTGTTACAAGATGATTTTCAAGGAAAGTCTTGTCTAGAATACCAAAATCTCACCGGGAATACTCAAAAATTGCCGAAAATACCAATTCGATTAATCACCGATTAATCCCGCCTTGACCGATTACAAGCTACAGGGGGTTCGACCGCCCGACTACCGATTCACGATTTTTGCAACCTACACCATACATTTCTCTCACATTTGACTTTCAACATTTCACTTTTCAAGGTTTGACAGTTTTTCTAGTATAGAATAGATAAACACAAGAGGGGCTCACCTTTGCACAAATCTATAAGCGTTGAGCAAGTCACCATTCATTATCATTTCTTTCGTTCGTCACACACTACTTTGCCTTGCCCAGTGGTCTCACGCGTGAGGTAAGGCCCTCACGTTGCCTCACTAAGCCTTGCTGGGAACAACATGAAAACACAAATATTTTATTTCAACCTCTTGGTGTATTGGTTTAGCTGCTCAAAAAGTCACCTGTTAATATTTTATGTTTTAACTTGTTTTCATTTTGAATCAAAATTCACATATATGCCTTTAATCATACATATAAGTCATTTTAAATATAATTCCAAACATCTCTTTTAAACACCTGCCTCATTTCCTCTATCTTCTTTATTTACTTCATTTCATAAAATTTAATACCACAAAACACAATCATTTTCATGAATCAAATCGATACATTAGATATATGGGAAAGCATGCAACACACTACAATAATTTTCACTTTTGGCCACGGGAGGCTTTAGCGATGACGCATGTTGTCGCTAAAGATGCCATGAGGCTCACTTTTTTTACTTTAGTTTTGTCAAAAGTTTGACCGTGAGCCCATGACGATACGCTAAAAGTGTTACTTAATTTATTTGAATTAAAACCAAAAAATCTATCCGGGAAACAAATAAATAAACCCGCCAACACTTTTAGCAACGATATTTAAATAATATTTTGTTTACTTTTTTTTAACTTAATATTTCTTTTACTAAATAATACTCCCTCCGTCCCAAAATATAACTCCATGCTTGAATTTTCAAAGTATTTTTTTTCTGACTTTGACCGTAATTATTTTTTTTTCGTGCTATATGATACTTGATGAAAAGTATACCAATGAAAATACATTTGAAACACAAATCCATTTATATATTTTGCATTAAATATTATATAACACGAAAAAAAATAATTACGCTCAAAATTTGAAGAAAAAGACTTTGAAAAGTCAAAAGTGGACTTATATTATGGGACGGAGGGAGTAGTTAAAAACAGATTTAATATCTTTTTAATATGTGTAGCGATGACACGTGTCGTCGCTAAAGGTGTATTCCATTAATATTATATTAGAGGTTATATATAATTGTTAAATTAAATTTTAAAAAACATATAAATTTTTTATTCATAAAATTAATATTTTAAATTATGAAAATTATTTTGGTAGTTGAATTGAGTTTAAGTTGTAAAGATAGTTAATTATGTATCCTCGATACTTTTTATTTGGACTTGCGTAATTTAAAATATGTTCTTCCATATATACGCTATCAATATTAATATTTCGCTGTTTATAAAAAGTATCTTGATAGTTAACATGTGTTTAAGTTGTAAAGGTAGTTAATTACGAAGACGATAGTATATCATGTATCGTTGATACTTTCGTATTTCGACTTGCCTAGACCAACCTCCCCCATCACCAAACCATACTACTCATAGGAATAACTTACATTTCATTGATAATATTGAGAATGCACATACGAATGTTAACTAAATGATTGTTAACGTATCGAGCGTATAAATCCATAAGCAAAGATTATTAGCGAATGATCAAGACTACATTTCTGAACGATCAAAGGAAACTTTTGATAAGTTCTTATCAGAAATCTTGTTTTATATGCTTATTCTTATAAGATTCTATTGATTAACTAATGAATGTTAACCATGACCCACGATCCGTGTGCTCGAACCAACTCCCCCTTTCATCCTCAAACAATACTACTTGTTGGAATAAGTTGCAGTTCATTGATAGTGTCGAGAGCGTACATACGAATGTTAACGTATCGGGTGGTGTTAAACCACAACAAATAACTAAAACATACTAATTACATTCCAAACTGATAAACATTTATATGTTAGCACATTCAAATAAACATCAGGCGCTTAGTTTTCAAAATGCTAAATTGTTTTGGCTAAATTAAAAACTACTCTGCACGAAGTTTTTCCATGTCATTTAAAAACTCATGAAGTATTGCAGCTGACTGACATGCGTGGTCCTCATAATGCTTTTCCATATCTAGTCTTGCCACTAGTATCTTTATCTTTAGATCCAAGACCTTGCAATTTGAGCACTCTGCCTTTCCAAGACTTGGTTCAGATCCAGAAGGTCTCGGAGAAGAACTTGGAGGTGTTGAAGGTCCATGTATATCAAACAATCACAATTATTTACACTTTGATAAAGGCAGTGTATTTTCACTAAGGGTAACAATAAACTTACTGAAGAACCAATTAGACGGGCATGGAGCTAATCCTTCCATATAAAATATCTACATACACAATCTTGTAGTGTTGCTTGTTACACAATAAGGAAATCATAAAAAAATGTATTTTTAACATCCAAATTATTTATATATTACGTAAACAGGAAACTTCTGATTGTTCACCTTTAAAGAAGATATGCATAGAAAAGTCTACCAAGGCTATGAGGTTGATGTGATTTTCTCATCACTACATCGACATGACACGAAAAGGTTTCATAAGGCTCCATCTGTGGTGGTGGGTAAGGTGGTGGTGAATGCAGGGGTAGACCCAGAATTTTCAAGAGGGTGTTGCACAAAAGAATTGATGAGCTAACTTAGGTGTAAGTTACACCGTAAAAAACGAAAGTAGCAAAAAAAGTTATTGGGTGTTGCACATACTAAAAAACGACGGTTTTGAAACTTTTTTGCATTTCGTGACTTAAAATCGGGTGTAGCCCGTGTCATCCCGACACCTATGTATGTCCGTCCATGGGTGAATGTCGTGGTGATGAATGTTGCGGTGATTTTATTGTTGATGAAGATGATGTGGTTGCTCATAATATTGGAGATAATGACGAAGATAATGACGCGTCTGATGATGAAGTTGACCCCGCTAATTGCGGTGCCAAACAATCCAATATATCTATCATGATAAGCAATACACACACATGGCACCCGATAACTCTTAACAATAAAAATGTAATCTAAAATCATGGTAATATGAATCCATCAGTACATTTTATCATCACATGTTTTGAATGTTTAAATTTAAATACAACTAATAAGCAAACTCGTCATGAAAAGATCGGAAACAGTCACAGTGTTACCCTAGTTATGCCATGTATATATCATATATGAGTCAAAGACTCAGCTCACACTCTATACGTGTAACCTGCACACGGAAAAAACCTCATCCAATTTTGTTTGTTTGATTTGTTTTAACATCAAAATTCCATCAAGAATTGAACTAGATGGATAAATCATAGTTCTCGAATAAAACAAACATTTATGTGTATCATGACTTGAAACTTATACTTTTGTCATTGCAGAAAATTAAACTTACATGAACGTTGGTTACTGCAAAAAATATAAGTATAGTGGCTTACTTTTGTAGCTAACATATATATAGGTCATCTCTTCTGATTCATTCATATCGTATCTTTAAAATCTAAAAGATTTTGTACTTATAACATGTACATTTATATAATATTATGGTTACAAAACACTGCTTTGTCTTTGTATGTCGTCTAACATTCTTTTTGTCAAACTTTTAACTCCATCGTTTATATATATATTTGTGTTATAGGGGTTGAAAGTATTCATTCATTCTCATAATACTAGCACAATTTATTTAATATATTTCATTATAAGGCCTCATAGTCATATCAAAGGTAGCATAACTACTTAGAAATCACCCATAAGTAGCTAGAAGTACTTAATTTAATTACATAATTGACTAGTTAACATAGATAACACATACGAAATCAGTCGTAATATCCATATGTGTTGAGAGTGAGCTCAAGTGAAGCCCGGCCATCTGGGCGGTACCAATTTCCTCCAGTATAGTAACCTCCCACGCTATGCTCCGATGACAAATCCGTCTTCATGCCGAAGAAATCTTGGTGAGAGCCACCATGAATAGGGAACAAAGGAAGTGTCTCAATCTCTGGTGAATTCTTGCCTTCTTGATCTTCATCTTCGTTATGATTCTCTACTATCTCATACCTTTTCGGCTTGATTTTGTCAAAGAACGAAAATGAACCGACTCCCACACGCGATCTTGATCCAAAATTTTGACCAATTCCTCCTGTAGCCCTATTCTCTCCTGGTGGTGATATTGAACACTCCTATATATACAAAAAGCCAAAGGGTAGTTTATTAGGTTTTGTTAATGATAGTATTTGTTTAATTTTTTGTTTTTACTTATAAATTTATGTTTTCATAATGCCAACATGTTTGATTAAAAATATAACAAATACAAGCATACTAGCTACTTAACAACCCTAATATCTCAAAATAAAAAAGTTTTAGCATCGCCCATGAAATTCTGATGCACATATTTTCCATCACGCTTAAACTACAAATATGAAATAAAGGGTGTGTTGATATGTATATATATGTTGATATAATAAATTACCCTGAAACTCTTTTCCATGGCAACAGATCCATAGCCACACCCAACAGTCATCATTCCTTGAGAAGAAGAAGAAGAACCAACCCCTGAAAAAGATTTCATAAAGCTAAAATATATCAGCTACAGAGTTACTAAAAAATCATTTTGTGAGAGAAAAATATAAAATTCTTGAAAAGGGCATGTAAACATACATATTTGGTTATCAAAACAAAAAACAAAAAACTTGACATCATGATCAGACAGTTAAAATACAATTTTTTGGTAATAAGAATCAAAATCTTGAGATGGGTATGAGTGAAATCAGATATTTATATGAAAAGCTTTCATGAACTCAAAACATCCACAAAATTAGTAGTACTAAAAATACAATCTTCTAGTAAAATAACGGAAATCCTGAAAAGGGTATGAAAAATATCACATATATAAAAACTAAACACCAAAAGACATAGAAAAATACCATCTTAAAGATCATAAAAGCAAAATCTTGATATGGATAAATAGATTAAAAAGATGAGCGTATATTTAGTACCTATATGATGAGTAGTGTAAAGTTTGTGAGGGTGACCATAAACATGTGATGAAGGTAGTTCATGATGGTAGTTGTGAGACTGAATGTGCATAGCAGCAGTAGGGATATGGTGGTTAATATGATCAGTAGAATAGTGAGATGATGGTGGTTGTGGTGGAGGAACAGTAGGAGTGAATCTTTTTTTCTGTCTTTCCCTAGCTTTATGGTTCTGAAACCAATAAAAAACATTTTTGCCTTCAATCTTGCCGTACTGTCTGAGTTGAGCAGCAATCCTCTGAATCTGTTCAGCAGTTGGTGATCTGATTCCACTGGTGTAGTAAAGCTCTTTCAAGATTCTGATCTGATCACTTGTGGGAGTCCACCTAGTACTACTTTGCCTGCATACATAGTTGCTACTGTTTTTGTTTCCTAGATGATCATGGATGTCTTGTTGTTGGTGGTGTTGTGTTTCCATTGTGTTTTTCATTAATAAAAAAACAACTTAGCAACAGAAGATTTGAGCAAAACCCTAGTCACAAAACACCTAGAGAGATTTACACTCACACAATGTGTGTGTGTGTGTGAAAGAAAGAGAGAAAGTTAGAGATAGAGGTCTTGAATTCTAGTATGGATGAGTGTGATGGCTGAACTGCAAGCTGCTTTTATAAGCAGAAAGTAAGGAGTGTGCACATGGAGGTGCAGCAACACACAGTGGATGTTTTGTGTGTGTGTGTGTGTGTGAGTGAGAGAGAGAGAGAGAGATGATGATATCTGGAAGAGAAGGATTGAAGTTGACAGAGTGATGTTAAGAAAAAGGTAAGGGACAAAAGAGGGACTAGAAAGGTTACTAGATACAATAGCATTGCTTGTGTGAAAAGCCATTTTGTGAGCAGTCACTTATTTCATTACTTTATTGGGCTATTGATCATTGAACTCAATATCTCATATTAAGATTAACATATCGTGCAACTTGTTATGCATGGTGTACCCATTCAACTTTGCATTGTAAAAGAAAGAAAAAAACCAGGCAACCAATTGTTCCCGCGGCTAACATAGGGAAGCAGCATTTCATAAGTAAGAATATAGCAAGAACTCAAGAAGCTGGAAAACATTACAACATTTTACGACCATCTTTTGCATCACAGATCCAATCTAACCACTTTGGTTCAGAATTTCTATGCATGTTAACCCATAAATGAGAAAAACAACCTTCATATCTTTCATAAGCAAGTCTTTTTTTCGAGGCTTCAAGTCAACGCAAATTACCTAATTCGTGGACCTTCAAAGAGTCACAACAAAAATCTAAACATTGGTTAGTATGCAACACCACATCAAAGCAAACTTTAGCTAAATTGGTATAGTTAATAGTATCTCTTTGTAGAAGCAAATAATCGTTCCCCGGCTTGAACACGTGTAGGTTCCTTCGAACTAGGCAAAGTAAGTCTTTCGAGCACCTACACAGATGACAAACACGCGCTAGCCTCGCCTTAGATTTAAACCCAAGACCAAGCTCCGGCATGATAGTAAGTAATGGATATAGGCGAACGATTAAGTAATAAATGAGAGTAAATGTGTGAGTGTTTAGTTAGTTGTGTAGGGATTTGGTGGTCACCGCATGACGATAAAACATGCACATCGGAAAATAAACACATAAACGCCATGTAGACCAAACCCTAATATCAAGATCTCCTAATAAGAGATATAACCTAAACGTAAACACGATAAAGGATGTTTATAGAAGACTTACCTTTTCATGCATGGTGTAAGCGCCATCGCGATCTGCAATACCGCACGCATTTAAATCGCTTTCTTCTTGATACCTACCTTGATCGACCCATATAAGGGTTTATGGAGATCAATCGCCACTGGATGGCGTCTGTATCTCACCGCTCGCATGTAGAGCTAGGGCTTAGAACCTATGCAAGTTAAGCGAGCACGAAGTGGGTAAAGTTGACCGGTTATGGGATGAGAGGAGGGGAAGGATTTCGACTCAAACAAGGTTAGAGGAAGAGTGTATGAATTCCTAGAATTCCCTTGGTATATATAGGGTACCAAGGAAGGTTCTAGTAGGATTCTACTTGCTTTCCAAGCTATCATAGTTTGACAATAAGTCAAGCTAACCCCATTAGTTGAACGGTCGACCCACAACCATTATAGGGTTTGTGGTTTTGTCGTTTTCTACCCAAAATATTTATCCCGAATAAATATTATGCTTTGTAGAATATCATTTAACCCTTAATGAAAATATTTTCATACTTTCATTTTCAATGTAAATACTTACCATATTTTCATTTCTCTTCATTTCCATTTTATTTTCAATTCATTTTGTAACTCGCTTCTTATTTCCAATTGCTTGTTCTATTTAGTGTGCACCGTGTGACCTTTCGGCATTTTGTGAAGGCAAGTGAAAGTTGTGTTGTTTGCACATAATCCTTTCAGCTTCCACTTGTACAAACACATCAACATAGGAACCCTTTTAAAATTGTCGTTCAAAAAATAAAAATAACAAGAAAGAGAAATTCCTTAATGTACCACGAGGTCATGAGCAAGACATTGTAGTATTACTCACATAAACCAATTCAATACCCAAGTAGTGATATTTTCGACTTTAGCTATGCCAAGCTAAGTCCTGACTCAAGCTCACCAAGCTGAGTCCGAGTATATGATTGTATTCCTTCACACTTTATCGATATTTATAGAAAGTACTAGGCATGGATATATTAAACTTGTAATACTTTTGTCCTTTCTTGTTCTCGTGAATGATTTGCCTCCCATAGTGTCCTTGACACTTTGTCATTCTCTCCTGTATATTTTAACATGGAGCTACGAATTACCTTCTCGGCCAATAAGCCATCTTTCCTTACCACCCATCGAACTTGACGCTAGTACACATCGTTACGCTTTTACGCTGTAACTTCAAATTAGATCTAAGCCCAGATAAAGACAAATTCAAATTACCTAACTCCTTAGGTCATTAGGATAGTCCGTCACGATCAAAGACGCCATTAAACTTGTCTATGTGGTCGCTTTTCTATCACAGTCACATTCAACATTATCCCCGCAAATGCATGCGAAATTCAATATTTCGCCGAATGTTTCTTATTTTAAGATAAATGCTTACATCATCTCGGTCTCCCACCATGATAACCAACTAAGGACCCTTTTAGAATAAAATATATTTTACTCATGGATTCAAAATATGCTAAGTAGAACCTTAGTATTGTCTCATCGATTTGCACGAGTCTACGGCTTTACTTTGATCCGCGGCGATTGATTTAGCTCGTACCAGAAAGTGTTGGGAGCAAGTAATCACTATTATTCAAATCTTTCTCACGATCTTTAACTCTATCACACCTCCAAAATATCGTAGCGGAAAGGTAAACGAGGATGTGACATTCATAGCACAAAGACAAGATATAAAGAACGACCTTTACATGAGTTGTTTGAAAAGTACATCATTTGGTTCATTAAAATAACATAAAGTTTTCAATGCAACAAGTTCTCAAGAGCTATAAAGATAGTTTTTGAAAACATATCAAGTGACATTAAGTCCATGCAGAAAATCTTTGTAAATGTAACCGCCAACAAAAACTTTAGAATGGACTCCATGCATACCAAACCAAGCAATTTACGAATCTGAGAAATACATGCTAACAATGTCAACATAAATTTTGTGAATTCATAGGTTTAAGTATTTGTAAAAGTGGACTACAGGATTTAATGTTTGCTTGACCGGTTCATTCGATCATGTATGTAAAGATTTCAACTAAGCTCACGACACCAAAGCCTTAACGTATGTTTGACCAAGACATCCGTTATGTATTATGTGCCCTTGTAGGTGTCTTGCAAAACATACAAAGTTTTTCCAATTGATATCGTTCATTTAACGAGTTGATGCGACCAACCCGACGTGGGTGTCAACCCAATAGATCTATTCACAACATTTGTGCTTACAAGTAATTAATGGTTCATGATAAATGGGGACTTAATGGCAAATGTGGTAACTTAGGCAATCAGTAAATGTTTTATGCACTTGTGTTCGTATGTAAAAGTAAGCAATGTATTCTCATCTCAAGCATTTCAAAACAAATAAAAAAGAATAAATATGAGGCCATGAAACTCACCTCGACTAAGTAATGTATCGGGAAAGTAATACGTGAGTATAACGACAAGGAATTCCTAAACACGACCTAGAATAATAAGTCATTTTAAAAATGATGTGACATGTATGAAATGGAGTTTTACAAAGTTTTATCACTCTTATATACTTGTAGTGAAGTTTTATAAAGTTACCTAAGTCGAAACATTCAAGAAAATAAATAAAACACGTTTTTAGTATTTAAAACTTTAAAACAAAGTTTGTTGATTTTAAATCCGACTTTGAATGAGCGTGTCAATACAAATAAGCCGTAAAAACGTTTATTTATATTTTACGATCTTCTAATGTTTTGTCGATAACAAACGTAAAATCATTTTAACGAAACAAATAAAATACGTAATCGGTTTGAGCCAATAGTTTACTAACACACTTACGTTTTCACATAAAACACTAAATAGTGATTTTATGATTTAGTAATACATATGTACAACAACTAGTGTTTACATATTGAGTAGACATATACATAATTAATATGTATTATAATGGGTAATATAATGGGTAGAAGTTTAAGTATTTGACCCATTGACCAAATACATTGAATGTAGTTGGGTATAACCCAAAGTCCATAACCCATGCCCATGGAGCATAACCCATAACCCATTGCATGACATCATGCATAAGTCATGAATGGATATTATCTGTGACCCATGGATTTAACCCATGACCCATGGACTAGATACATTGCACATACTAGATACATTGTATCTACTTGGATACCCATGGTCCAAAGTCTAGGACCCATGACCCATAACCCATGACCCATGACCCAAAACCCATGGGCAAAGAGGAGCGTCCCACGGTTCCCCCAGTTTACACTAGACGGATACCTCAAGTAAGGGATCCATGGGACAGTAGCACATTTTCCTCTATAAATAGTGAGCCATTTCTTTATTGTAACTCACCCCTTTCACATATATTTTCTCTTTGAGTTGTAAACTCTTTAACCACAGATCCAAGTGATCTTTGTATGTAGTTTTGTGTTTGTGTGATTCTCTAGGTTCCTCTAAAAGGCGAGATCACCACCTCTTGAAGTCAAGCAAGCTCAAGTCCATGGGTTGCCTAGCTTCGTCATCATCAAGACTACGAATAGTATCTTGTTGATAGTTCTCTTCTTTCTCATTAGAAGTGTAGTGTCGAAGACATTAGTGAAAGATGTCTAAAAGGGTCAAGACGAAGACATTGGTAAAAAGTGTCGAAGAGTCAACGTAAAGGCATTAGTGAAAGGTGCCGAACGTCCGGGTTGAAAGCATTAGTGAAGGGTGCTTAGAAGTCAAGTCAAAAGGCATTAGTGAAAGGTGCCTAGAAGTCGAGTCAAAAGGCATTAGTGAAAGGTGCCTAGAAGTAAAGTCAAAGGCATTAGTGAAAGGTGCCTAAAGTGTACATTCCATATGGTGTGTCGATGTGCAAGATATATTAGTATTGGGTAAAAGGATATTGATATCCTTGTTGATATTGTCATAAGGAGTGGATCTCCTTTGGAATAGGTGTTGTGTAGTGTTGGGTAGTAGTTCCTCCTTTGTAATGGAACTCGGTATCTAGCCTTGTACCGGATAAAAGGTAGGCAACGTTGTGATAGGTTTGGTTCTACCTCGTGGAAGAACCCGATATCTAGCCTTGACCGGATAAAGAGAGGCGACATTGTGAAGGCTTCTCTGCCACAAGGAGTTGGTGTTGTGTAGTGATTACGAACTCTCGAGTAGGTGACTCGGGGAGTGGAGTAGGGCAAGGAAGGTGTCCTTGTATCCGAACCACTATAAATACTCGCGTTGTGGTTTTGTGCTACTTACTCTTTATCTTAGCTTTTATTTATCTATATGCTTGTCTATCGACATCCAACACACACATTCAAATAGATTGACATAAGTCAATCTAAATAGTTTAAAACCAAGTTTTAATTGGTAAAACTATTCAACCCCCCTTCTAGTTTTCCACAATTGGCATTAGAGCTTCGTTACCAAGTTTCTTAAAGTATGTGGTACTTTAAAAACTTGATACGATCCGTGTTTAATTGAAAACTACAAAGAAGGTCTTTTACAAAAATAAACATCATATCTTAAAAACACTTTTGTAGGATGTTGATTAGATGACAACTATATTTTTTTTCTCCTTCTCTTATTTATCTTACTAGATTGCACTAACCTTCCTTGTCATCTTGCTTAGTTAAAGCTCATACTTATCAAGCCATAGTAATTGCGTGGTAACAAGATTACCTTCCCTAAGAAGGTATCTTAATCATGAAAGAACCGAAGTTGTCTACTGACATTTTTCTTGTCATAAGAAAGATACTCATAAGTGCATTAGAGGTATGACTTCCTACTTATCTCTAAAGAACATTAGCTTAAGAATAAGTATGTTTACATAGGAACTTATATGATTATCATTTCACATATTCATATATTACACGTAGCTTCGTTAGGAATTTTTTCTTGCATACGTGTTACTCTTTCGTCTATAGTCTAGGTTTATAAACTTGTGTCTTATTTATACTTAATCCAAAAATCAAATCTTTATAATAATAAAACAAAACACAAATCTCAAAAATTCCTCCTTCCCCATAAATATCCCCTCCGACCGTTAAACTCCACCAAACCCTCATTTTTCAAATCTTCCACTTTCAAAAATTACCTTTCATTCAAACTTCATCTTCCTTCTTATCTCATCTCATCTCAAATCAAAACCAAGGAAGAATTTAATCATCATGGTTTACATCGCCTTCGTACTCATCGTCTTGACACTCATCGCTCTCGTGTAACCCATGATCAAGTTTTCTTATGGAGACATATACTTTGTGTTGTTAATCTACATTGGTGTTTTGTACCCAATCCTTTGTATCGTTCTTAGCATTGAAATGAAATACTACTAATGTTTTAGTTTATCTAGTTTATTTTTCATAATGTGTTTGTCATTTCTTCTATTTTTCTTCTTTCGTACTTTTGGTTTTGAGATACCTTAGAAACCTACAATGCATGCTTAACTAAGTAAATATTGGCTAAAATACATATCTTTTTATAAACCTATAAGATGCAAAAATCTATTTTTTGTCAAAATCCTTTTTCTGTCACGGCAGATCCACGGATCCCTATAGTTCAACTAGACGGATCCCTCTTGGAAGGGAACCGTGAGAACTGTGGTTCTGGAAAACAGATTCTCATGCAACATAAAAACAGCTCTCATCTTAAAAGGAAATATCCCACTAAAATGATAAATACTAAATGAGTTAACTGTAATTGTTAATAGAAATATAGTAAAAATGTTAGGTGATCATCCTTTTTGCTTTAACGAGTCTCATCATATTCTTTTCACTTCCATAGGTCTCGTCATGTCTCATAAGTATGAGTTCGACTTTTCACTCACTTACGTTTACATCCCTAACATCTCTCTTAAGCCCAACACACCTGACAATCATGTCCATCTCAAAACTCGTCACTTCCATGAAGGACGTATTTTCGACACTCCTCTACAATACGAAGAAGATATCAATACCTCTTTCCGAACCATAGGACTAGAATGCCTTCTCGGAATTAACGAGAAAATCTGTCCAAGGTTTGTATTGGAATTCTTCCATCAAGTTGAACTCGTTCGTAACGAGGATCGATCTCTATCTCTTTGGTTTTGGATCAAAGACCAAAAGTTTGTTTTAACCCTTGGGCAATTTGCTCACATTCTCCGAATTCCAAATCATGGACAATGTGCCTTCACTGAAGATTGGTCTCTTGATTCTCTCTTCAACCATCGTGAAGAAAACAGTCCATATTGTTCACACATACCTTCCCCCCAAGACTTGACTCGCATGTTATGCAAACCTCGACCCTATTACTCTGATCCAAACATTATCTATACACGGGATATCCGAGATGAGTATAAACCTCTCGCACTCATCCTACGTGAAAACGTTTGGAGTCTTAGGGGAAATCGAGAAATCCTTCCCGCTTGTTGTGCTCACATAATGTATTGTTTACTAACACAACAACCATATAATCTCGCGTATTTCTTCGTAAGGCGAATTGTAAATCTTCAAGGCAACAAGAACAAACTAATCCCTTATGGAAGTTTCTTAACACGCCTTTATCATCACATCATGTACTTCCACTCTCAATTTCAAAGTCCATTGTACGTACTTGTGAATAAGATGATGGAACCTCTAAACACATCTCTCATCAAGTCTTTCTTCATCCCTGAATCGGCAAATACTCATCATCCATTTGACGATCCATCTTGCGAAAACACTTAAGAAACTTAGTTTCTTTTCAAAATAGGCTCAATCCTTAGATTTCATCTTTTATCATTGTAATGTAATTTCTCTCATGAAATAAAACATTTAACATTTGATGTCTCGATTATATTGTTGTTCAAACTTCTTAGAAAAACACTAGCTTTGAAATACTATGTGTTAATACAAATAAGCCGTAAAAACATTTATTTATATTTTACGATCTTCTAATATTTTGTCGATAACAAACATAAAATCATTTTAACGAAACAAATAAAGTACGTAAATAGTTTGAGTTAATAGTTTTCTAACACACTTACGTTTTCACATAAAACACTAAAACAAGCTTAAGTGATTTTATGATTTAGATATATATGTACAACAACTAATGTTTACATATTGGGTTAGCACATACTTAAACTAAGTATTCTAAAATGGGTAAAAACATGTATATACTAAAATAGGTAAAAACATGTAAATACTAAAATGGGTAAAAAACTAGCAAATGGTTTTGACCCATAACCCATGGTTTATATATCACTTGACCATGTTCATTGTATCTAGAAAGAAAACCATGGATCAACCCATAACCCATGACCCATAACCAAAAATACCCATTGGCAAGAGGAGCGTTCCACGGATCCACAGCTTTGTGCTAGCCGGATCCCAAGTGGAAGGGATCCGTGGGATCCGGGGAACAATAGAGAATTTTCTCTATAAATTGAGAGCCATTTCTTCCTTTCTATTCATCACTTTTACACACATACTTCCCCAAAGTATTCTAACCCTCTAACCTCATATCTAAGTGATCTATGTAGTTTGTCTTTTGTTTTTTGTGTGATCTTCTAGGTTCCTCTTAAAGGAGAGATCACCACTTCTTGAATACGTGCAAGCTCAAGTCCATGAGTTGTCATGCTTCGTCATCATCAAGACAACTAAGGTTCTCTTGTTGATAACTCTTCCTTTCTCCATAGATGTTGGGTTGAAGGCATTAGTGAAGGATGCCGAAAGTGTCAAGACGAAAGCATTAGTGAAAGATGCTTATCGTTCGTGTCAAGAGCATTAGTGAAGAATGCTATAAGTATCAAGACGAAGGCATTAGTGAAGGGTGCCAAGCGTTGTGTCAAAGGCATTAGTGAAGGATGTCAAGAATCAAATCAAGTAGCATTTGGGAAGAATGCCTAGGTCGTATAATCGATGAGGTGCATCATTATACATATAAGTATTTGTTTGTTTGTTTCCAAGGATGGTGATATCCTTGATGAAGGTGTAACAAGGAATTGATCTCCTTGATATTAGGTGTTGTGTTGTGAAGGGTAGTAGTTCCTCCATAGTAATGGAACTAGGTGCTTAGCCTAGTACCTAATAAAGGGTAGGCGACGTTGTGATAGGATTAGTTCTCCTAAGGTGTGAAAGAACTCGGTGGTTAGCCTAGCACCGTATAAAGGGTAGGCGACGTTGTGTTAGGTGTGGTTCGCCTTGGTGTGAAAGAACTCGGTATTTAGCTTTGTACCTGGGAAAAAGGTAAGCGGCGTTGTGAAGGCTTCTCCGCCATAAGGAGTTGGTGTAGTGCTTACGAACTCTCGAGTAGGTGACTCGGGAGTGGAGTAGGGCAAGGAAGGTGTCCTTGTAGCGAACCACTATAAATAACTTGTGTCGTGGTGATGTGCTTCTTACTCTTTATATTTCATTACACGCTTATATATCTATCTATCAACGTCCAACATAAACAATCAAATAGATTGACATAAGTCGATCTAAATATTTAAAAGGAAGTTTTAAATTGGTAAAACTATTCAACCCCCTTCTAGTTTTCCACAATTGGCATCAGAGCTTCGTTACCAAGTTTCTTAGAGTATGTTGTACTTTAAAAACTTGATACGATCCATGTATGTTTGAAAACTACAAAGAAGGATTACTTTTGTCATATCTTAAAACCATTATATTGTTTATTGTTGGACAATGATAGAATGCTCTAACATTTTTTTCTTAAGCATTATCCATACTTGGAATTGGAGTTACCAAGAAGAGCATAAAGAATTTATCTAAATATTTCTTTTGCAAAAGAATGTTTAGTATTCTTACAACATAAACTGGAGATTCCAAAAGATCATGAAGAATTTTTTTTTTGGTATTATGCCAAACCAAGAAGCATAGAGGTATGTTTTACTTTTCATTAGATAGGTTACATGAGGTCAATTTATTTTTCATAAGTTCTCTTTGTTTATTAATCACTTACATCATTAGAAGTCTCTTCGTCACTTCTCCGTCTTTTTCATCATCGGAATAGTATTCCTTTTGATTCATCAAACTAACGCCGTCATCACATATGAACCCTCGATATGTGATTCATCAAAAGCCGTCATCCAAAACAATTTTCATCTAATACCTCCGAACTATCTTTTAGCAAGCTAATTTATAAGCCTACTACAAAATAATGCCAAACAACTCCTTTTACGTCACGATGAGCGGATCCTCTAGTTGTACTAGCGGATCCCAAACATAAAGGATCCGGGAACCGTGGAATGTAACTCACTATACGCTTTCAAAAATTCACCACCGATTGTTTTTCCTCTATTCACACAACACAAAAACGACCAAGCTACATAATTCATCCTCATTGGCTTCCATACTTTCAAGTATTCCTCCTAGAACACCATTGTAAGTAATTACATTAACTTGTTCTAACTTTCATCATCCTCATCCTAGGGTTTATGGTTTCTTAATATCTAATCAATTAACTCAATTAGGGTTTTTCAAATTAATCATGAAAAGGGGGATTTTAACAAAATCACTTTGTGTTCACAACATTGTTAATACAAATCAAAACCATAAACCCATTCCAACTAATTTTTTTTAATTGAAAATTTGTATTTTTAGGAACAACCATGCCCAAAGCCACTCAACAAGATCATCATGACACCGTCCATTACCTTACTCACTATTATCGTAAAAAGGGATTGACCAAAACCGACCGTAAAATATTCAAAAGCCTTGTAAAACGACTTATCCACGAAGGTCGTGTAGTCAAGGAATGTTTCCTTGAAGATACCGACATTCGTCAAGTTTTCTCGACGATCAACTTTGATTGTCTCCTTGACATAGATGAGCAAATTTGTCCGGTCTTCATTTTGAATTTTACAAAAGCTTTAGGATCATTAGAAACACCGACAATAGCATCTCAATCGCCTTCATCATCAACAAACAAAACTTTATTTTTCCCTCAACACCTTTGCTCAAATTCTTCGCATTCCTTGTGAAGGAATTTGTATGTAGTCTCAAGATTGGGCAATTAACGCTCAAAATCTTGCACTTGATCCTAAGCCTCTCTATAACACTCCTCTCGACGATCCCGAAACCATTAGAGATACTATCTTCAAAGTTAGGACCGACCAATCTCGTTACGACCGTAACAAAAAGCTTATTCACCGTAATCCCTTTCAAATGGAACTTTTCGAAATACATCCCATGTTTAGAAAATGGGAAGAAATCCTTAGGGAAAATGTCATTAGCCTAGTTGGAAACAAAGATCATCCAAACGCATGTCTTGTGCAAATGATCTATTGTCTTACCCACCAAAGGCCATTTAATCTTGCCTATTACATGGTAAGGAGAATGGCTGGGGTATTCAAAGCTTCCAACATGGTACTTCCATATGGTATGCTCCTAACACGACTTTGTAAGTATGTTGGTACACTGCAACCATCTCCTATTAACGATGATCATTACCTCTCCGATCACGTCATGGTACCTCTTACCAAACAACGCTCTAAACGGTTCATGGTTAATGGAGAGAAACCTGAAGCTCTCTCGGACTCCTCGGCCGGAGAAGAAGAAGATGAAGATGAGGAAGACATCGACCCCGTAGCCAACATCAAATTGGAAATCCTTGAATACCACAAACAACTTCCAACCATTCCAAACGAGACCACGGAATTTAAGCAATTGAGGGGCATGATTCAAAACCTCGCTTACAACCTCACTAAGCCGTCAAAAAGGAAAAGAAAGGATTGACGAAAGAGACAATAGGATTGTGCTTATTTTCGTTTATTTTATGTTTGGATAATTACGTGTTAGTTCTTTTGGTTTATGGAAATTTGGATATTGTTACTTTATCATACTTTTATAAGTGGTGTTTTGTGATAACATGCTTGTTCCTATTGCTTTACTTATAGATTTATTAGTGTGCAAAATCTGCACATCATTCCTGTGTAGATTCTGATCTGCAGATGCCGGATCCCAAGGATTAGCCTAGCCGGATCCCTTTCTTGAGGGAACCGTGGGATCCGTGACATCAGATCAATAATTCAACATTTCTTGCATCAAGATAACTTCCTAGATAACATCTCATTAGCTAAGCATATGTTTTTAGAATCCAACTAGAACCATTTCAAGGATGAGAAAGGCTTAGACTCACTAAAGGCTTACTTAAAATCTTAGTCAAAATGCCTCTTGATTTATCAACACATCAAAACTCACCATATTTCCGCTTCAACTACTCACAAACTATTTCTCATCTCTCAAAACACTTAAAGAGGACAAATTAAACATTTTAGGAAATTGCTTCTAGTCCTTTCTATCTCAAAGTAAGATAAAGATTAGTTCTTCAATTCTTGTGATTTTAAGAATTTTCCTAATATCACCTCAAGCTTAAATCTGATCACTAGGATCATTTATTATGACTTGACACCTATATAACTCTTAGTGTTATCCTTGGACATCCATTGGTAGTCATCTTGTCCCATCCTCCTTCCATAAGAAGCAATCATTTGCTATAACACTTATTACCTTTGATCATTCAAGTACCCTTTCATCTTAAACACTTAGGAGAACTGAAACATTCAAAATGAGATAGGCTTTAGCTCCTAGAAACCTCATTTCAAACCTGTCATAACTGCTGAGAGCCGGATCCCTAGGATTAGCCTAGCCGGATCCCTTCAAGGAGGGAACCGTGGGATCCGGGTGACAGTTTATGTCAAACATTGCTAAAACAATCATTTCAACTCATCTTCCTAACTCAAACACTCCATCTCATCTTAAATGAGTTCCTAGATCAGTGAAACTCTGAATCTCAACCTTGTGCATGTTAATCATCACATTTCCAAGAACATTAGTGGATTAAGTCTTAAATGCATCTGCAAAGTTCTTCCCTTTATAACCCATATTGCTAAGAACACTTTAGTTATCAAACACAAACATAATTATCAGCAATTGCAATCATCTTCCTTAGTCATCTCATCATGAGAAAAGCTCCTAGTGCTTACTCATCCACTCAAGAACCACCAAAGAAACTTGCTAGAATCATACACGAAGTTTCCTCAACCGAATCATCTCCGGTTAAGTCCACCAATGCTAGGATTTCCCCTACACCAAGGAAACCAATCAAACTAATCCCCAAGAAGAGTGTTCCCACTAAGATTTCATCACCAAATTCTACTATACCAAACATACCCTCCACAACTCAACCAACATCATTAGTGCCTAGAGCCACCTCACAATCATCTCCACACTCTCACAATGTAGAAGATTTACCCTCTTGGCCATCTCATCTTTCACCATTACCAACTAATTCACTTGAAAAGATTGAGCAACAAAATCAAAGTGTTGAATCAACACTTGCTCCAAAAGCAAACTCTATCATTCCTCCCAATATTCCATTTTGGATTATGAGAAGACATCAAAGGCAACCACCCGGCCAAATGGAAGTTGATGCTTCTTTATCACTACCCTCAAACATTGTAGAGCCACCATTTAACGAGCCTCCACCAAATCCTCCTTCATTTGAAGATCCTCAACCCACTTCACTTGAACTTTCACTTCAAGAAACTCAAAACCATGACAAGGATTGCTATCATTGTAAACATGTTGAAAGGTTGATACATGAACTACGTGAAGAGCAACGTTTCATGTTTTATCACCTTCTCGAACGTTTCGAAGAGGTTAACAAGCCTAAACTACAATGAGCATCATAGTCAAAAGCTCAAACTTAGAACGTTTAGGAAACCTTTCTCATCCTTGATCATCATTTAGTTTTAGTTGAACCTTGAACTTGGGTAACTCATTAGCATTAGTAGTACTTGTATGGCTAGTTCATTCTCTTAGTTTTTAGAGATTTGGTTGTGTATCTCTTGTTTTATTGAATGAATACTCATATGCTATGATTATTTTGTGTGTTGTGCTTGTTATATTGTACATATATCTCATCTCCTCAAACAGCATTGCTTGACATTTCTTCACTGCTGAAGAAACTGTCATCAGATAGCCGGATCCCTCCCAGATACCTAGACGGATCCCTCCTTGAAGGGAACCGTGGGATCCGTGGTACAGAAGCACAAAATTGTACTAACTTGAGTTTTTCTTGCAGGAAATTATGCACTATACTCTTGTTTTCTAACCTTTGTTTTGTAGCTATTCAAAATACACATGAAGATATTGACACCATAAAGCTAGGGGAGCTTTGTGTCAAACAACATTGCAAAATCATTTGCAACTTAATCCAATTTTGGATTATACTTCATGACACCCCATTGCAACATTGCAATATTCAAGGGGGAGCACGCTTTCGTCACTTAGACGAACCATTTGCAAACTTAATTGCAAACACAATTAGTTTATTTTACGTTATGTCCTTGACGCCCTTTTCAAAGGGATGGACTCGTCAAGGGGGAGTCAAGACGAGTACCATTCCCGTCACTTGCTCTCTTTACATTTTTTTATTTTTTCTTATAAATTGTGTTAGTTTCTTTTAACACTTTTTGTTTCGACAAAAAGGGGGAGAAGAAAGTAAAAACTACAAATTCAAACTTTTACGAATTTTAGCTTTTCCTTAAAATAATTTTATGTTTTGTCATCAACAAAAAGGGGGAGATTGTTAATACAAATAAGCCGTAAAAACGTTTATTTATATTTTACGATCTTCTAATATTTTGTCGATAACAAACGTAAAATCATTTTAACGAAACAAATAAAGTACGTAAATAGTTTGAGTTAATAGTTTTCTAACACACTTACGTTTTCACATAAAACACTAAAACAAGCTTAAGTGATTTTATGATTTAGATATATATGTACAACAACTAATGTTTACATATTGGGTTAGCACATACTTAAACTAAGTATACTAAAATGGGTAAAAACATGTATATACTAAAATAGGTAAAAACATGTAAATACTAAAATGGGTAAAAACTAGCAAATGGTATTGACCCATAACCCATGGTTTTATATATACCACTTGACCATGTTCATTGTATCTAGAAAGAAAACCATGGATCAACCCATAACCCATGACCCATGACCCATAACCAAAAATACCCATGGGCAAAGAGGCGTTCCACGGATCCACGGCTTTGTGCTAGCGGATCCCAAGTGGAAGGGATCCGTGGGATCCGGGAACAAGAGAGAATTTTCTCTATAAATAGAGAGCCATTTCTTCCTTTCTATGCATCACTTTACACACATACTTCCCCAAAGTATTCTAACCTCTAACCTCGGATCTAAGTGATCTATGTAGTTTGTCTTTTGTTTTTGTGTGATCTTCTAGGTTCCTCTTAAAGGAGAGATCACCACTTCTTGAAGACGCAAGCTCAAGTCCATGAGTTGTCATGTCGTCATCATCAAGACAACTAAGGTTCTCTTGTTGATAGCTCTTCCTTTCTCCATAGATGTTGGGTTGAAGGCATTAGTGAAGAATGCCGAAAGTGTCAAGATGAAAGCATTAGTGAAAGGTGCTCATCATCCGTGTCAAAGCATTAGTGAAGAATGCTAAAAGTGTCAAGACGAAGGCATTAGTGAAGGGTGCCAAGCGTTGTGTCAAAGGCATTAGTGAAGGATGCCGAAGAATCAAATCAAGTAGCATTTGGGAAGAATGCCTAGGTCGTATAATCGATGAGGTGCATCGTTATACATATAAGTATTTGTTTGTTTGTTTCCAAGGATGGTGATATCCTTGATGAAGGTGTAACAAGGAATTGATCTCCTTGATATTAGGTGTTGTGTTGTGAAGGTAGTAGTTCCTCCATAGTAATGGAACTAGGTGTAATAAAGGGTAGGCGACGTTGTGATAGGATTAGTTCTCCTAAGGTGTGAAAGAAGTTAGCCTAGCCTACCTAATAAAGGGTAGGCGACGTTGTGTTAGGTGTGGTTCGCCTTGGTGTGAAAGAACTCGGTATTTAGCTTTGTAGGAAAAAGGTTAAGCGGCGTTGTGAAGGCTTCTCCGCCATAAGGAGTTGGTGTAGTGCTTACGAACTCTCGAGTAGGTGACTCGATGGGAGTGGAGTAGGGCATCCTCACCTTGGAAGGTGTCCTTGTGGCGAACCACTATAAATAACTTGTGTCGTGGTGATGTGCTTCACTTACTCTTTATATTTCATTACACGCTTATATATCTATCTATCAACGTCCAACATAAACAATCAAATAGATTGACATAAGTCGATCTAAATATACAAAGGAAGTTTTAAATTGGTAAAACTATTCAACTCCCCTTCTAGTTTTCCACACAAGAGGTATAGGTATTAGACCTAACAAACATCATTTTCTCCTTTCTTAGATCTCGAGAGTCGGATCCCTAGGATTAGCCTAGACGGATCCTTCATTGGAGGGAACCGTGGGATCCGGGTGACAGATTCATCTAAAAATCAAGCTAAAACAATCATTTCAAGCTCTTCTTGCTAACTTGAACACTCCATCTTGATTTAGCTATACTCCTAGATCAGTACAACTCTGAAGATGACTCTTGTGCATGCAAATCATCACATTCCAAAGGATCTTAATGGCTTAAGTCTTGAATGCACTTGCCAAATCCTTTCCCTTTTAAACCATCTTGTGGAGACTCCTAAAGTCATCATCTACATCCTCATTCTCAGTATTTAGAAACCTTATAACCTTAATTCTCTTTTATCATCTCATCATGAGGAAAGCTCCTAGTGGTAACTCATCCACCAAAGGACCACCCAAGAAACTTGCTCGTGTTGTTCATGAAATTTATTCAACCGAATCATCTCACGTTAAATCCACAAATGGTAGGATCTCCCCTCCACCTATCAAACCAATCAACAAAATGATTGTTCCTACAAAACTACCAATGCCAAACACCACTATACCCCCTAAACCAAACACTCCTATTTCCACTAAACCATCACCCTTAGTGCCTAGAGCAATATCATTTACCACTCCACTCTCATCACCACACCTCTATAATCTAGAGGACTTGCCTCCTAGGCCATCTCTTCCTCCACCATTGCCAACATTCTCAATGGAAAGAATAGCGCAACAAGATCAAGGTGTTGAATCAACACTAGCCCCGACATCCTTTTCTCCGTCACCCTCAAATAGCCCATTTTGGATTATGAGGAATCATCAAAGTCAACCACCCGACCACATGGAAGTTGACACCTCTCTACCTCCACCATCATCGTTAGTTGAGCCATCATCGAATGTGCCTCCGCCAATCCCTGTTTCTTTTGAGGATCCTCAACCCTCTTCACTTGATCCTCCACATCAAGCCATTTCCTTTCTACCACCACCATTTCCAAGCCATGACAAAGATTGTTATCATTGTCAACATGTTGAAAGTTTGATACATGAAGTACGTGAAGATCAACGTTTCATGTTTTATCACCTCCTCGAACGTTTCGACGAGATCAACAAACCCAAACAACTTTGAGATGAAGGATTCAAGTGGTGTCCTAGTTTTAAACTTAATTTAGATAGTTTAGGAATGATATTTCATGTTTAAATCATTCTCTTAGTTTTAGAGATTTGTAGATCATTTCTCGTAGTTTTATTGAATGAAGTTACATGTTATATGCCATGTTGTTTTGAGTATATGTTTGGTGCTTTAATACATATCTCATTTTGATGATAAAATCACTTGTTACATCACCATTGATGTCTTAAGCTTTAAGACAGACGGATCCCTCAGTTTTGCCTAGACAGATCCCTCCTAAGAGGGAACCGTGGGATCCGTGCAACATAAGACTTGTTTTCTACTAACTTAAGTCTTATTTGCAGGAAATTATGCATTATATACTTGTTTTCTAACCTTTGTTTTGTAGATTTTCAATATACACGTGAAGACTTTGACACCCTTAGCTAGGGGGAGCTTCGTGTCAAAGCAAAACATTGCAAAAATCATTTGCAATATAATTCACATTAGGATTACATTACATGACGTCCACTTGCAAAGTTACAATCATCAAGAGGGAGCATATTCGTCACATAGACGAAATCATTTGCGAACATAGTTGCAATACATTAGGTTAGTATCTCTTCTTTCTTGACGCCCTCACAAAGGGATAGACTCGTCAAGGGGGAGCTAAGTCGAGAATTCTTCTCCTCACTTACTCTCTATTTTTCATATTTTTCTTTCACATGTTTTTCTTAAAACAAGGTGTTAGTTTCTTTTCGACGCTCTTTTTGTTTCGACAAAAAGGGGGAGAAGAGAGTAAAAACTCCAATTCAAACTTTTATGAATTTTAGTTTTTCCTTAAAATAATTTATGTTTTGTCATCAACAAAAAGGGGGAGATTGTTAAAACAAATAAGCCGTAAAAATGTTTATTTATATTTTACGATCTTCTAATGTTTTGTCGATAACAAACGTAAAATCATTTTAACGAAACAAATAAAATACGTAATCGGTTTGAGCCAATAGTTTACTAACACACTTATGTTTTCACATAAAACACTAAATAGTGATTTTATGATTTAGTAATACATATGTACAACAACTAGTGTTTACATATTGAGTAGATATATACATAATTAGTATGTATTATAAAGGGTAATATAATGGGTAGAAGTTTAAGTATTTGACCCATTGACCAAATATATTGAATGTAGTTGGGTATAACCTAAAGTCCATGACCCATACCCATGGAGCATAACCCATAACCCATTGCATGACATCATGCATAAGTCATGAATGGATATTATCTGTGACCCATGGATTTAACCCATGACCCATGGACTAGATACATTGCACATACTAGATACATTGTATCTACTTGGATACCCATGGTCCAAAGTCTAGGACCCATGACCCATAACCCATGACCCATGACCCAAAACCCATGGGCAAAGAGGAGCGTCCCACGGTTCCCCCAGTTTACACTAGATGGAACCCTCAAGTAAGGGATCCGTGGGACAGTAGCACATATTTCCTCTATAAATAGTGAGCCATTTCTTCATTGTAACTCACCCCTTTCACATATATTTTCTCTTTGAGGTTTAAACTATTTAACCACATATCCAAGTGATCTTTGTATGTAGTTTTGTGTTTGTGTGATTCTCTAGGTTCCTCTTAAAGGCAAGATCCCCACCTCTTGAATTCGAGCAAGCTCAAGTCTATGGGTTGCCTAGCTTCGTCATCATCAAGACTACGAATAGTATCTTGTTGATAGTTCTCTTCTTTCTCATTAAAAGTGTAGTGTCGAAGACATTAGTGAAAGATGTCTAAAAGGGTCAAGACGAAGACATTGGTGAAAAAGTGTCGAAGAGTCAATGTAAAGGCTTTAGTGAAAGGTGCCGAACGTCCAGGTTGAAAGCATTAGTGAAGGGTGCTTAGAAGTCAAATCAAAAGGCATTAGTGAAAGGTGCCTAGAAGTCGAGTCAAAAGGCATTAGTGAAAGGTGCCTAGAAGTCAAGTCAAAGGCATTAGTGAAAGGTGCCTAAAGTGTACATTCGATATGGTGTGTCGATGTGCAAGATAGATTAGTATTGGGTAAAAGGATATTGATATCCTTGTTGATATTGTCATAAGGAGTGGATCTCATTTGGGATAGGTGTTGTGTAGTGTTGGGTAGTAGTTCCTCCTTTGTAATGGAACTCGGTATCTAGCCTTGTACCGGATAAAAGGTAGGCAACGTTGTGATAGGTTTGGTTCTACCTCGTGGAAGAACCCGATATCTAGCCTTGTACCAGATAAAGAGTAGGCGACGTTGTGAAGGCTTCTCCGCCACAAGGAGTTGGTGTTGTGTAGTGATTACGAACTCTCGAGTAAGTGACTCAGGGAGTGGAGTAGGGCAAGGAAGGTGTCCTTGTAGCCGAACCACTATAAATACTCGCGTTGTGGTTTTATGCTTCTTACTCTTTATCTTAGCTTTTATTATCTATATGCTTGTCTATCAACATCCAACACACACATTCAAATAAATTGACATAAGTCAATCTAAATAGTTTAAAATCAAGTTTTAATCGGTAAAACTATTCAACCCCCCCTTCTAGTTTTCCACAGAGCGTATCCTTCGTTTCTAGTCCTTTTTTATCCGTTCAAATCTCTAAACATAGGTGGATATGTCTACTTTCAATATTACAAGACCTTAACTCGTGAAAATAGGTTTTAGATATCGGTTTATGCCCATTTATGTTCGGACATGCTGTTACGACTTTTTTCAGAAAGTTTTCCGACTTCAACGGGCTATATCTCACTCGTTTCTTATGAAATTAGCTTGTTCAAATGCCTAAGTTGATTATATTTTAGCTACTTTCCAAAAATGTATACCACCTGTTTTAGCTTTATGCCAATTGTTTCAGAAAATCCAAAATAGCTACGGGTATCAAAGCTGTCCATTTCCAGAAAACTTAACTCAACTTTCTGGCGTCGTATCTCATTCGTTACTTAACCTCACGGTTCGAAACAATTTGATACATTTAAGTTAAATTCTTGTCTACAAAAAGTTAAAAAGGCTCAACATGCTAAACTGCTCCCAAGGTGGTGATTTATACGCTCAATATTCGGAACTTAGTTTTTGGTCGATTTTGGCAATCGACCCCATATCACTTGTTAAAAATACCAAATCAACTCTAAAAATTATAAAGTTTGACGGAGAACTACCTTAGACCTATATCTAAGTGTGTACCAAAGGAATTTGTCCAGAATTGTTTTTAAAGTAGTTTTATATAGTGAAAGAGTCAACTAAAAATTATGCTAGGATTTAGGGTTTAGTAACTTAGCCTTTTAAAACAATTTCAACACAACAATACTTAGATGCTATATAAGTATACATGTAAGCATGAAATGGTTTATGAATGGTTAGAAAATGTTGAGGAATATTGATGAACAAGAACACAAGAATACTTATTGAAAACCCTAGATTATGATCCCAAACAATAGCTTTTGATTCCAACACTTAAACCAATATTGTACCAAGTTCTAAACTCTTGTTTTCTGCCCTTAATGCTGCCGTGAGTTAGGAGAGAAAGTAAGGAGAAAATTTGTGTTTGAATGTGTTATGAAGATGTGAGAAAATGATCACAACTTTCTTGGTACGTATATGAGCAAATTGGGTAGTTTGAATGGTCTTTGAAGGGCTCACATGGGAATATATCATCAAAAATGGAAAGAGGTTCACATGAACACATAAGGGGGCGTGGGTTTGTTAGGCTCAAGGATATGGGAGGTATCAATGCATGGTTGCTTGTGAGTCTTTGCAAAGTTAGGTCATTTTTTGTGTAGTGTGCAACTTTAAAAGTAAATGTTGGTATTTTAATGTTTGTGGCTAATTTTAAGAGGCCTGGGGGGGGGGGTTATTTTGAATTTGATAAATATAGATGTATAAGTATGTATATACTACGTGGGTGGTTGATTGGGTTGGTTATTGCATGCATGCGTGAACGTAAATGTTTTAAGTAAAAACTTTTAAAATCAAATGTATAGACTTATAAAATATGTTTGTGAAAGTCATATGGTACTCCATTAAAAGTTATTTTACGGTTCTGATTTAACCTAATGGTTATAAGTTAAAGTAAATATTCAAACATTCAAAGTAAATTGTTTTGATTTTATGGTTGAGTAATGACCTGAAAAATACGAGTTATCATAGTCTACCCCATTAAAGGAATTCATCCCAAAATTTGGTTTGCGTTATCCTTCTGAGTGGTGATTGTGAAGAGTGTGGGTACTTGCAGTGAATTTGGTCTTCCGTTCCTATGTAAATTCGGGACCTCTTCAAGTTCCATTGAACCTTGATGATCGGAATCCGAATCTGTTTCCATCAGTTAACTTCCCTGTCCATAATCTTTGACTTGAAATTTTAGAGGTGTACGTCTCACATCGGTGTAACTTTTTTGACAATTTCGTGCATAATTAAATCCCTCCAAAATGTGGCAACCTAGTTCTATCCATGAAACACCGAATGGTCACTAAAAATATTCACGCACTTCATATTTTCTCAAATCCAAAAGGGAAGGGATAAGGCATGGGAATATTTATGAAATTGGTGTTAAAAGAAAAATAAATAAAGGTCAAGTCTAATACCCATGTTGCTAGTTACTAAACAATCCGCAAACCCGAAAATGATTATAGTTACTATCTTCTCTTCTTCAAATATCGATCACCAAATATATATATCACGTCTTAACACATGGCTAATCGATATCTTAAACATACTTCATCTTCATAATAATATAGCACATTGGCTATAATTGTCATCCCATATATATTTTCTTTATTCATTTTTTGGATGACTTATTCTTTTTTTTCATATATTTTTTTCACATACATCACATCTCCCCACACACGTATAAGCATACACCACAAAAATACAAATAAGAAGTATGCATCCTTCGTCTTTGTCGGAATGGCACACACGAATGACAAAGTGCGGCTAACTCATAATCATCAAAAACAATCCAACATTCCAAGCAACTAGCAACCAACCGATTAGACATTGACAAGGGGTAGGCTAAGGTTTAAAGTGTAAAATATTTTTGTATTTTCTGGATTTAATATAAATGAAAAGGATGGCTCAAAGGGTGTAACTAAGGGTATCTAGCGCTAAAGATGAGCGTTAACAAATGGGTCCATGTGGGTGGTTAACTAACCGATGTGGTTAGCAAATCTATCATTAGATATAAAATGGAAGGCCATTTGGTTTTATTCCTAAGGTGCCTCTTTATCACACGAATACACTTATATCACACGAATGCGATCTTAGTGATCGGTAATGATTTACAAGTACAAGTTCTAGAATAAATAAAATTACCGGCACACTCATAGCAAAAGATTCAAGCATAAAAGATGTATGCTATATATGAAATGGGCTCAAATCCTCACAATTTAGTAGAAAGGGCTATAAATGTGCTAGCAAATGTCATCGATCCCGAATGGATTGCAATATTTGTGACAACTCGTAATTTCAAGACATTTCATATAGTCTAGGTTTAGTCTACACATCATTAGTAACATCATTTCATATCAATTTATGCATGGGTTTTGCATTTTACATTAAACGTTTATTTTCTTATTAAATAAACGCTATCGCGTAAACATTATTTTGAACATTTGATCCGATACTTCCAAAAATTATCCCGATATATTTTTATACTCATATTAAGATTGTAAAAATAATATTATTAGTTTACCGGTGTTTTAAATTTATTTGATACATAAATTGTTATATTTATATAATTCTGACGGATTTAAGTAAATACTACACGATAACTATTATTTCACTCAATTCTTGCGAAATGTATTTTTATAATTATTATGACTTCAATATATTTTATTTTGATCAACTAAAATTTATTTTAGCTAACGCTACCCTAAATTGCTTAATTATGTACACAAGTTACTAACACTCCTTAAAAATACTTACACATTACACTACATCTACATATAAAAAAAAAAACATAAACACAACAAGTTATATGGTTGTCGACATTTTGATGACTCACACTCTTGATGCAAAGATCTTTACATGAATACATTATTATAAGCCTTTTGCAACACATAGTATCATATATCAAGAGTGAAAACAAAACACAACTCTTCCTCTTCATCCCTAAGAACTGGCCATTATTGAAGACCAAGGAGGAGACCATAAAATTTTTCTAGTCAAGATCATTACAATCTAGACACTCTTAAGTAAGGTTTTGAAATAAAACCTATGGTGTTTAGGACTAACCTTTGTTCATTTAACCTCATCAAGTTATTAGTAAGCATTTCATGGTCTTTCCATCTTTCATATTCATATTATGTTCATTTTATCATGCTTGAGAAATATGCAAGTCATATGGATAGCTATACCACTTTAAATGTTTTTTTAGTGCTATATATACATATATATCATCCTATAATTACTCCTTGAAACATATCACTTTTGGTGATGTCTAGGAACCCATGACACCCTAAGAAGGTGTATGGTAGGATTAGAATAACTCGAGTTGTTTTGAATTGGTTAGAATAGGTTTGGCGTGAAAAACTCATTTCGACAACTATATTTAAGGTCTGTCCATATTTTTGAAATCTGGAATTTTCGACGTAGATAAAAATTTTGGCCTAGATATTTAGAAAATATACTTTAAAAGCAGCGTGGCGCTTGAGCGGATTAAAATGGAGCTATAACGAAGAAGTTATGAATTTTCAAGTTGACGACGAAAACTAATTGTTTGAGAAAAATTCAGCATGCTGTCTCGACTTTTGCGAGTCAAAAATGAGTCTTAAGCGTTATAAATTGTGTCAACTTATCAAAAATATATTAGTATACTTTGATACGAATCTAAGGACATATAAAAGCGTGAAAGCGGACTTGTAGCGATTAAATTATACGTTTACACAAAGTTGCAGTAACTTTATTATATAAGAAAACTATTATATTTCTATTAGACAACCTTACGGCAACAAAGTGACCATGTTGAGGTCGTTTTAACATTGATGTAGTACTTTTTATAACGTGATGTCTTCTAGTAAAAGTAAGTTCACCTAGCCTATTTTCCAAACGTCCAACCGTTCGTCAAACGGAGTTGTAACGAATAATATACGGTCACTTAAACTTTGCGAAAACCATCCTTAAACAATATTTTGGATACAAGTACTCTACTTTACCTATGTTTTTCTCCTTGATCGAGACCTCTATAATAAAAACTTAAATGCTAAAACTTTGAGATAATGATACAAGCTTCCCAAAACCGTTGAGTTTGTTTCCTAACACTCGGCGTGCACCATTTTACGACTAGCTTTTGAGGCTATTTAGTCACTTTCATGAATTGCCAAATTATATTATTTTATGCGAAAGCTATAAATTCTTGATAAATCACTAAACGACTATCGTAGGAGGTTGTTTCAACGTAAATACTTTTAAAGTATTTTATAATATGACGAGATGTCATAAACATATATTCGACGATGAACATTATTTTCAAATGTACAAGTGGTATGGATATCATATGAGTTTGCATACGACATTGTTTCATGATTTACATTAGAACATATCATTCATAATAGGTCATGGTCGAGGTTGCGCCTCATTTCAAAGATGTGCCATTATATCAT
Organism: Chrysanthemum lavandulifolium; assembly: GCA_022545495.1. Lineage (NCBI taxonomy): Eukaryota > Viridiplantae > Streptophyta > Magnoliopsida > Asterales > Asteraceae > Chrysanthemum > Chrysanthemum lavandulifolium. Next base: position 127,827,762 of record CM040245.1, read on the forward strand.
CATAAACATTGCACCGGGTGAGTCATAGCCCCACTTTTCTCGTTTTAATTATTTATGAAACTTTTTGGGAGATACATGCTCAACTACTTTTATGACATTCATGACTATTTGAAAACTATATGTTTATCTGATGAATGTTTAGTCATATTCTATATCAATAATCATTGAACTAAATGTCTTGGTATAATCATGGAACTAATGGTCTTGGAACAATTTGAAACTATACGAATTATGTGTTATGTCAAACTATTGATACATTAAGTTATGCACTATTTTGTGAATTCATTTGACGATGTGTGTTTGAACATAAACTATACACATTTTGGCGATGGGTTGTGAACACAGGTTGCAAGTTTTGTATGGCGGAACTTGGGCCGAGTGGATTACAATGCCTTTCTTGCATAAACGATTTTGAAAGGCTTTACATTGCAACACAAACTCTATGAACTCACTCAACCTTTGTGTTGACACTTTTAGCATGTTTTATCTCGGTATCTAAGGCATTCACTTCATGGCATGCATACGGACATATTATAGAGTCGTGGTGACGCGTCACACATGGGATTTATGCACTTTTAAAATCATCGTTTGGCTTGTAACAAACTTATTTCCGCACAAGTTGATTTTTATTTGGGACCTACACTTTGTAAACTCGATTATTTTACTAAATCAAGCGATGTATTTTCCAAACGACACTTTAGGTCGTTCGATATAACTCGTAACTTTGATGCTATAACAGATCATCCCGAGAATTCCATTCCGCGCAAAGCAGTAATTTGGGGTTGTGAAAGATTGGTATCGAGCATCGGTTATAGAGAACTAGGTTGCATCATTGACCCTAGACTATAACTACATCATCATAGCATCTCATCATATCATTATAAGTGCATACTTATTGTACATGCGGGTTTATGACTTAACACCAAATATCATATGAGTCGATTAGTCCAAGCATTGCATAATTACTCTAAATTATACTTAGCCCGATCACCTATGTCTAATTCGGGAAGAATCATGCAATGAAGGAGTAGTAGTCTTATATGTGTAAGCAATTCTATGACCGAGCCAAATTTTCAAAGACACATTACTCAAACCGATTTAGCCTAATCTCATGGCAGTTCTTGTTTGATGAGTTGTGAGATTAAGTAAAAATCGGTTACCTAAAAGTCTTTTGAGGGTTTTGCTCGAGAATGGGAAAGTTTGCCACATCAAACCCTAAACCGGAGAGACCAACACAAACTGAATTCAGGGACTGAATTCCTTTTTGGGTGGGCGAATGTGACAACTCGTAATTTCAAGACATTTCATATAGACTAGGTTTAGTCTACACATCATTAGTAACATCATTTCATATCAATTTATGCATGGGTTTTGCATTTTACATTAAACGTTTATTTTCTTATTAAATAAACGCTATCGCGTAAACATTATTTTGAACATTTAATCCGATACTTTCAAAAATTATCCCGATATATTTTTATACTCATATTAAGATTGTAAAAATAATATTATTAGTTTACCCGGCGTTTTAAATTTATTTGATACATAAATTGTTATATTTATATAATTACGACGGATTTCGTAAATACTACCTGATAACTATTATTTCACTCAATTCTTGCAGAAATGTATTTTATAATTATTATGACTTCAATATATTTTATTTTGATCAACTAAAATTTATTTTTAGAGTAACGCTACCTAAATTGCTTAATTATGTACACAAGTTACTAACACTCCTTAAAAATACTTACACATTACACTACATCTACATATAAAAAAAAGAAACATAAACACAACAAGTTATATGGTTGTCGACATTTTGATGACTCACACTCTTGATGCAAAGATCTTTACATGAATACATTATTATAAGCCTTTTTGCAACACATAGTATCATATATCAAGAGTGAAAACAAAACACAACTCTCTTCCTCTTCATCCCTAAGAACTGGCCATTATTGAAGACCAAGGAGGAGACCATAAAAATTTTTCTAGTCAAGATCATTACAATCTAGACACACTCTTAAGTAAGGTTTTGAAATAAAAACCTATGGTGTTTAGGACTAACCTTTGTTCATTTAACCTCATCAAGTTATTAGTAAGCATTTCATGGTCTTTCCATCTTTCATATTCATATTATGTTCATTTTATCATGCTTGAGAAATATGCAAGTCATATGGATAGCTATACCACTTTAAATGTTTTTTTTAGTGCTATATATACATATATATCATCCTATAATTACTCCTTGAAACATATCACTTTTGGTGATGTCTAGGAACCCATGACACCTAAGAAGGTGTATGGTAGGATTAGAATAACTTCGGAGTTGTTTTGAATTGGTTAGAATAGGTTTGGCGTGAAAACTCATTTCGACAACTATATTTAAGGGTCATCCATATTTTGAAATCTGGAATTTTCGTGAGTAGATAAAAATTTTGGCCTAGATATTTAGAAAATATACTTTAAAAGCGAAAACGTGGCGCTTGAGCGGATTAAAATGGAGCTATAACGAAGAAGTTATGAATTTTTCAAGTTGTTGACGAAAACTAATTGTTTGAGAAAAATTCAGCATGCTGTCTCGACTTTTATGAGTCAAAAATGAGTCTTAAGCGTTATAAATTGTGTCGACTTATCAAAAATATATTAGTATACTTTGATACGAATCTAAGGACATATAAAAGCGTGAAAGCGGACTTGTAACGATTAAATTATACACGTTTATACGATTAAATTATACACGTTTACACAAATTATACGATTAAATTATACACGTTTACACAAAGTTGCCGTGAAAACGGACTTGTAACGATTAAATTATACGTAGAAAACGGACTTGTAACGATTAAATTATACACGTTTAACATTGATGTAATACTTTTTATAACGTGATGTCTTCTAGTAAAGTAAGTTCACCTAGCCTATTTTCCAAAACGTCCAACCGTTCGTCAAGCGGAGTTGTAACGAATAATATCGGTCACTTAAACTTTGCGAAAACCATCCTTAAACAATATTTTGGATACAAGTACTCTACTTTACCTATGTTTTCTCCGTGATCGAGACCTCTATAATAAAAACTTAAATGCTAAAACTTTGAGATAATGATACAAGCTTCCCAAACCGTTGAGTTTGTTTCCTAACACTCGACGTGCACCATTTTACGACTAGCTTTTGAGGCTATTTAGTCACTTTCATGAATTGCCAAATTATATTATTTTGCACGAAAAGCTATAAATTCTTGATAAATCACTAAGCGACTATCGTAGGAGGTTGTTTCAACGTAAATACTTTTAAAGTATTTTATAATATGACGAGATGTCATAAACATATATTCGACGATGAACATTATTTTCAAATGTACAAGTGGTATGGATATCATATGAGTTTGCATGCACGACATTGTTTCATGATTTACATTAGAACATATCATTCATAATAGGTCATGGTCGAGAGGTTGCGCCTCATTTCGATTGCCATTATATCATCATAAACATTGCACCAGGTGAGTCATAGCCCCACTTTTCTCGTTTTAATTATTTATGAAACTTTTTGGGGGAGATACATGCTCAACTACTTTTATGACATTCATGACTATTTGCAAACTATATGTTTATCTGAACTGAATGTTTAGTCATATTCTATATCAATAATCATTGAACTAAATGTCTTGGTATAATCATGGAACTAATGGTCTTGGAACAATTTGAAACTATACGAATTATGTGTTATGTCAAGTAACTATTGATACATTAAGTTATGCACTATTTTGTGAATTCATTTGACGATGTGTGTTTGAACATAAACTATACACATTTTGGCGGTGGGTTGTGAACACACAGGTTGCAAGTTTTGTATGGGCGGAACTTGGGCCGAGTGGATTACAATGCCTTTCTTGCATAAACGATTTTGAAAGGCTTTACATTGCAACACAAACTCTATGAACTCACTCAACCTTTGTGTTGACACTTTTTAGCATGTTTTATCTCAGGTATCTAAGACATTCACTTCATGGCATGCATACGGACATATTATAGAGTCGTGGTGACGACGCGTCACACATGGGATTTATGCACTTTAAAATCATCGTTTGGCTTGTAACAAACTTATTTCCGCACAAGTTGATTTTCATTTGGGACCTACACTTTGTAAACTCTGATTATTTTACTAAATCAAACGATGTATTTTCCAAACGACACTTTAGGTCGTTCGATATAACTGTAACTTTGATGCTATGACAGTCATCCCACAGGAATTCCATTCCGCTGCAAAACAGGTAATTTGGGGGTGTGACAATATTAATCGGGACATATCTCAAGTTTTTAAAAAATTACTGATTTCACCAGTGGGTTGATCCAGTTATTCTAATATATTATCCTATAAGCGTTAAAACAACTAGATCATAAGGGCAAACAAGTTCACAAAATTTTAGAAATTGGCCCAAAAATTTTGGATTTTAAAAATTAGTTTCGTTTTCACAATAAAATTTCCCCACACTTAAGTTAAGCACACAAAATCTAGTTCGACTCTTTTTTATTTTATTTTTTTTCTTTTTATTGTTTTTTTTAATTTATTATTATTATTATTATTATTATTATTATTATTATTATTATTATTATTTTATTTTTTTGTTTTTAAAACCAAACATGACTTTTTCTTTTCCCACGAGTTCTCGGTAACTCTATTGAAACGCACAAAGAAGCGGAGAAGTAGGTCGTATGAAGCATATTAAAACCAAACTTCTTTAGGGAATCGGGAGACCGCTTATACCTCTCACATAGTTTGTTTACAATGGGTGAGCTTTACTTTCGAGGGACTCAAAAAGATAATTTATAAAATAATTTACCAAACAAACAAACAAAGGAAAATAACAAAAACAAAATAAAGCAATTGTGAAAATAAACTACGAAGCATGTAAGATAGGAAAAATAAAACTATAAGTCCGAGATAAACGAAACTTTCCGGCCAAGAAATCGCGATCGAACTCCAAATGATAAGATGCTAAGAAAACGCTAGCATAAGCGTTAGAACAATCGATTTCTCATCCAAACATGTCCAATAAAGAGTGTAAGGTTACGATCCAACCAATCCATCCTCCACGAGCTTATTAAAGTGCAAAATAAACTAAACTACAAAACGCGTAAAATTCTAAAACTCACTTTCAGAGGCATCACGGTTGCATTTAGCGTATGCAACAAGCCTTTAAACCCCTCGGTGGCCCGTGGGACGAGTTATAGTCTCGTGAGGGTTTCAATGAACATACCCACAAAGTTCATAACAATTTTATTTTTAAAAACACATGCACTTATTTATTTACAATGTACTAAAATTAACAAAACTTAAAATGGCAAAATGTTGTACAATAGTAAAAATAATAATGCTCAAGTATCTTGGGAATGATCCCAAAAGACACTTATACTTATTTGATCTAAACACTAACACACAAAAAATACGATTTTTTTTACGATTAGTCCACCCGATCGGTTGAGGATCTAACCGATCGGTTGGAATGAACCAAATGTAACAAACCTTCCACCCGAATCGGTTACGGGGTGACCGATCGGTTGGAGAAATTTTATATATATATATATATATATATATATATATATATATATATATATATATATATATATATATATATATATATATATATATATATATATAGTAGGGATCCGGTGATAAGTAAATTAAAATAAGAAGTGGTGAGAAGTGACCAAAATCACGCATTTGAGATGCAACGACTTGCATTAGATGCATTTCTATTCATATAGATGCAACATCTTGAGTTTCAAAGTTAATTTGATGTATAGATGGTGCAAATTGATTTTCATGATTTCGCACGCGTGCAGAGGAACAAAAACAAGAGAAATTATGTAATGCATCTAATATACGTATATGCATCGATTAAAAGTTAGAAAACACAATATGGTGCGTTATAATGCATCTAAGATTATAGAGATGCTTTAATTTAGGTCGGTGCATCTCGGTTTGCGGTTATAGTTCTTCTTATTCCTTCTTATTTTAAGTAATATTCTTATTTGATCCTAATATATATATATATATATATATATATATATATATATATATATATATATATATATATATATATATATATATATATATATATAGGTATTGGTTCATTTGAAAATTTGATCTCGGTAGAAAAGTGAGAGAAGTGATCTACAACCATTGGATCAAGCCTTCCTCCCTTCTCTTTTTCACACCAAACTACAAGGACCTAACTGTAACTTTTTTATTTTTAAGGGATGGTTTTGTAAATTCGCATCTTTCATATATAATGTCTAAATTATTTTCATTTTTCTTTTCTTCTTTCTATCATTCGGGCTCGATCTTTATTTTCTCCCAATATAATAAACACAACATCGATGAAATCATCTTGTTCCACACTCGATCTTTTATAATTACACTTCACGATGAAAAAATCGATGAAATCATCTCGTTAAATTTCTCAGATTCATGTATATCAGTTTTATAATTTCTCAAATAGACGAACAAAGTAAGTTTATTAACATTTTTTTGTTAGTTTCGTTATATAAGATCAAATATAAAGTTGATATATGTGTTTGCTAGAGTTTATTTGTACTAATTGTTGTTTTTTATGAGTTAGGGTTTAGTTTTATGAATTTTGATTCGTTAAGCATCATGTTTATACATAGATGTATCGTTTAAGAGTTTTGTGATATGATGAAATGTATATGTTAGTTATTTGAAGCAAATTTGAGGAAAAAAAAACTTGGAAACAGGTTTACAAAAGCGCACATAAGGTGTTTGATAAAATGCTTAAATAAAATTTCATAAATGTGATGCATTGATTTTACACTACGATGCATCATTGTTTCTTTAATTATTCTTGGTCACCTTTTTAGTGGAATGGGCTTTGTATGTTTGATAAAATGCTTCAATGATATTTTATAAATGTAATGCATTAAATTCATACTGTGATGCACCAATTTTTCATACTTGACTTTGTTAAATGATTCCATAGAACATTTTTAATGTTTTTTTAAGATTATGTTGATATAGATATGCACCGACTATATATCAGTTATGCACTAGTTGTTAACAGACGGATTCCCAGAATTATACATTGTTATTCATTTATATTAGTTGAGGTATAAGTTAATTGTGTCTTATATAATCATTTGCTTCACTTGCCTACGCACCCGTTTTAGATAACTATATAAAGCATAAATTGCTTGAAAAAAAAGCGATGCCTGAATACACCATAAAAGTTATATGGCATTGTGTATGTGTTATATATAGGTTGGAAATGTCACACTTTCGGTTAAATTGCATATGAAGCATTTGTAGATCCATAAATAAAAATGAGCTAGTTATGTTGGTAATTTGAGGATACTTATTATATGATTACTTATGTGTCATGTAACCCATTTCATACTAGCTGCAAAAAATGATTTACAAAGGGACACATTTTGCTAATTTATAGTTGACTTTTTTTTAGTTATCGAGAAATAATTTGTAATTCTTTGCAGTTGATAGAAAAAAAGCAATAAAAATTTTGTCAATTAGTTAAGTAATAAAGTTTATTATTAACTATTCAAGTTATAATAAAAATCCAAACACCCCCTTAGTTGCATGTAATTTGTTGTTATTGTCATCTGCTACCAAGTATGATATAATGTGGTTTTGTCTCGCTCTTCAAAAATTAGTTAAATTTGTGATGCATGTGAAAATAGGTCTTTGAGTTCTTACTCGTCGAGTTGCTGATGAACTACCTACTAGTCTTAGTTCCCATATTTTGAAGCTGTTGGTTGTGTACCTACTAGTCCTAGTTGTGGGGCCTTTTTAGGATAATTATGCACTAATTAACAAACCCCAAGCGAGTCCTAGTTGTGTGACCCATTATCTGACTGACTTACCATATTGCCACACTAGCCAAGTGCGATTTCTTTTTTTACTTCGTTCAAATTGCATTTAGTATGAAATCGCATTGTTAATGATGCAGGTCTATGTGTCGACTACAAAAAGAAACTTCCCGGATCGTATGGGCCACAAAGATGGTCAAATCTATCTAGCTTCTCATTACATTCTTTGCGACCTCGGCTTTGACTATTTTGTAACATATCCAAGAGACTTTTTGCATTAACTTTACTACTCTTTCTATGAATTCATTGACTCCTTGTTGTATGGTGTGATAACTTTAGAATTACCATCCATTATTTTTTTTACATCATGTATCTCAAATAAACATCCATGGGGTTTAAATTTGAGCACTTTGTATTGTCACAATGTTCCCAGTTTTACGTAAAAGGTGATTTTATATATGAACTTACATATATGATGCTTGTTGCTATATACTCTTAAGTCTGTAACTTTACTGCACCTACGTGAATGTATTTCAACTGCGAATGTTTAACATTATATTTGAGACACCAGTATTGCAACGCTTGTTGCATTAGAAACACAAATATCGTTCAAAACATGAACTAAAGGACCTATTTTGGTTACAAACACCAGCAAGAAAATTGAACCAATTACAAACACACTAGCAAGAAAAATAGAGAATAATACGATTATTGTCTCAAAATGTTATATGCTTAAGCAAACCGTAAATAATATTCTCAAACCTTTCAATTTGGGTATCGATCTATAATAACCTTACAACAACAAAAACATAAAAGTAGTTGGATAGACAAAGGCGCAAAACTAGTAAATTGACACAATGTGGTAAACATATAGTAAAGCGACCATGATTATAAAACAAAACCTTCAATTTTTCTAGTTTGTGGTAATTTTATTCATCATTTTCTCCATCTTTTAACTTTCGGTTCTTTTCTTGGCATCTTGGGCTGCATAAAAAATGGGTGAGATTAGTATTAGAGTGGAAACACAAGTAAGAAAGTTAACTTAGATCTGCGGATGTACCAATTCCATTGGCATCTTAGGTTTTCATGATCCTTAGCCTTTTCAAAGTGCTCGAAATATCCGGTTCAATTAGTCAAAGTCAACCGCATGTTATTTTTCAACACTTGGTGAAACTCGAGTTTCATTTAGGATTAAAGATTGATGATATAGTACATTACCTTCATGGAACATCGCCCACGAGCATCCAATCACTTTCCTTGTCTTCATATGTTAGCAAAAATTCAAAAGATCCATCCAAAATCCGAGAGCGTTGCTGTTTTATCTACTTGAATTTAGTGAACATAAATTTATTAGCTTATACACTCACAAATATAATTTTGTTCATATGTGTTTAGTCTTAAAAAGATAAACTTGACGACTTTACTAAAAATACTTGATTTTTGTTAAAAATGTTCCAGGTCACGGTTTTGACTCGAACGCTTTTGAATGTATAACCGACCCACCCATCTACCAAAGAAAAGTTATACTTAAGAATAGAAGTGGAGCTTTTGGATGCTTCCAAGAACATTACTTCAAGAACATGAGCTAGAGTTTGACATGCAACACTTTCAATTGAAATGGACCAAACACACCTAAAACACCAATCACATACAAGATAACAAAGATGCACACCTTGAAGTCCTAAGCAATCTCTTGAACAAGCCTTTGGGAAGGAAGCTTCCTGGTCAAAATTTCAATACTTTTCTCGTACTTACGGATTTCACTGCATTATTTTGATAATTCAACATCACGACTGATGAAAAATATGCATAAAGGAATTTTAAAAAAGGCTAACAAAATGCAAATGGTGAGCCACAAACCGAAGGGCAATAGTTCCAGGTTTGTATCTTAAGGCTTCTTTACACCACCGGTTGTTGGAGCAGACTTATGAGCAACCTATTACAATACAAAATTATACTAGTTACAAAAGTGTTTTAGAACACAAGTCATGCCCTTTTTATTGCGAGAAGATGTAGTTGAATCGGTTGGAAGAAAATAAAAGAAATAAAATCTTTTATTGATGGTTTGCAACTAGCATTTTCAACATCTTTGAGTGATCTCGAGATGCCAAATATTCGAGATATACCAATTCTACTTTATTGAGATTTTTTATGCGGGAATATGCAAGGAGTGATTTTATCTTTTGATTTAGAATCACATGCTATCTTGCTTTTATCCTTTTGTGTCATAAGCATATCGTACTTCTGTTTGAAACATACGCCCTAATATGTCTGATGATGCACTAAACATACAAAAATATGCTCTGTTATGTCCAACAATGCACTAAAGCCGCAAATTAATGCACTAATCATACTTACTGATGCCCTAATATATTTGACGATGCCCTAATCATACTCACTGATGCCTTATTATGTTCATCGATGCACTAAACATACAAATAGATGCCCAAGTATTTCCAACGATGCACTAAACATACAAATGGATGCCCTTATATGCCCAATAATGCACTAAGCATACAAATGGACGCACTAAACATACAAACGGATGCATAAACACATAAATGGATGACCTACTATGACCAACGATGCACTCTGATACATACAAATACAAGTAACATACACAATGATGCCTTAATATGTCTAGTGATGCACTAATCATACTCAATGATGCCTATTATGTTTATCGATGCACTAACAATACAAACAGATGCCCAAGTATTTCCAACGATGCACTAAACATACAAATGGATGCCCTACTTTGACCAACTATGCACTAAACATGCAAATGGATACACTAATCATACTTCCCGATGTCCTAATATGTTCATCGACCACTAAACATACAAACAAATACCCAAAACTTTCAATGATGCACTAAACATACTAATGGATGTCCTACAATGACCAAAGATGCACTAATCATACAAACAGATGCACTAAACATACACACTAATTTTTAATATGTCTGCGACGCATTAATCATACTCACTGATGCCCTAATCATATTCACTGATGCTCTAATATTTTCAAAGATGTACAATACAAACTTTATGCAGCAATCACAACCACAATACAAACGGATGTGCTAATCTTACATACAGATTCTCCAAGATGTCTTCTAATTCCGTATAATACATTCCCGTGCCAAACATTGAACCTCATACACTAATTAAAGATGCACTAATATGTAATGTTGGGTCTATTATAGATTTGATGATACAAAACAAGAAGAATGAAACATGAAGGACTTAAAGTGACAAGAAGGGAAACTACAAAAAGATGGAGGATTTAGAAGATTCTAGAAGATATGCTTTAAAGAATATTTAGTTTCCTAATTGTATTATGATTCCTCTTGTAAACCCTAGATGTCTCTAGTATATAAAGAGACATAGGGTCATTAGTTTTAGAGCACGTACAAGATGTAGGCGTCAAAGGTGTGTATGTGTGGGAACCTAGGCGTAGGGAAAACGTCTAGCGTTTAGTTAGTTAGTGTTAGATCAAGTCTTTGATCTTTATTATAGTTAGTTAGTTAGTTTATGATAATGAAAATCCTTGTTCATAATAATATTGATTCTATGTTTGAATATTCCGCCTTTATTATTATGTGTTCCTAGATATAATATTAGACCCGTCTAAGAGCTTACAACGATCCAACATGTGGTATCGAGCTTGTGTGGAAACTCGACTAAGAAGAAACCCTAAAACCTTCTACAATGAACCTAAAGATGTCAACTCAAGTCGCATCAACTCCTATCATGAGGTATGTTCTAAGTGTCATGATTTTTATCAAAAGTACTTAATGCTTATGTTTACGAAAGAGATAATTGTGTTAAGGCTAGGTCCGAGGTAGTTGGTTATCAAATTACTTTAGAGTCTATGGAAGCTAAAATTATAACACATGAAAATAATGAAATGGCTTCAATGAAAAGTATGAACAACGGATTACCGTTAAAACTTAGTGAATGGAAACTAAAGCGTAAAATTGCTTGAAATTGAGAAATTAACTAAGGAGAGAGATGATCTGTTAGAAAAGTTTTTGCTGGAATGAATCTGTATGTCCCATGTTACTTATGTTGAAAAACAAAGAAGAGCATACATTAGAACCGGATTAGGTTTTGGTATGAACTTTGATAACATAGAAGAGAATCAATCTAGTGATCGGGATGACTTAGAAGATGTAACCACTAGTGATGATGAACTCATTAATTATGTAGACACATCTAGTAATGAGGATTTAATTAGTGAGTCACCTCCCCGAGTATAAGAAAGACAAGGGATATAATGTCGTCTCCACATCCCATTAGTCATCAACCCATAAGGCCCGATGTTTCTCAATTTGGAGTAGGCAGTCTAGAGTTTAGGAAGAAGCTTGTTGCTCAATCTAGGTTTGAAAAACCCAAAGAAGTCATTGAAAATAATGTTCAAAATCAAGCAAGCACCTTCAAATCAAAGTCTTGCTCCACAAGCGATACCTCGCAAAACCTTTTCAAAACAGTCTCGCTAAACCTTTTGGGATAATTTTGGTCAAAACAGTTTAATCATTCACCTAGAAGGCACAATAGTTTTGGTCATAGACATAGAAGAAGTCATATTGGGAGTATGGGTGAAAAAGCGTGTTTTTGTGTTTTAGTCCTAATCATTTAATCAAGGATTGTGAACATCATTCACAATACCTTAGGAAATTTTCAAAGAATAGGACAGTAACCGTAAACCTAGAGAGAACAAACCATTTTGGAATAATTCAAATAGGGTTAATCACGAAACTTCACACCGGATCATAGATACCCACATCGAGAAGACCTTTTTCAAAACCTTCAAGATCTCACAAGTACTTTCCAAAGTATCGCTCGAAACAAGGTCTTGATCACACTATTTGGAATAGGAATCCTAGGAGATCTCACTATCAACCTAGAAAGTATTACAATTCACATGGGGATCTAGATCACAGAACCACATGTTAAGCAGGAATGGGTTAAGAGGAAGGTCTTCTTCGAGGGCCAAACAGTACTTTCAACAAAAGTGAATATGATGTTTTGTGATACAAGAAAAGGCTAATAATCTTGTAAAAGAGATTTATGTTGAAAAACCAAAAAGTTTTGAAAATCCATGCTAAAGATCAAAGATAATTACGGATCATCATTTGAAAGATAGTGGGAATTACATACTCAAAGAATTTGAGTTTGTAACTCCACAAGGGGAACACAAGTCGAGAATGGCTTGGGTTCCTAAAATCACTAAATCTTTTCTTTGTGTGCGGAAACCCGAAGAGGAGCTTAAAGATCATCTAATTGTGGATAGTGGTTGCTCTAGAAGCATGACATGAGACAAAGAGATCTATCTCGATTTTAGAAATATTAGTGGAGGAAGAGTTGCATTTGGGAATGATCCCAATGGAGGAAAGATTCTTGGAAAAGGGACTATCAAAGCGGGGCTTATAGACTTTGAGAATGTTAGATATGTGAAGGAGCTTAAGTTCAACTTGTTATCGGCCTCTCAAATTTGTGATAAAAAGCATCCGTGTTATTCAATGACATAGAATGTCTCATCCTTTCCTCGATTTTAAGGTCTGTTGATGATGAATTAGTAGTCCTTAGAGTACCAAGGACAAATGATGTGTATAGTTTAGACATGAAGAGTCTACATTCTTATGGAAGAGCCACATGTTTGGTGGCTAAAGCAACATCTGAAGAAGCACATCAATGGCATAGAAGATTGGGCCATGTTAATTTCAAGAATATCAACAAACTGGTCAAAGGCAATCTAGTTAGAGGTTTACCTTCAAAGACTTACAAGAATGATCACTCATGCTTGGCATGCAAGAAGGGTAAACAACACAAAGCTTCTTGCAAGAATCTTGAGGAAAGCACTATTAGAGAACCATTGAGTGTTACATATGGATTTGTTTGGACTGTCTCGTGGCAAGTTTAAATAAGAGAAAATATTGTTTGGTTGTTACTGGATATGATGAGAGATTCATTGGGTTTTCTTTTGGGTTTTAAAGATGATACTTTTGATGCTATTCGGACCGATTATAGCACTTGAAACCAATTGAGACTCAAGGTTAGAGGTATTAGATGTGATAATGGGATGAATTCAAGAACAAGCTTATGGATGAATTTTGTGCAAACAAAGGCATAAAGAAGGAGTTTGAGCGGTGATGCGAAAGAATTTCAAATGAGTTCAATGGAGAGTTAACTTTCTTTAGGACTTGTGTTAAGCAATCAAAGGAAGGCATTTTTATCGGTCAACACAAGTATGTTCTTGACATACTTAAGAAGTTCAATTTTGATGATATGAAATCACATTACACCTATTAAATCTATCAATTCATTGGGCAAAGATGAAGATGGACAACTGTTGAAGTCAAGTTATACTGATCAATGATTGGCTCTCTTATGTATCTCATTGCATCAAGACACGATATCATGTTTGCGGTTTGTTTATGTGCAAGATATCAAGTCTCACCAAAGATTTCTCACATGAATGCAGAAAGAGAATCTTCGTTATTTAAAACAACAACCTAAGTTGGGGTTGTGGTATCCAAAAGAGTCACCTTTTCACTTAGAAGCTTTTTGAGATAGTGATTATGCGGTGATAATTATGATAGAAGATCCACCACCTGAGGATGCCAATATCTTGGAAGAAGGTTAGTGTCTGGCAATGTAAGAAACAAACTATTGCGACAACATCCTCTCCGAAGTGAATATGTAGTTCTTTGCAAGCTATTGTGGACAAGTTTTGTGGATGCAAAATCAACTCTTGGATTATGGGTTCAATTTCAAAATACTCCTATCAACATTGATAATGAGAGTACCATTTGTATTGTGAAGAATCCTGCTTATCATTCCAAGACCAAGCACATCTGATTAGGCATCACTTTATCGAGATTGCTATGAGCACGGGCTCATTAATGTGGTTAAGGTTCACATGAGATGATAATGTAGTCGATTTACTCACCAAAGGCTTTGATGTTTCCAGATTCAATCATTTGGTGGTAAACATTGGCATGATTAACTCTTGAGCTACATTTAAGGGAGGACTATTCGGTGATTAGTATAGTCTTGTGTATTGCTTGAGGGAGGATATTTGTGTATACTTAGTTTATCTTGAAGAATTTGGCAAAGTAACTATTTTCCCGAAATCTTGCTTGGAAAGTCTTGCTTTGGGAAATCTCGCATACATGGAAATAATTGTTTGTCTTATTAAATCTTGTTCCAACGGTTATATTGAGGGTAATTAATGCTAACGGTAACTTTATTGTGGGGTGTGATTTTCAAATCTCACCTATAAATAACCACTTTCCGATTTTCCCTCTTATATTAATACCTTAGCATCTTTTCCATATTTCTCTCATTCTTATTCGATTCCAATTCTTATTGTGCTTACATACTCACCAATGGCGAATCGACCTACTGTTTCAAAGCACAATATGGTGGCCAATTTAGACAAAAGCGAAGATAATGAGGCATTTCATGATATTATTGATTATCTCACTGGGTGCCAATCGGTTATGCTCTTTTAGTGGGCGGATATCATTGAACCTTGGATTCAAGAATTTTGCTCTTGCGAGGATAATATGGAGAATGATGAATTTTATATTAGAGCTACGATTCTTTGGAAGAACTGTGATGATTCATGAAGCCTCCATTAGAAGACTTGTTGTTTAATGATGATGATGGGGCTATTCGTTTAAATAAGGAGTTGATTTGGGAAACTTTTGGACATCTTGGTTATGAAGGGTCTTTAACAGAACAAACTTTTGGAAACAACTATTTTGTCCTCAATGGAAGTTTTAATACATGTCTTTGCTACATTGTATTAGTGCTAAAAGTACTTCTTGGGAGCAGTTTGGGTCAAATATAGCATCCGCTATGGTGGGATTAGCTCTGAGATCGTGTTTTAATTTTTCAAGGCTGATTCTTGATGGCATGCTTTCTCATATCAATCATGGGTCCAAATGGTTAATGTATCCTGTGTTTATACAAGTTTTCTTGAACAAACAACTGGCGATGTACCAAGCCTCTTGATTTACTTCTGTTATTGTACAACAAGCAAAGATTTTCACTTTTATGGCAAGAAGAAGTGATCTTTTCAGAGGTCCGAATACGCCATTAACTACTTCTATGATGGAAGTTGTTCAGTTGTTAGAGTCGATGTTGAAGATGATGAAGCCGATGAAGGTCTCGCACTGCAAGTCGCTCATACGGCAATCTTGGTTCTCAAAGTCTTGCATCTTCTCAAGGTGTCGCATCTCCGGAAGGTCTTGCAACTCAAGGTCTTGCTTCTCACAGTATTGAAGTTCAAGAAGAAGTTGCGGGTTCACCTTCTCCATCTCCACAACGATCTCGTTCTTGTTTCTCAATCGGAGGAACATTCACAAATTCAAGGCGTTGATTCACATACTATACCTCGTGAAGGTTTAACTTTGGAAAATTATGCTTTGACAAGGGAGATAATCAAGTTGCAAAGACTACTAAGGTTCAAGCCAAGCGAGATAAAGAAATTGAAGTTAAAATTTAGAAGGCTAAAAACTTTTGTCGGCCTTTGATTAAAGAATTTCGTGTCAGGTTAAATCAAAGAAGAAAGCATAAAGGAAGTCTAAGACAAGTAAACACCAAAGGTTCATCAACAATCTTACATCAACTTGGGGAGGAATTTAGAAGAACAGAACTTGAAAGAAGATATAGTTAAAGATAATGAACACGAAAGTTCTAAAAAGTCGAAGAAAAGATCATTCAAGATCTTGATGAGCAAGTTCAAGTTCAAAGTACTATTGATGATCAAGGTCTTGAACAACAAAGTCTTGGTTTTCAAAGTACTTTCGATAAGAGGTAATAACTTCAAGAGTATTAGAATTTGATGAGAAGCTGGTCCTTCAACAACTGTACATGAAGAAGTTGTTGGTCCCTCAACTGTTTTCCAAGAAGAGGAAGCTATTCTCAAACCTATTCATTCTGCAAGTGATGATGAGTTCATTGCTACAATTTTAGAACAACCACGAGGAGGTGTTACTATTCGAGAAGTACAAGAAGAAGAACAACAAAGAACTTCTCAACTCGCAATTGATCCTAAGGATAAAGGAAAGGGTGTTCGGTTGAAACTAAGAAGAAAAAAGCTAACTTTGGCGTAAATTAGAGCAATTGAAGTTGCTAGGAATGAAGCTGCAGCTAGAAAGCTTCAAGAAGAGTTAAATGCTAAAGATAGAGAAGCTCAGAAGCTCAAGAAGCTCGAGAATAGAAGCACTAAAAGGTACAAGATGAATTAGATGCTAAAGTCTTTGAACCATTACACCACCTACTCTGTTAGATATATGTCAAGAAGACCTAATTTAGCTAAAGAAAGGAATGCAATGATGGCATATTTGAAAAGAGGATATAAAGGATTACGTGTTGAACTATGTTGATATGAAAAGACTATATGATCTTTGAAGCAAATGGCTTATAAGAAGGATGTTGCGTGCATCAAAGACTTTAGAAGAAGATACTTGGATCAAGAGAGAGAAGAAGAGTTTGAAAAGAAAAAGGAAAACGAAGTTGAAGATAAGCAGTTTCAAAGAAAGAAAAGTTGAATTAAGATCGAGACTAAGGATGCATTAAGGAATTAAGATGCGAGACTAAGGATGCATTAAGGATGCTCGATACCACTTGTTGGATCGATATACTTTAATCAAACTAACTTTAACTAGCTTGTTAAGGTTTAATAACCTCGGATAAATCCTAAGTTATTAACAAAGAAACACGAGCTTCTACCGAGTGGTAGATTTTGACTAAGGATGCACACGTTCCCCTATTTGTTGATAACAAAAGGGAAGAGATGTTTGAGTGACATGTTCAAGTCAAGGAAAGCATGGAAAACAAGATTGTTTCATTCATGGTGAGATTTAATTATCTCAACTTCGCTACTTCGTCAGGGAAGTTCGTACAAGAATCGTGGTTGTTTTGTTACCATCAAATAGGGGAAGATTGTTGGGTCTATTATAGATTTGATGATACAAAATAAGAAGAATGAAACATGAAGGACTTAAAGTGACAAGAAGGAAACTACAAAAGATGGAGGATTTGGAAGATTCTAGAAGATATGCTTAAAAGAATATTTAGTTTCCTAATTGTATTATGATTCTCTTGTAAACCCTAGATGTCTCTATTATATAAAGAGACATAGGGTCATTAGTTTTATAGGACGTACAAGATGTAGGCGTCCAAAGGTGTGTGTGTGTGTGTAGGCGTTGGGGCGCCTAGGGTGATGATTAGTTAGTTGGTTCCTAGGCGTATGTTCATGTAACGCCTAGGTTAGTATTTGGTATATTCGTATTAGAGATGATAATGAAAACCTTGTTCATAATAATATTGATTCTATGTTTGAATATTCCGCTTTTATTATTATGTGTTCCTAGATATAATATTAGACCTAGTCTAAGAGTTTAAACGATCCAACAAGTGGTATCGAGCACGGGGCTCGTGATATCTAGGATCTACAAGATTTTAGAAAAGAAAAGAAGAAAAAATTCAGTCCGAAATTTTCAGATTACTTCAAAGACCTTGCTTTCAATAGGCCATAACTTTTATTGAACTGTTGGATCGAGCTAAAATTTTTCTGGTGCATCTCGGTATATCTATCTAAAGTTTCACGAAGGAATTGTCAATTGAGCTTCGGAGAAAGTTATAAGGTGTCAAGTATGTTGCGTAAAATTCGTAATGCTTCGCTGGACTGTTTGAAACGATCATAACTTTTCGTTAACTGCTGATCGTAACGAAATTTTGGGTGGATGTTCTCTATATATCAATATAACTTTCCACGGAGGATCTTCGATCTAAGCTTTTATGTGAAAGATATATCTTTGTCGGTTGGTCTTTGTGAAATCTTCTTCTTGGAACATAAAGTATCGCTAACCTTTTCAAAGTCTTGTTAGGGTTTTACAAAATCTTGCTCCGAGTTGAAAATCTTGCTCTTGGACACCAAAGTACTACTCATTAGGATGAATGTCTAACGCTCTTGAATTAAAGTCTTGCTCATTGGATGCAAAATCTCGCTTAAAGTTTTTAAAGTACTTCTTCGTATTCATTCAAAGTCTTGTTCTTACAAGGTCTTGCTCAAGTCTTGTTCTTACAAAGTCTTGCTCAAGGTTTTACATAGCGAAATTTATTTGGATTGATGATGATAATGGTTTATTACGAGGAGATTTGGAATCAAGGGAAGTCGACACACATTTTTTGATTTGGATTTTTAGTTGTCGGACGACACACACATGAGTTATTGTTCACACACACAAGGAGTTTGGTTATTTGTTCTTAAAAGGATTCAAAAAGGCTCAGTATTTGATTCATTGAATAATTGATTACTGAAGAGGATTATTTATCACTTATTTGAAGGTGAAGTGGAATTACTTGGTTTGTGTTCTTATCATCTAGCTTGATGAATCTAGCAATGTGTGATTTTTCTTATGATGCTCTATGCACACATTGGCTATCACTTGAAGGAGTTACATTGTAGCGCTCAGTGTCTCATACTAGTTGAGGATTCTTGTCAAGGGATTGCAGTCTACTTATATTTGGTTCGTATAAGTATGGAGTTCCGTAGATAGTAAAAGATTTAAGACACAAGTTTGGGAAATTCTACTTCTTCATCAAATTCGTTATACTCGGTGTTCTTCACAAGTGATCATTACATAAAGCCTACAGATTTTGAAGAATCATTGATGTACATGCATCATTCAAGGGGAAGTGTTTGATTTATACTACTGTTGATTATTATTACTACTGCTAGTTGGAGTTTTCTATTCTTTTGAATCCATTTTTCTTATGGTGTGTAATGGTGGGCGATTTGAAGCATTAGAAGTCTTAGATTGGAAGTATGATATTGGTTCGTGGTGGTCAAGATCATTATTTGCATACGCTCCCTATTTAGATAATAACAAAAGGGAAGAGATGTTTGAGTGACATGTTCAAGTTAAGGGAAGATTGTTTCATTCATGGTGAGATTTAATTATCTCAACTTCACGCTACTGCCGATCTAGGAAGTTCGTACAAGAATCGTGTTTGTTTTGTCATCATCAAATAGGGAAGATTGTTGGGTCTATTATAGATTTGATGATACAAAACAAGAAGAATGAAACATGAAGGACTTAAAGTGACAAGAAGGAAACTACAAAAGATGGAGGATTTGGAAGATTCTAGAAGATATGCTTTAAAGAATATTTAGTTTCCTAATTGTATTATGATTCCTCTTGTAAACCCTAGATGTCTCTAGTTTATAAAGAGACATAGGGTCATTAGTTTTAGAGTACGTACAAGATGTAGACGTCTAAAGGTGTGTGTGTATGGGAAACTAGGCGTAGGGAAAACGTCTAGGGTTTAGTTAGTTAGTGTTAGATCAAGTCTTTGATCTTTATTATAGTTAGTTAGTTAGTTTATGATAATGAAAAACCTTGTTCATAATAATATTGATTCTATGTTTGAATATTCCGCCTTTATTATTATGTGTTCCTAGATATAATATTAGACCCAGTCTAAGAGCTTACAACGATCCAACATGTAATCTTATGCACTAATCTTACATACATATGCCGTAAGATGTCATGTGATTCACTAATCATACAGATTCCCCAACATGTAACTTGATGCACCAACCACAAACAAAAATGCCTTAAAATGTAACCTGATGCCCTAACATGTAATTCAAATCATTCAAGAATAATGCAATCTAATACCCCTAGCATGTAACTTGATGCAGCAAATATACACACAGATGCCCTAAGATGTCGTAGCATTCAGTAATAAACACAAATGTTATAATAAACACAGATGCTGCAAATTACTGCATCACATTTATAAAATCTCATTCATGCATTTTATCAATCACCTTTTCTACTTATAAAATAACCACATTAGCTAATAGAATGTATATATTCCAATGTGTCAGTATTTGAAACAACTACATCAAACATACAGTTACAAGTACATGCAATTTCTACTCATAACATAGCCAACAAAGAAACACCTTCGACATCAACGTTTCAGAACACTTATATCAAAATAAGTAAACATCAACATTTGACACATCACAATACAAAATTAGTGCATCATAATTATAAAATCTCACTCAGACATTTTGTCAAACACATGGTGCGCAGTTTCAACAACACATTTTTAATTCATTTTTTTTTTTCAAATTTGATCCATATACATGGTAGAATACATCATGATATGAAGTTAAAATTTCAACAAAACTTTAAAAAATCATCAGATTTTTTATTTAAATGTGACTAGTTAACAAAATTAGTGCACTTACGAATTGAATCTAGCTTTTTCTTCATTTTTGGATGATCAAATTACAAAACTCACGCCTACTTCACGCTTAATTCACGATTTGATTTGATCGGATTGCAAATTTTGTGGAATCTCCAGTGTTTTGATCGGATATGGATCAGATTTTGATAAGATTCAGGGTTTGTTTTGATGCGTTTAATTGGATGTGAAACAATGAGAGAGATTTTTCATGAGTCGGTGTCTGTGTGTTTGTTAATGAAGTGAAAATGAATGATAGACAAGATACCCCTCTTTTGTGAAATTTTTAAATTTTTTACCCTAAAGTTTGAGATGTTTTCATAATCTACCTTGTAACTATTTTTCTCACTTTTCTACCTAATTATACTTTTATCTAGATCCAATCCCTATATATATATATATATATATATATATATATATATATATATATATATATATATATATATATATATATATATATACTACTTTTGAAGCTCGCCCAATGGGCGGGCATGACTTATAATTATCGTTGACATATTTTTCTATGACGAAAGAAGGTTGATAAAAAATGGTGAAAAAGTGGACATGTTGAAAAAATGGTTATATTTTATAACAAATTTATAATGAATGAATACAGATAAAAGAAACTTACTCTATCAATAATTACTGAACCTCCGCTCTCCGCCTCTGTTTTGTGGGAACGCAACAATAGGACCTTACATTTATGAAGATGTATAACACACTCATGTCATTGTTTACTGACTCATTTGAACCATAAGCATGGTGGTGACACTAAACAAAAAATCAAATCACATATTAGGATTATTTCTTACACAACAACAACGACTGCTTCATCAAGAGCATCGACACCAGGGAGTATCTTCCTTCCAACAATTCCAAATTCGCACCACCACCTGTTGAGATGTGACTCATAACATCCTCCACTCCAACTTTCTCTACTGCTGCCACTGAATCTTGACCTCCGATGATTGTTGTCACTCCCTTTCCACTAAGTTCAGCTAGCTTCTTTGCAACTGCATGCAGTTCACAATCACCAAAATGATCATGACATGGTTCTCATATGAAAATAACGAGATAGAGTTGATATATGAAACGCACTCTCGTTCAAGCGCAAATTTGTAAAACTCAAAACTCCTATAGGTCCATTCCGGATGACTGTTTTGGTGGTCTCCAAGGCATCATTGAATGTCTTACAGAATCTGGTCCAATATCTAATCCCATCCACCCTACCTTGTACCTTGTAACTTAGTTGTTTGCTTTCTAACCCCCTGGTATAACATCAGAAAACAAAGTCAGAGTGCATAAAATATAATTATACCAACACCTTGAAATCTTGATTAAAAAATGTCATCATATCTTGTAGATATAATCTAACTATAAAATTTAATTCAGCAATCAAATTCAGACAAAATTTAGATATCAATAACTTTGGTTTTAAAGTAATGTTGATAATCATTATAAGCATTCATTTTGCAAGCGACCACATAATTTGAGACGGCCGTACTATAACTTTTCAACACCAAAGTTAGAGATCATATCCTGAACTTCACTAATATATCTGCAACAACGACACAACCATAACTCATAACAAAGGGGCGTTTGGTTAAAGCTTATATGATGGGCTTATGAGCTTATTAGCTTATATGACTCGAATAAGCTCAAACCATGTGTTTAGCTAAGCTTTAACAATTGAGTTGATAAGCCCAAAAATTGTGGCTTTTTAAGGGGGTTAGGCATTATCACCTTGCATCTTGAATGTCATTTTTGTTAGTCTTCTCATATTTGATTTTAGCGACAATCTCTGGTACAGCCTGCAAAACGTCATTTATGGTAAGATTATTAACACTAACTGAGACATGGTATAAGAAGAAATTATGAAAAAGTTACTTACTTGTGGAAGCAAATATCTCCTATAGTGCAGACTTATCCCGTATATCCATCTGCAGTGAAAAAAGTGTTTCAGAAACTATCTCAAGAACATTATAACTAAAAAACACGACTTACAGTGGATGAAAGTAGTCATCTTTAACTGATTTTGTCGATAATGTTTTATGTTAGAATGCTTTACATGTGAACTTTCTAAAGGATAACCGCTCGCTAAAAGACTCCGGCTGTCCAATCACCATGGTATTTGTTAACTGAAACTTGGTGCAAATAATCTTAGCTGATTTGTTTCTAAAGAAACCTTATTTACGTCTTCTTTGTTGTTACCTTCTTCACTTCATTATATTAGAGGTCAACCTCATTTTGTTGCCAATGTGTTAGCTTCTTGCGAGTTTAGTCAAACTAAATTTTATTCTATTAGTGGGAAATCTCGATGATCGCATAATTTGAAGGTTTTAGAGAGAAATAGTTAGAGGTTTGAGAACTTAGTGAGAGAAAATGAAAGTATTATTATGAGCTCCAACTCTACCTTGGGAGGTAGAGAGTATTTATAGTCTTACACAAATCGCCACCTACGGGTGTGGATCGTGCATACGGTGGGTAAAGACCCGTCCGTCCTCCATGGTGTTGCTTAACTAAATACTACTAAATATTAAATAATCTCGACTACGAGCTTTCTAACGATTACATATACTTGAGGTGACCGACTCTTTAATAACTGGATTTACTAAATCCTAACAATCTCCCCAAGGAGGTCACCTCAAAATTACATTGAATACAAACAGATATTACAATAAGATTGTTCTTGGATTCTTGTTAATGTTCTTTGCTCAAGCTCGTAGTCATTGATTCTTCATTTTGCATGTTTGGTTAATCCAAGTGGAGGTCTTAAAGCGATCCACGTGATAATGAGTTTTGAGCCGCATTGAGATCATCGGTTAACATAAATCTCTGACTCTTCCATTGTGGTGTTGGTATTATGTGATGTTGTGACATTTGGACCGACATGCTCACATTCTGGATCATGATTTCTTCTTATCAGAGTGGAAGCTTTAGTTGGTTCATGATATTTGCAACAGCGTAACAGAAGCATGGAGTAAAAATATCAGAGTCGTTGATGCACTTCATCATGATTTCTTTAGAAATGAATGTGTTGAGTGAGCATGCGGCTATGGATTGACCGCTTCATTCTGATCAGCTGCAAACGTCGGGTGTACCTGCATACAAGATTAGCAATAAAGTGCGAAAGTGTCTTTGATCACTTCGTTGAATTGAGGTACACTGCCCACGGTTCCTCGTTGATCGATACAAGTCTTCGCCGTGATCGGTATAATTCAAGAATTTCCTTGACGGGGTTTCGCAATGCTCTAGTCGTTCTCAAACCGAACGTCTCAAAGAAGACAACACGGAGTGAGTGAACCAGCGAATTGAGATTCACTGATTGATGAAAAGTGATTTGAAAAACAATCGTGTATCGCTCAATAGAAATTGTTTTTGCAATACAACGAAGGTTTTAATGAAAATCAATTATCAATCATAAACACATTTTATTTTGAAGTATTAGTACACAGTCAATGTGCTAAAGAAAATAGTTTTAAAGCACAACGACCGATTTTTCAAAGGTATCCGTCAATCCATAACCTGAACCAGGATTGAATCATAATTATGACTCGCCCCATTGTTTCTGTTCAGTTGTCACATGGTTGATCTATTGAATAGATCTCACATGCCACCCACCAGGAGCTTGTTTGATGTTGGCTCCAGAAGGCTTTCCATCTACATTGTGAATATGTTTGTATATCACTCAGATGTTCTGGCAATACCACAAGGATAATACGTAGGACTCATAAGATATAATCTCTCTTTCCACATTGTGTGAAACAGAGAGTCTTCATTGATGATGTCCTAATGAGATTTATTTGATGATCTCGTGGCTCTAGACTTAATTGTGCACATTTGGTTTCCTATCTTGGGAGACTAGAGAGAGGTCTCCTTCTTCAATATCAACAAACTCTAAGAGAAAGTCGATAGATAATGTCGGTTCCCGTGAGAATGAAACAAGCCCTTTTAAAATGAACTTGAGTGGTTTGGGAAGTTGTAGTGCGGTGCTTCCTTGGGTCCATGACGTCTTGTCTTCAATACCGATGTTACCTTAGTAAACACCGGTAGCATATGTATTGAACCCGATTCTCGCCCTAAGGTTGAATTATTGGAGGCTATTTCTTTTCACCCTTTTCACATTTAGTTCTTTTCATTCTTCAACCTCTTGATTAGCTTACGAGACTTCATAACTAGAACCTTGTTGGGTTTATTCCAGTTCTAGATCCATCTCATCCGCACTCTTCCCATATCTCACTTTTCTCCTTTTTCATCATACCTAAGGACTCTACACTATCTAGTGGATTGTCCTGGTAGATCCCTCCGGTTACGGCGGATGGTGGGAATGAATACCTAACCTAACCATCCTTATATCACCATACATAAAGTAAATTTGGTCGGTCTATTTGGTATTGTTCATCTGCCGTTGGAACCAATTGAAAACCATTTGAAAATCAATCCAGATACTTGTGATATATTATCAAAGCATTTTGTACCTGAATTGTTTTTGATATTTTTAGAAAACGAGCTCCCCCTCAACATGTGCATCATGTATTTGAAATCGTTTTAGCACACGGAGGCAAGAGGAAGAATTAACTTCTTTGATTACCATTTTCTAAAAGATATCAACATCACTTCCCTGATTAAATCAAGTATATAAAGCATATTGAGGAAGGATGAAGTTTTCATAAGTTTGCTCCCCCTTAATATGTGCCTCGAGGTTTGAAAGAGTTTTGCACATATTAGAAGGAACCTGCACTTAGAGACAAATCAATCACGTTTCAATTCTTTGAGGTTTTAAAAGGATGCTCCCCCTCAACATGTGCATGGAAAATTTGAAATCGTTTGGCACATGTGGGGAGGAAAGCTTGCAAAACACTTGTGAAACCATTTATCGAATCATCGGTTTAAATCCAATTTAAATCACAAATTCTCCCCGATCACAATTTTCAAATCATTTAAGATTTGTGATGTTTGTAGATTTAAATTGATTTTGAAAGCTTTGAGGAGAATTGTAACTTGATTATGAAAACATTTTAAGCGAGAAGGATCGGATTATGAGACTTTAAACTCCATTGATTAAACATGCATGATTATCTTTTTGAAAACAATTGTATGACGAATAACCTTTTGATTTAATTGAAATCATTCTTCCCTCAATCAATGACATAAGTTGTTGATTGAGAGATAGATATTTTTGACAAACGTTAAGTCCAGATGATTTTCAAAAATAGAGTCCGAGTTATTTTTCAAAGCAATTAGTTTTCATTGGATAGTAAGTAATTGTTTATAGAATCAGAGCATGAGATTTGAAAGACAAGAAAAAGCATTGCTCTGTTCTTTCTTTGAAAAACGGGTTACTGCCTGAAAATGACAATAAACCATTATTTCACTTTTCTCCCAATTTTTTTTTTTTAATATTCGAACAATATCTAAAGACCCGTGTCATTCTTTGAATGACACTCAAAGACCGTAGATATTATCGAATAGAGAAAAAAAATGACAAAATGACAAATATATATATATATATATATATATATATATATATATATATATATATATATATATATATATATATATTTTTTTAATTTTTCAAGATTTTCAAGTTTTTATGGATTTTTGAAAGTTTTATAATTTTTCTATTTGTTTTTCGAATAAATATTTACAAGAGATGGATAAAGAAAGACCTTTACTCCTCGGCTTCCTCTTGAAGACGTTTGAGTGTTTCCGGTTGTAGACTCTTTAGACCAAGTCATGGGAGGATAAACTCAAAACGTTCTCTAGGAAGAGCTTTGCTGAAGATGTCTGCTAATTGATATTCTGTCCTCACAAAATAGAGTTCCACCACACCGCTCTCTACTTGCTCCACGATGAAATGATGTCGAATATCAATGTGCTTTACTCTTGAATGTTGTACGTTGTTGCATGAGAGAGCAATGGCACTTTTATTATCACATCTTGAGGATTTTGTTGAATTCAAAGCCATAGTCGATAATTGGGATCTCATCCATAGGATTTGAGCACAACAAGATGACATGGCTATGTATTCGACCTCTGTAGAGGAAATAGAAGTACTCATTTGTTTCTTTGAAGACCACTCACAAGCTTATCACCCAAAACCGAGCACCTCCGGGCGCATTTCGACGTGTATCTTGACATCTGCATGATCGGCATCTGCATAGGTCGTTAGTGACATAACGGTGTCCTTGGTACCAAAGTCCCATATTGATGGTTCCTTGAAGATACCGAAGACCCGTTTAACCGCTTCAAGGTGCTTTTTGGTAGGCTTAGCACGATATCTAGCACACATGCAAACAATGAACAAAATGTATGGTCTCTTGGTGTGAGGTACATCGAGGATCCAATCATACTACGATATTTTGTTTGGTCTACCATGATCCCCGAGTGGTCCTCATCCGGTTTGGTACGCTCTATCATGGGATTGTCAATAGGGTCACAAGAATCAAATCCAAATTTCTTTAAAATCTCATTTGCATATTTAGATTGATTTATAAAATGCCTCCGGACTTTGTAAAATTTGTAATCCCAAGAAAATGACATTTGTCCCATCATTGACATTTGAAATATGGAACCCATTTCCTTTGAAAACGGTCACATTCATTGGTGTCGATCGAGGCAAAATAATATCATCAACATAGATTTAAACGTGAATTAAATGTTTGCCCGACTTTACGGTGAACAATGTCGGATCAATCGCTCCTTTCTTTGAATCCGGTAGATAGAAGAAACTTTGATAGCGATCATACCATACCCTTGGAGCTTGCTTCAAACCGTAAAGAGCCTTCTTCAAACGATAGACGTGAGTAGGATGCTCGGATTCACAAAGCCTTCAGTTGGGCGACGATACGACTTCTTTAAGATCACCGTTAAGAAAAGTCGTCTTTACATCCATCGATAGACTACCATGTTTTTACTTGCAAGATTAGCCAAGAAGATTTTGATTGCCTCGATACCAGCAAGCTGGAGCAAATGATTCTTCAAAGTCAATACCTCCTCTTGACGGTATCCTTTTGCAACCAATCGAGCCTTGTTCTTTAAAACATCACCATGCTCATCAAGTTTTACTTTGAAGATCCACTTTAGAGCAATGATCATGGCACGATCGAGAGCGGTACTAATTCCCATACATCTAGTCGATCAAACTCATGAATTTCTTCTTGCATGGCATTGAACCATTGTCTTCATTCATAGCAGCTTTAACATCTTTTGGTTCGACCTAGAGAGTACGGAGTTGAAGAAGCACCATAAGGCATCGGTTGCAAGTTGTTTCGTGTGGATACCGGACGAAAGGTTTCCAATGATGTTGTCCAATGGATGATCATGTGTCCATTTTCTAAGGTGTTCATGTAGTTGTTGTTGAGGAACAGTAGCGAGTCGATATCTCCCGATGAAGATGGTTCGATGATGATTCGAGAGCAAATATATTTTCAAAGGGTTCATCTTACGGAGGAGCAAAGGATTCTCTCCATCATTGGTGCGAAACAATTCATGATGTACACTCGATAATTGATGATTTGTTGATGAGGCAGAATGATCGGCGAGAGGTGCTTCTTGACTTAATGACATTGAAAATGAAGGGTTAACTTCATTGGCGGGGATAGAGCGACCTCGTTGATGGAATTGACATATCATTAGCACTTGGCTCATAGTGTTCATCAAACATTGGATCAAATAACTTCTTCAAATCATCTTCTGAGGGAGGTACATAAGGAGTTGCTGGTGAGGGATTTAAAACAAGAGTAGAACTGATAGGACTACTTGATGAAAGTTGAGATGCGGGTCCAGAACTGGATTGTCCTGGAGCCATTTGACCGGACAGCTCATCGAACGTGACGTGAATAGTTTCCATGTATTCTCGAGTTCTTTTGTTGTAGATTCGGTAACCCTTCTTGTTCGGTGCATAACCAACAAAAACTCCAATATCTGCCTTTGCTCTTAATTTGCCTAAATCTTGACCGTCATTCGTTGGATAGCACAGAGCACCAAACACACGAAGGTAGGAGAGATCAGGTTTTCGTTTATGAACAAGTTCATATGGAGTTTTCCATGAGAGGTATGAATAAGGGAATGATTTTGGGTGTAGCAAGCGGTGGCAATGGCTTGACCCATAGAAACATTGGAACCTTTGAATAAATTAGCATTGTTCTAGCGGCTTCCACAAGAGTTCGATTTCGTCTTTCAACTACACCGTTCTATTGAGGAGTTCGTGGAACACTTCTTTGATGACTGATTCCAACACTTTCATAAAACTGAATTAATTCTTTGTTAACGAACTCTGTGCCATTGTCTGTTCGAACAATTCTAACATTATTGTTGAGTCGAACTTGAAGCTGTTTGATAAGTTTGATGATGAAATCTGGAGTTTCATCCTTTGTCCTCAAAACTTTACCCAAGTAAATTGAGAGTAGTCATCAACAACGACTAGAATGTATTTCTTCCCATTTATCATTTGCACTCTCATTGGTCCGCACAAATCCGTATGAAGGGTATGAAGAACTTCCATTACTGAGTTTGTGGGTTTTGGTTTGTGGGCATATTTCGTGCTTTTTCCCAATTGGCAAGCTGAACAGAGATGATCTTTTTCATACTTTAATCTGGGTAATCCTCTTACTAAATCCTTTCGGGAAAGATTGTTTATGGTACCAAAGTTCAAGTGATTGAGACGACGGTGCCATAGCCATGACTTAGTTTTGGAAGCCTTTGACAGCAAGCAGATGGGTGAAGATTTCATCATATCTTCTATAGAGATGGTGTATAGGTTTGAACCACGAGTTCCTTTGAGAAGTTCCACACCATCAAGATCTCTAACAAAGCAAGTATGTTTTCTGAAGGCCACTTCTAAATATCAGTCACAAAATTGTCCGACAGAAAATAGATTATGTCCAAGACCTTCCACATAATATACCCTGGAAATCACACTATCTCCAACCACGTAATCTCCATAATCCATAATAGCACCAAAATGATCATTTCCGAATCTCACAATTTTGATGAATTTACTCACGAAGTTCATGAGCCGTGACCGGTCTCCAGTCATATGCATGGAACAACCTGAGTCCAGGTACCACAGAACGATTTGAACGATCTGCAGTTGAACATAGACAATAATGGATAACTGGATAATTGGGATCCCCATGCAAGAATGGGTTCCATTTGGTTAGTAATGATGATTGGAACACCCACATCGAGTAGAAACAATGGACTCATCGACATAGATGCGATTCTAGTGTCCGTATTTGACCTATTGAAAGTATGTTCACTTCTTAAGGGAATAGTTCTACCAAGAGGCATCCATTTTCTAGTGGGCATTGACATAGCAAATTTAGGGCACAACTCATTAATCTTACGGCGATGGGTATCCATTGATAACCTATATTACTAAATTTCCTTCCTGTGGGTTTCCACTGTTTTCTAACTTTCTTTCGCCTTTGCCTTTTAGCCTTCTTCGCTTGATTTTTAACATTAACAGTTTTAACTGGGCATTCAACAGCATTAATCAAATCATTCACACCACATTTAAGATTAGTAACAGAAACCACGCAATCATCATTACATGTTTTGTCATAAGTAGCAGAATTCGCATTAATTATAGTATGCTTAGAGCTAACACTAGAATCAACACGATTCGTTTTATTCAAATTCTCCCTAAGATGATCTTCTACTATCTTCCACTGAACATTCCTAGCACGCAAGGTCCTATCATTGTTTGTGTTGCCTTGAGGTTTTGACCTGCTTGCTTTGGTGTCACTTCTTACTCCTGTAGAGGGAATTGGAACATTAGTTGGTTTTGCTACTTTTTGCATTCCTGAACTAGAAGTGCAGGGATCTGAACTACTTGAAGGCACATTGAAATTCACTTTCTTAATGCTGGGCATCGAATGGTTTGTATACTTAGCACTAGGCATGGAACAAGGCATCACAGCTTTATCTTTCGCACCTAAGGATTTAGGACATGTTGCTATTAAAAATTCTAGCATCTCTTGAGATCGTTTGGCCTGAATGCAAGCAAACCTAATTTCACTATCAAGTGGCTTATTTATGAAGTCTTCTTCAACAATCTCACGAAGACATTCAAGACTATCCTTAAGACGAGCATGATAATTATGAAATTGAAGTTCGTTATTCCTAAGATGAGGAGGAATATATTTAACAGTCACGGTATATTTGCAGTCTGAGGATGACTTTGATGCAACATTCTCATTAAAAACAAGTGGCAGTTTCCCTTTTTCCTGACTCCTCAGATTCTCAATTTCCTTTTGTAAAGAAGTTATTTTTTCGTTGTTCTTGTCACGAGTGACTTTCATTGAATCATATAACTCTTTAAAGTGTTGTTTAACCTTTTCATTTTCTTTTAGAAAACTCTCATTTTCCTTTTGTAAAACATTAACCAAGTTTTGAAGATGAAAAGTTTGAGAACTCTGAGAATCTAACGGAGGAGGCATTTGGGAGCCTGTCACATTGTTCTTTTCACCCTTTAATTGTGAAATTTGGGTTCTCAACTTTCGATCGTGTTACAATGAGCTCGAATATGTTCATCACGTTTGCTAATTTCAAAATTTGCATTAAATTCGGGAGCATCCAAGGATGTCTTGATATTTGAGGTTTTAACATTTTCTTTTAGATGTTGATATTTTAATTGCAAAGCAAGATGCTCAAGTTCAATTTAGAATCTTGTTTCACCAAGTTATCATGATCATCCTGTTCAATTTTCTCATGCAATTTAGAATTAGTTTTTCAAGCTCAATGACACGATCATGGGAGACTTTCGAGCAATAGATAATTCATGAAATTGAGAAGCATTAATGAAACAATTAGTAGCGATGTAAAACACATCTTGAGTAATACATTCGAAATAAGATTCTCATTCAAGGTATGCAAGTTCTTCCTCTCAATCTCATTATATTTTAATTCTCGCTCATAGTCAATCACCTCAACTATCATAGCATCAAATTCTTTTTCATTTTGTAATGTCTAAATCCATCCCCTTTTAAGACTCTCAAATTGACCTTTTAATTGTTTAAAGAAAGGCATGACCTCGGTTAAATAGCATTCTTTAGTTTGCTCAAACCCTTTCCCTTCGATTATCCCGATGGGTGTGATCCTTTTCTTACAAGTTTTCTCAAAATCAACAAATAATTGAAAAATTACATATTGACTGATTAAGGTCTTGCTTTTAGTGGGAATAGATCTAGGAACTAAATGCATTGGGGTATTGGAGGGATAAACAGTGGCAGGAAGCATTCTCCTACATGGGGGATTCTTTTCAACAAACTCATCAGTTGTTTTCATGTCCATATCCTTTTTCCAAAACACTTACTCAGGGGTCAACTGTGTTTGAGGTCTAAACTTGTTAAAGGCAATCCAATTATCCTTAGCATAGTTGGGTGTTTTATAGCTGATTTTCTTTTCTATGCATAAAGGGGTCTTAAGCTTTTCATCCAATTTCTTTCTAGTTACTTCTTCTAACTGTTTATCTTCCTCAGTATTCTCGGTAGCAACTAGGTTTCTGTCTAGGCTTAAGGATTTCATTGCCATCATAGATTACCTTCTGTGCTTCTCTAGCTTTCAGACATGCCTTAGGATTTGGTTCATCAACTAATGCAACATTATGCTTGTCACTTAGAACTCTATGCTTAGTGATCATGTGAGCAGTCTGAATGGTGTTCCCTTGTACGTGCAACTTATTTTCAAGCTTGTTTTTCAAAGTTTTTAGATTTGAAAAGTCATTCAAAAGTTTTGATTCCTTAGCATTAAATTCATGTTTAAGCACTTTAACATTATCTTGAAGCTCTTGCTTTTGCTTAACAGTTTTAGAAAGCTTTTTCTGATAATTGTATGCATTTGGTTATCCAACTCCTGCTCACGAGTAGTTAACTCAAGCTTAGCACGTTGTTCATAAATGGCAACTTGTTCTTTATAGGCATTTAGTTCGAAATAACAGAATCATCGAGGGCACATGCGGTGTATTCATAAAAATATAGTCATCATTGATTGCGAAGATGCATCACTTGGTACGATCTCACTTTCACTTTGTTTCACATATTGATCATATGGGACAACATTGATATTACCCATATTTTTAATATCGACTCAAAAGTTTCGATTGATTGTACTTTGTCATGTATCTTTTGCTCATCAACATCATCGTATAGTTTTAATACCTCCGAGATGATTGATTCTTTGGATGGACCGACTTCTTTGTGATGATGAGACCTTTGGAGAGACCATTGGAGAAATGCTTGCCATGAAAATTGTGCATGCGATGAGGTTCATCATCGACGTCGAGTCGTATGCATCACAATCTGCAACTTGAAAGGCATTCGATGATTATGACCTATCTCCGAATTGGTCGCTCATCCACATCTCGCATCATATGTCTTGGCATTGCCCTCAAGAAGAAACAATAGCTCCTCTTCATCCAACACACTCCATTATCCCGAGCTTGCACAAGTAACATATTGTCTCAAGTAAATGTCGCATTTTGTGGGCGTTTGGAGATGTGCGGTTTCTAGCTATATGTCCATCACCACCACAGTTGTAGCACTTGATGGCTTTGCTTGTCCTTGAATTGGATTCCTTCCACGATTTCGATTTGCCATATATCCTCTACCAACTCCACCTCTTCCTTGTTCATACGCCTTTCTTGAATTGGTTGCACCATAACCTTTCTATCTCGACGGTAGCTTGATTGTGTGGATTGGATGCTATTCTCGAGGTTATTGTTGGTGTGTGGTAGAGAGTTCATGTTTTGACTAACCATGAGAGCAGTTGATTGATGAAGTTTTCCATGAATGTGTTTGGGTCCGGAGGCTTATATCTTGGATCGGGGATGAGCTTGTATTTACCATTACCCATGGGTATGACTTGAGAAGCTTTGGTGGTAATTCCAACATTGGTGTAAAATGTTGTAGAGTCATTTGAAGAACTAGTTTCTCCCCGCTTAGATTTGAAGCTGCTCAAGGATCCTTCGTTCAAACATAGCATGTCTCTCATTCGAAGAAGAAAGGCATACAGTTGCTCATAGTTAGTGTTCTTCAATCCTTTGGTTAGCTTCACGAGGTGACAAACTTATGCCATTCGGGATTCATGTTGTTCACAAACTTTGAATTCAATGAATATTTGGCATGGTCATTCGATATTCCTCATATCATTCACAAGTTTGTGGAATCTCACGTAATACTCATAGACACTTTCTTTCGGCTTCATCTTAAAGTACTCAAATTCATCATACATTTGTGATTCTCTGTCTTCCTTAGTCAATTCGAACCCGAGAGAAGCATCTTGACATTATCCCAAACGACCTTAGCTTCGGTGTTGTGATTGATCGACTTGTAAATGTCCTTAGGTAAACCACAAGTATGATGTTAGAAGCCACGATGTCGCATCGTATCTCTTCATCTCCTTATCGGTCCGTTCATCATACATTTTAGGTTTGTCCGGTCCTAATATCATCGAGCCATCTGCAGCAGATGTCAAGTATGTCTCTGGTTGTCTCAACTCGATACGGTCCTTCATCAATTGACTTGAGAATGTTAACTCCGTTTTCCTTACCAAGACAAGACAATCGATTCGTTGAGCCCAAGAGTCGTAGTCGGTTACATCAAGCATGGGTGGACGAGTATCGAACCATTTGCTTGAACGTCTCGGCCTACACTAGAAATGATTGTTGGCACGTTGGTAGACATGTTTACGATTTCACGAATTTTATAACTCTATGATTAAACTGGGAAATACATTCTTTCACGGGATTTTACTAAATCAAGAGAAAACCGTAGAATGTAATCAAGAAGAAAAACACTAAGTCACAAGAGACAAATCGCTCAACAGGACAAATCTCACAGTCAACAAGTCGCTCAAAAGTGACAAGTCGCCTCTATTACCAAATCGCTTAAATCACAACAAGTCGCTTGATCAAGACAAACCGCTTAACCAAGACAAATCGCTTAAGCTTACAATTCGCTTCAGTAAGCAAATTGCCTAAAATTACAAACTGCTTAAATAGCACAAGTCGCAGAAGATACATAACTCGCTTAAATAAGCAAGTCGCAGAAAAATGACAAGTCGCTACTCCGAATAATTCGCACAAGTACACCCACTATCCGGACAAATCGCTTAAATAAGTGATTCGAAACTGACACAAATCGCTTCCAAAGCAAGGACAAATTGCTCACTTAAAACTGTTTACTGAGAGACAAATTGCTTCAAAGAACACAAACTAAACGCCACCTTTTAATCCAAAAACAATCCAACCACAGTGATTCAAGCCTTCCAAATCACAACGTAAACACTTATGATGATCCTAAACACAAAAGTACTATCAAAATCCAAACTTTAACACAAGAAATTGTCCAAATGATGCAAAAACCACTCAACTTTTCAAACCCAAAACCAATAAAAACCACTAGAAATCCAAGAATATGTAAGAGATGATCAAACCATGGCTCGATACCATTTGTAACATATTGATTTCACAAACACATCATATCGTGATCAAGTGGGCGTATAATTTGAAGGTTTTAGAGAGAAATAGTTAGAGGTTTGGGAACTTAGTGAGAGAAAAATGAAAGTATTATTATGAGCTCCAACTCTACCTTGGGAGTGAGAGTATTTATAGTCTTACACAAATCGCCACCTACGGGTGTGGATCGGGCATACGGTGGGTAAAGACCGTCCGTCCTCCACGGTGTTGCTTAACTAAATACTACTAAATATTAAATAATCTACGACTACGAGCTTTCTAACGATTACATATACTTGAGGTGACCGACTCTTTAATAAGCTGGATTTACTAAATCCTAACAGACCAACTTTAATATATATATTCCTCAAAATCAACGTTATCTACCCCAATATGTTCCATTTCTTTATTTCCAAAAACGTCTCGTTTCACCATTTAATCCTAGTGTTTGGTATTCCTCGTGTGGGTGTATCTACTCAATATGATGCCATGAATGCACTCAAACAACCAATATATAACTCAATGCGACACAATGAGACCTCTAAACGATAAGCTCCATAGTTCAATAAGTTTCGAATAAATAGTAGACCTTATCGAATTCACAACTCGATAAACTCATTTATTTATTCGTGTCGCTTATTATCCCATAAATCAATCGTATCCTAAAGAGTCATAAGGATAAGTCACCCATTAATAAGGTTACCTAACGCATTTAGCGGGCTCTTATTAGATTCACAACCTAATAAGTCCGCTACCCACGTGGATCAACACTATTAATGCTAGGTTATCCGTAACCCATGCACACAACGTAAGCAATTAAATACTTAAACCAATATTAAATGTCCACAATTGACATTTATTGATAAACATGTACTCGAAACATTAATTACTTATTTATTACAAAACATTTCCAATTTAGTCGTTAGTTTCGTTTAAAATAGTAAATAACAAGATAAGACTTGTTATCGACATTTTGGTACAAAAGCCCATTTATTATTTCTATTTCATAGTTTATTAGCATTTTATATATATATATATATATATATATATATATATATATATATATATATATATATCAAATTCCAATATTAATCTCATATCGTTATTCGTTTCGAGTCCATAAGCACGAGTCATAACTTCTCGGCTTTTAATCAATCAATAGTCCAAATTATACTAAAGTCCATGTTACGGCTTTGTTTGAGTCAACTATTGACTAAAAAGTCAAAGTAACGCCGACGTAGCTCAAAGTCAACAATATATATATCAAGTCCAAATTTAAAAGTCACAATATCGCAATTCAATCCCAAACCAACTCAAAACAATCTCGCCAACCAATCAATCAACCAAATATACTGAAACCAATGTTATGACCCTAATGGTCATGACACGGTCATGTTAAGACCACGTGAACCAAACAAGCTCTAGAAGCTTTTCGGCCCACGCTGCCTCATCCAAACCTCAACTACATCAACCAACAAGCTACCAAATCGACCCGACCCGGACCCATGACCCATGTGGGTCACGACACCAACCCATGAGCCACGACGAGCCCATGGTGGTTCGACGTCCCATGTTTCACAACCAAACACAACCAAATCAATTCCACAACACCCAAATCCAATCATTCAAGCTCCAAACACTAACCAAACATAAAACCCATCATCTATCTTAACCAAAAATATGAAGCTAAACCTAAAATGCCTAAACCCATCAAATTGATACACCACACATTTACCAAACACTAATTACTTGTTTATTTAGTCACTAATTAGATTTAATTTCATGTTCCACCCAAAAGCCCCAAATTTGTTCATAGGTTCGAAACCCTAATTTTCAATTCGTGGCTAATTATTGCCCAAACAAGCTCAAAACTTGTTCCATTTACCTTATTCAATCACCAATTGCAAAACCCACTTGAAACCCTAAAAGTACGAATCTTAATCCTTGAATTTGTAGGTGTTATTGAAGTCCAAATGGAGCGTGTAATATATGGTTGGAAAGAGGAGAAAGAGAGCTTCAAGATGGTGGTGGAGGTGTATGGACGACGCCGGTGGTGGGCGGGTGGTGGCCGGAATAGTGGCGGCGGTGGTGGGTGGTTTAGGTTAGGGTTTTAGAGATGGTGTAGAGAGAAAGAGTTAGTGTGTGTGTTTTAGAGAGAGAATGAAAGAGGTGAAATGGGAATTGGGTGGGGTATATATACTAGGCCACTAGGGACCTCAAAATAATTATTCTGGAGGAGGGGGGCACCGGTTTCAAGAGAAAGGGGAGGGGTCGGAGTTGTAATTTTTCGTAACTATCCCGTTTACCCATTCCCGAGCTCACATATTGTCCCCCGAGTGTCTCACAACATTTATTCAACTTTCTAACATCGTTATTTACGTTTTTCCACGAGTTTTGACTATTTATTTGTCAATTTTCGAGTTACGGTCTAAAAGTTACAATAATTCTTGTTTTAGGCTTTTCTAGTGCCGAATCGAATAGTGCCTACCAAATAGAGTTAAAACTCATACGATAACTCATTTAATAATGAAATAAACCATAAAAACCAATAGACGATATAAAATCAAGTCATGGTTTATAAAAATAGTGATAAAGGCAAAACTCGGTTTAGTTTAACGTAATGCGGTTACCTAAAATAGACTCCCTAAATTGCCAGTTGTCACAGCCTCCCACCTCGAAGAAACCCGTCCCGGTTTCACCCGAGTTGCTTGATGTCATGAAAAGTTTAGGATACTTCCTACGGAAAACGTCCTCACGTTCCCAAGTGAACTCCGGTCCATGCCGGGAGTTCCAACGAACCTTAATAATCGGAATACGGCTATTCTTCAGCCTTTTGATCTCACGGTCCATAATCTCAATCGGTTCCTCAACAAAATTCAATTTCTCATCAATACGAATATCTCTTAAAGGCACCACTATGTTTTCCTCCGAAAGACATTTCTTAAGATTACTAACATGAAAGACATTGTGTACACTACTCGGCCCGATGGTAGCTCCAGCGGTATGCTACGGTCCGATTCTTTCCGTGATTGGAAAGGGACCAATATATCGGGATTGAGTTTTCCACGCTTCCCAAAACGAATCACTCCTTTCCAAGGAGAAACTTTCAACATAACACGATCTCCAACCCGAAATTCTAAAGGTTTACGCCTCTTATCGGCATAACTCTTTGTCTATCACGAGCGGTTTGCAACCGATTACTTAATCTGAACTATCTTCTCGGTGGTTTCTAGGACAAGTTCGGGACTCGTAAGTTGACTCTCGCCAACTTCAGCCCAACAAACAGAGAACGACATTTTCGCCATACAAAGGCCTCAAATGGGGCGGCCTTAATGCTAGAGTGATAACTATTGTTGTAAGAGAATTCGCCAAAGGAGGTCTCTCCCACCTTTGCCGAATCAATAACACATGCTCTAAGCATGTCTTCTAAAGTCTGAATGGTTCTCTCGCTTTGACCATCGGTCTGTGGATGGTAAGCAGTACTCATATCCAAATTCGTTCCTAATGTTGTCTGTAACGACTTCCAAAAGTGGGATGTAAAACGACTATCCCTATCGGAAATGATAGATATCGGTACTCCATGACGCGATACTATCTCCTTAAGATACAATCGAGCAAGCTTATCAAGACTATCGGTTTCACTAATAGCTAAGAAGTGAGCAGACTTAGTTAAACGATCAACTATTACCCAGATAGCGTCATTGCCGCTAACTGTTCTCGGTAATTTAGTGATAAAGTCCATGGTTATTCGCTCCCATTTCCATTCCGGGAGTTCGGGTTGAACTAAAAGTCCCGATGGTTTCGATGTTCGCCTTAACTTTAGAACAAGTCGTGCACCAACCGACATACCGAGCTATATCGGCTTTCATATTGGGCCACCAATAAAGTTTCTTAAGATCCCGATACATCTTATCGGCCCGGATGAATAGAGTATTTTGATTTATGCGACTCGTGCATAATCAACTCACGGATTCCACCATGAAATGGTATCCACTGCCTTTGAAGCATAATGTTCCATCGAACGCTTCAAGAAGCCGCTTTCACTTTCTACCATTCCATGAAGATTCTCATAAGGACGGTTCTCTTCCGTCAATGCCTCCGCTTGGGCGGCTAAAATTTGAGATGGTAAGGCGAAACAATGGTCATTCCTAAGGATCTAACAAGTAGGGTGGAATGTCCTCTTTACGACTAAGTGCATCACCACAACATTAGCCTTACCAGATGATAACGAATCTCACAACCATAATCACTAAGCAATTCCAACCAACGACGTTGTCTCATGTTCAGTTCCTTCCGATCTAAGATATGCTTCAAACTCTTATGGTCGGTAAATACTACACACTTGGTTCCATATGTAATGTCTCCAAATCCTAAGAGCAAACACTACAAAGACCTAACTCAAGGTCATGGGTGGTGTAGTTTTTCTCATGCTTCTTAAGTTGTCGGATGCATAAGCAATCACCTTCTCACGTTGCATCAAAACAACACCTAAGCCTTTATGCGAAGCGTCGAAGACACGACAAAGTCTTCGCCTTCAGTAAAGCTAGGATGGGCGACTACACAACTTCTCCTTCGAAGTTGGAATGCTTCTTCTTCCTTTTCTCCCCATTCATACTTAACATCCTTCGTGTTAGTTTGGTCACGACTTAGCTATCTTAGAAAATCCTCAATGAATCTCCTATAGTAGCCTCGCTAACCCTAGAAACCGCCGGATTGATGGGTTCTTAGAGTCGCCCATTCCTTAATGGCCTTAATCTTAGTTGGGTCAACATGAACACCTCGACTATCTATCACATGACCTAAGAATTGCACGGACGGAATCCAAAATTCACACTTAGAGAATTTGGCATACAACTTCTCCTCTCTCAAAGAATCCTAAAATGAGCCTCAAATGCTCTTCGTGCTCCTCACTACTCTTAGAGTATATCAAGATGTCGCCTATGAATACTATCACAAACTTATCCAGTATGGCTTACACACTCGGTTCATGAGATCCATGAAAATCACTGGCGTTGGTCAAACCAAACGACATCACTTGGAATTCATAGTGTCCATAACGAGTCCTAAACGCAGCCTTAGGGATATCCTCTTCTCGAACTCTAAGTCGGTGATAACCGATCGTAAATCGATCTTAGAAAAGACACTAGCTCCTTGGAGTTGGTCGAATAGATCATCTATTCTAGGTAACGGATATCGGTTCTTCACCGTTAACTTATTCAATTCCCTATAATCAATACACATCCCAAACGATCCATCCTTCTTCTTCACAAACAACACCGGTGCTCCCCACGGTGACGAACTTGGTCGAATGAATCCTTCTCTCGACAATTCCGCCAACTGCTTAGACAGTTCCTCCAATTCTCTTCGAGCAAGTCGATAAGGTGCCCGGCCACGGTGCCGCGACCGGTATCAACTCTATTTGAATTCCACTTGTCGGACAGTGGAATCCTCGCGATCGTCGGAAACACATCCGAAATTCTCTAACAACGGGTACATCGTTAAGGTGTCTTTCACTCTTCTCCTCACTTTTCTTTTCGTAAATTCGAGCCAAGAAAAGACAACCTCCTCTATCGATGTACTGGCCTTAATACAAGAGATGATGCTCAACCGGAAGGACTTCCACAATCGCTCCGATCTCCTTGTATGCTTAGAACTTTTCCGCCATACGGTAAACGCACAATCTTCTCATCACAAATGATGTGCACCGTTCTTCGACAACCAATCCATTCCGATAATGACGCCAAAACTTCCTAAGGTAACCCGCAATAAGTCTATACTAAACGGGCGGTCTAGGAAACTTAAGGTACAACCTCGAACTACGGTGTCTATCTTCTCTATTCCCATTCGCTAATTCCACATCGTAACTAAACCCTAGAGGTGTTTGGGAGATTCCTAGTAATGGCATAAAATTGGTGGATACGAAACTCATATCCGCACCAAGATCAAACAAGATGGAAGCATAGCGATTATTGAGAAGGAACGCACCAGAACTCACGTTAGGTCCTCACCGCCTTCCTTCCCAATAGCGTAAACACGCGATGTTCCCATGTCTCTCACGATTCCTAGCACCATGGTTTCCGGTTTTCCACAACCTCACGCTTCTGTGGTTTAAGCCATTACCTCCTACACCTCGGTTATCAAATCCTCCTACATTACGGGATTTCCTCTCATCCACGGCTCTCGGCACTCATTCTTAAAATGTCCCTTCTTTCCACATCCAAAACAGGTGACAGTGGCCTTCCAGCCCGCTCCTTGTGCAGTTTGAGTTGCAGCAAGTGGTCAGGACCTACAGTCTTTGGCCAAGTGTCCTACCTTAGAGCACTTCCTACACACATTCGGCATAGTCCGTGGTGGTGTCGGTTACAACGACCACACACAGGCTTACTACCTTCATAATCTTTCCTACCTCCATTTCCTATGGCGAACACTTTGGTCGTCTCTTGCCGCTTGTTGCCATTCCCTTTGCAACTTCGCTCCTCTTCCTCTTATCACTCCTATCATTCTTACCCTTGTCTCCTAATTCTAGCACACAAGAGTCCATCAAACTCGAGCCACAAGAATTGCCTCTTGCAAATTAACCGGCTTGGCAATGATGACATCATTTCGAGTAGCCAAAGGCAATCCATCAAGATACCTTTCAATCTTAAGTTCTTCGGTGCGAACCATTTCGTGGCAAAGCAATGATAACTCTTGGAAACGACGAGTATAAGTCGCCATGTCAAGATTCTTAACCTTATGGTTCCGTAACTCACTCTCTAACTTCTTAACTTCATTCCTAGGACAAGAAGTCTTAATCGTGAGAGTCTTAAACCGAGTCCAAGTCATACTATAAGCTACATCAATTCCTACCGATCCGTGATAGTTGTTCCACCGTGTCAACGCCTCGTCCTTCAAGGTGAATGTTGCATACTTAACCTTACAATCCTCATCACGCTTACTCACAAAGAAACACAGATTCGCTTTTCTCCAACCACCTAGTCGTAAACTACTCCCCCGTTCCTCCAAAATCAATGGGACCACGTAATCGAACTCTTTGTAGGTACAACCTCGAGTTCGATTCAAGATTGGGGTTCCACTAGAAGTGTTAGAAAGATTAGCCTCGCCTAGCGCTCAATGACACACCGCGACACTAGCCGGTCAATGGGTTGGGTTCACAAGTGGAGGGTTTTGTGGAACAGACCATTCTCAAGACGGTCATTCACATTCGGGTTTTCTACACCGGGTTATCAATGTTCGGTTCTCAACATGTGGTGTGGTCGGGCCGGACGACGACCTCGACGACTGTGGGCAACAACAAAGCAGCAGGAGTCGCTCGGTTGTTCCTAAGCAAGTTTCGTCTTGTTGCCACCATTCGAGGCAAGAAGAACAGTTTCATAAGTTCACAATTCACGTTCTAAAATAGAGTTGGGTTCCAAGGGTCACCCAATAACGCCTGAATACATAATCAAGGCCAACAGGATAACGCTATACCAAAGCGAAACAATCAGATACCGCATCATAACTAAAGGATGCATGTTCCCATAACCATAACTCATAGGTTTCAAAAGTGGAAATACATGGAAGGATACGAAGAAATCAAAACGATCCTAATAACGATACTAGTAAATAACTAGGATAATCCTACATCTCGAACCAAGTACTACTTAGTTTCAAGATGGTACAAAACCATAAATCTAATACTATCTAGCCACGCTCACGAATACCACTCACCGATCTCCTAACATCGCCAACCTCTCTCCACAATGATGCTAGCTCAACACGCCGAGAGTCGCGATCACTCTTAAGCTCGCGACTCTCTCTCCAACTCACCAATCCTACGCCAAATCGCTCTATCAAGATCACGAGCTCGTCATGAACCCTCTCAAGCAGTCCCCAACCCGCTCAAAGAGCTCCGACATACCCTCACGCAA
Source organism: Chrysanthemum lavandulifolium (assembly GCA_022545495.1). NCBI lineage: Eukaryota > Viridiplantae > Streptophyta > Magnoliopsida > Asterales > Asteraceae > Chrysanthemum > Chrysanthemum lavandulifolium. The sequence continues at coordinate 127,871,263 of CM040245.1, forward strand.
AACCCTAGTCCTCCCGACTACAAGCATCCATATCAACCTCGATCCTCTATACTAGCCCTAGATACTCCAACCAATCGATCCGTCAACCGACTAAGCCTAGTACCGCGATGTAATCCTCTCCCACATCGCACCCTGCCTCACCATACTCCTCGGGCTCAAACAATCTCCGATGGTATCTCGATCCTAACGGGCTACCTATATAAGGTGAGTAAGGTGGTGAGTCGATGTCTAAAGGTCGTCCAGGGACTGTGCTCGTGCAAAGGAGAACTCGGTCCCGAGAATGTGCAGACTCGCAATGGAGGAGTACCCCTTCGGGATATCCTCATCATCCTCCTCCCGAGGATCCTCATCCTCATCAACATACGCTCCTCAATCTCATGCTCCTCCTCAACCTCATGCTCCTCCTCGCCTCATCCATGGGGAGAGTCCATGAGTCTGAGTCTCTCGTGGTGTAAACCCGAGGTGGTACACTAGAGATCTAGGCCTCCTAAGACATGGTGATGTTGGTGGTGATGTAAGAGAGTGGGTCGCTAAACGGATAGGTGATGATGGTGGTCTCACGGACATGCGGGCAAAGGCTATAAGCAAGCCTAGGAGTCTCGTGCTCGCGCTAAAACCCGATGTAAAGTGAGTTGCCTAGATGAGCTAGGACGATCCGATGATGATGAACTAGTGTGACGGCAATCTCATAAGGATCACCGCGCAACCGTCATGAGAGTCAATGTTGGCGAACTAGCAACAACAAGGACCTCCTCGTACACATCAAAAGCTAGTGAAGGCATAGTCTCGTGACAATGGCATAGGGTAGGTATAAGTGTTCAAACAACTAGTTTTAATAAGCGCATCAACTTAACCAAAACACATATCACATAATGAAAGCTTTAAAAGTAGAGGTACCGCATTACTCAAAACATGCCTTTAATAAAACACATAAGTTCCGCTCCATCACATAATCCCATATCAAATCAATCGAGTTCAAAATTTCCAAAATCACAATATATCGTTTACTCAAATCAAACTCCGTAATATCTCGATAATCACATCTCATTTTCCAAAACCAATAATCATATCTCATTTCCAAAATCAATAATCGTATCTCATTTCCAGAATCAATAATCACATCTCCCAATAATAACGTTTCCATAATCAGTTTACAATATCCCTTAACATATCATCTCATAATTCAAATCGAAGTTCATGCCATAATCAAATAAGAAGCTTCGGCTTGGCAAGCGGGCGTGCGTCGGTCGAGGATCAATTTTCTCTAAAAGTGGTTATAGTTTAGGGTTTACAAAATACCTAATTCTCTATAACCTTGAGCTCGATACCAATCTGTAACACCCCAAATCTCGTGACAATGGAAGACTTAATCAAGTTTTCGTATGCTATTATTGGATTGGTATCGCACACAAGTATAGCAAAAGATAGTCATTTAACATTCAAAACCAATCCCAATTTAGTTAATCCAAACATTTAATCCAAAAGAGTAATTATTAGGCCCAAAACATAGTTTAATAAAATAGGTCCCCATAGTTTATCGAGTCGAAATGATCCTTGAACCCCGCCTTCTTGCCAAGCTTCCACCGATCAAGTAATCCAAACATCTCTCAAATACCGAGAAATCATGTTAAAAGGTCACACTACCGGTGAGTTCATAGGTTTAAGTTCAACAAAATCATAGTGGACCTGTAAGAGTTGATTTGCTATGCAAGACCTAAGATAGATAAATACCGTTTCACACCGATCCTACCCGGATCACCAATCATAACACATGTCCCGCATCCAGGGACTACTCGGGCCCAGCGACTCTAGTCCAGCACTGTCGTGGCAAAATCTAGAACAATTGCCAACCCCGGACTAGGTCGATGTAGAAGTCTATTCTTAGTTAGGCACGGTTAAACCTAGACTAAGGCAACAACTACCGCACATCTATCTAAACAGATAAACATATAAGCAAATCCAAATAGTTTTAACGGTCCAAAAAAAAGAAGATGATTCTCACCCCAAAATAGTTCAAAACGTAGTTAAACGTATATAAAACTGGGGCTATGAAACTCACCTCAAGCAATCAACGCACAAATAAACACTAGCGTAAGATAACGGTATCACAAAGACAACAACTATCGACTCGGCACAACCTATTAATGTAGACCAACTTTAATATATATATTCCTCAAAATCAACGTTATCTACCCCAATATGTTCCATTTCTTTATTTCCAAAACGCCTCGTTTCACCATTTAATCCTAGTGTTTGGTATTCCTCATGTGGGTGTATCGACTCAATATGATGCCATGAATGCACTCAAACAACCAATATATAACTCAATGCGACACAATGAGACCTCTAAACGATAAGCTCCATAGTTCAATAAGTTTCGGAATAAATAGTAGACCTTATCGAATTCGTCAACTCGATAAACTCATTTATTTATTCGTGTCGCTTATTATCCCATAAATCAATCGTATCCTAAAGAGTCATAAGGATAAGTCACCCATTAATAAGGTTACCCAACGTATCTAGCGGGCTCTTATTAGATTCGTCAACCTAATAAGTCCGCTACCCACGTGGATCAACACTATTAATGCTAGGTTATCCGTAACCCATGCACACAACGTAAGCAATTAAATACTTAAACCAATATTAAATGTCCACAATTGACATTTATTGATAAACGGTACTAAACATTAATTACTTATTTATTGCAAAACATTTCCAATTTAGTCGTTAGTTTCGTTTAAAATAGTAAATAACAAGATAAGACTTGTTATCGACATTTTTGGTACAAAAGCCCATTTATTATTTCTATTTCATAGTTTATTAGCATTTTCATATATATATATATATATATATATATATTTCGTCAAATTCCATTATTAATCTCATATCGTTATTCGTTTCGAGTCCACAAGCACGAGTCATAACTTCTCGGCTTTTAATCAATCAATAGTCCAAATTATACTAAAGTCCATGTTACGGCTTTGTCGGAGTCAACTATTGACTAAAAAGTCAAAGTAACGCCGACGTAGCTCAAAGTCAACAATATATATATCAAGTCCAAATTTAAAAGTCACAATATCGCAATTCAATCCCAAACCAACTCAAAACAATCTCGCCAACCAATCAATCAACCAAATATACTGAAACCAATGTTATGACCCTAATGGTCATGACACGGTCATGGTCAAGACCACGTGAACCAAACAAGCTCTAGAAGCTTTTCGGCCCACGCGCCTCATCCAAACCTCAACTACATCAACCAACAAGCTACCAAATCGACCCGACCCGGACCCATGGTCCAGTGGGTCTCACGACACCAACCCATGAGCCACGACGAGCCCTAGGTGGTTCAGACGTCCCATGTTTCACAACCAAACACAACCAAATCAATTCCACAACACCCAAATCCAATCATTCAAGCTCCAAACACTAACCAAACACAAAACCCATCATCTATCTTAACCAAAATATGAAACTAAACCTAAAATGCATAAACCCATCAAATTGATACACCACACATTTACCAAACACTAATTACTTGTTTATTTAGTCACTAATTAGACTTAATTTCATGTTCCACCCAAAAGCCCCAAATTTGTTCATAGGGTCGAAACCCTAATTTTCAATTCGTGGCTTATTATTGCCCAAACAAGCTCAAAACTTGTTCCATTTACCTTATTCAATCACCAATTGCAAAACCCACTTGAAACCCTAAAAGTACGAATCTTAATCCTTGAATTTGAAGGTGTTATTGAAGTCCAAATGGAGCGTGTAATATATGGTTGGAAAGAGGAGAAAGAGAGCTTCAAGATGGTGGTGGAGGTGTATGGTGACGCGCCGCCGGTGGGCCGTGGTGGCTGGAATAGTGGCGGCGGTGGTGGGTGGTTTAGGGTTAGGGTTTTTAGAGAGATGGTGTAGAGAGAGAAAGAGTTAGTGTGTGTGTTTTAGAGAGAGAATGAAAGAGGTGAAATGGGGATTGGATGGGGTATATATACTAGGCCACTAGGGACCTCAAAATAATTATTTTGGAGGAGGGGGGCGCCGGTTTCAAGAGAAAGGGGAGGGGTCGGAGTTGTAATTTTTCGTAACTATCCCGTTTACCCATTCCCGAGCTCATATATTGTCCCCCGAGTGTCTCACAACATTTATTTAACTTTCTAACATCGTTATTTACGTTTTTCCACGAGTTTTGACTATTTATTTGTCAATTTTCGAGTTACGGTCTAAAAGTTACAATAATTCTTGTTTTAGGCTTTTCTAGTGCCGAATCGAATAGTGCCTACCAAATAGAGTTAAAACTCATACGATAACTCATTTAATAATGAAATAAACCATAAAAACCAATAGACGATATAAAATCAAGTCATGGTTTATAAAAATAGTGATAAAGGCAAAACTCGGTTTAGTTTAACGTAATGCGGTTACCTAAAATAGACTCCCTAAATTGCCAGTTGTCACAGCTTATGTATCCTTGTTGGTAATAAAAGGTCATGTGGTTTATCATATCTGTCTTGTCTCAATCTTTTGTCCAAGAAGTATTTTTTATCATCTTTGCATTGACTTTTTGTACCAATATTTATCAGTGAAGTATACATGGTCTTTAGTCTTGGTCAAACTGGGTCCAAAATTTGTATCTTCTATGATAGTTTTTCTGGGTAAGTATGAATGTGGTCTAAAACTTGGTATCAAATATTTGGTCTCATATGGTCGTTATTCTTGGTCAAAACAGGGCAAAATGGAAGAGTTTTTAGTCGATGTTTCTGGGTTTGTTTAGCTGGTCGGAATCTTGGTCGTAAAAATCACCGGGAAAAAGTCATAAAGTCAATGGCGACTTGTCTTGACAAGTCGTCCAGATTCTATGTATCTGGTCTTAGCTATTTGAGGTGATAATACTGTAGCGACTTGTTTTTGAAAAACAAATGTAGCGATTTGTGCTTCAAAAATGTCAGCGACTTGACTCTTAAAAAATAGAAGCGACTTATGTTTATAAGTTAGCGAGTTGTGTTTTGAAGATGTAGTGACTTGACTCATGGTAGCGACTTGACTGATTTCAACTGGCGACTTGTTGACCAGAAATAAGCAAAATAGAAAGGTGAAGAAGAAATGACAATAAGACCTTGACTCAAAACAAAACCATCATTTATGGGGCATCAACTGTTATTCGACTTTAACCTCGTCAGTTCCAAATCATCATCAACTATCATATTACATCACATTCATCTACATCATGACTCTACTCAACATAACATTTAAATGATAACTTATCTAAAAGTCTTTGATTCGAAATTAATGATCAATGTCATTTTTGGTTTCAAACCGTTTAATATCCGAACAAATTTTTGAAGTAAGAACAAAATCTGAAAAGATCTCATCCTCAACTCGTGTTCGTTTAAAAGGAATTACAATCGGATATTAAATTGAATCTCAGTTTATGTCAAGGCTTATTTATTTTCATTATGATCTCAACGATCCAAAACCATTTGACATACAACATCACAGATCCGTCTCCATTGATAATCAAATGCGAAAAACATAAAAAGTCAAGGTCTCAGATTCGTTTTCTCGTGCTTTACAAAGTATCTTTATGACTCAAAGGCCTTGCACATGAGAAGAACATTTATCATCATTGACCGTAGTGATTATGTACAAATTAAAAGAAAATGAATGTAACTAATGCTAATTCATGTTTCTTGGTTCGATTTACATTTATAAGGGAACATAATTAACCTACCTGATTTTCTTCCAAAGATCTTGAAACTGTCTCATATGAACCCACACCATCCCTGTGGTTGTGATGTCCATATCTTAGCCATCCCTGTGGCGTTGAAGACTGCCTCATGCCATCTCTGTGGCGAGGCATATGATTAAGATGTGAAAAGTGGCGGATTTGTTTGAATGATTTTAGGGTTATGTGAGGAATATTAGGGATTGAGATGTAATTAGTTGGTTGGGGGCGGAGAAAATGGTGAGATAAATTAGGGTTACTCAAGTTTTGGCTGTGTATGATATGTGAGGGGTTTTTAAACACCGAATTATTAGGGTTAGGAGAATTGCGGATCGGGTACAGCTTTTCTTTTCATGGGCCGAGTATCATCTTTTAATCCATGGGTTGTCAACTGAGTATTTGTGATTTGGAATAGACTTGACTTGGGCCGTGTGGTACTATAGTAAGCAATTTGGGTTGAATGATGGTCTTGGACCAGTTACTGAGCTTTAAAGGGTGTTAGATTGTGCTAATATGTTGAAAACAGGATTCGTAAATGGACATTGTATCTATTACATTGGATCGGAAAGATATATATTTGGATTGATATACATTGGATATTTTGGTATTCCTTGTTCTATCACATAAAGTCTTACATCTGATGGATACGAGAAATTATGTGGGCGTAACATGGGCTTGAATTGTATATGTGATGATTTGAATATTGGATGATGGACTGATGAGCTTCTTTATATTGGTTCATATATATGAGACTTGACAAATATGAGGTTTATGAGATTTGTTGAAGAAATTAGACGATCAGGATTGTGACAAAGAGATTTGATGATGTGATGATGAGATTTGATGTGTCCTGAGATTTGATACTTTGGTTTGTACACTATCACGATGAAGATTTTGTCACGGCTTGAACTGGTTATGGAACAAGGTTGACTACGGGGTTTTGTACGATATTTCTTATTTGGATTTGAAGTGAAGTTTTCCGGGCGCGTTTACTTATTTTGTCTTCTTTCTTTCTCCCTTCCGCGAAGATGACGTGTTTGGGCATTTATTGAGTGTGATAAAGACTTGGCTAGTTAGTTCTGATTGTGATTCATCTCGCAACCCACAAAGTAACTATCACTTGATGTCTCACGCGATTGAGGATATGTCAAGAGGTTTTGTACATTGGGTACACCGTTTCTTTTTCACGAGGATTAGTACAAGTTTAAGTAACAAATCTGGGGAATGTTACTTCATGATCAAGTTTGGCATATCGGGTTCACTTCACCATGTTGTCACTGCAATAGCCGACAAAATGTGTGAATGATGTATTTACCTAAGTGTTTATTGGATGGTTGATGTTATTGTTGATGTCGGATAATGAACCGCTGATGAACCACTGCATGTTCCCCTAAAACCGATATTCACCAAAACCAAATTTGTCATAACACATTCAAGATTACATTGTGTATGGTTTTGTCTTGATTTTGTAAAATCCCGCGAAAGAATCTATTTATCGGTTTAAATCATAGACTTGTAAAATCCGTGACAATGGAAACGTCCTAGTAATAGTAAAGTTCATTTCGGATCTATCTTACGGTTTATTCTTGGTTTTGTAAAATCCATGAAAGAAACTATTTCTCGGTTTAAACCATAGAATTGTAAAATCCGTAGTGATGGAACCATCACGGAGAAAGGAAAGTGTATTTGAATCTTATCGATCTTTGGTGCTACGGTTTACGCTTCAAATAAGGGATAAAGGGTGTACTTCATGAATTGGGTGTTTATTTGAATTGTCTTCATGGCAGGTTGGTTATTTCTAAGTTTTACGGGGTTATGTGCTTTTAACCATGGTTGGGATGAAAACCATTATCAGAGTTCACTTAAAACGTCAAAGGAGGCTAGAGTTGAGCTTTTAACCAGAAGATGTGACAACGGGGTTAATCCACTATTATTTATTTAAGGTTGAAGTAAATTATCACGGGCAAGTGTACTTAGTATCTGAAGGTATCGGGGATGGTTGGATGAAGATTCGTCATGATCCTTGTTCGAGCTTATTATAAAAAACGAAGACTTGGAAATCTAGTTATTGTTGGGTGTCTTTTACCTTTTCTTTTACCACTTGGGGAATTGGGCTCTTATCATCTCAAAATAACTATCACTTTAAGGAGTTATGTTGTAGTGCTCGATGTCACATTCAATTGTGGATTTCAAGAGGTGATGTCGTCTATTACTTGATGGTTGGTTGGATGAAGAGTATAGAGTACTTAGAGATTCAATGGAGGATGAAGTCTAAGCACCGCTCTTTGTTACATATGTGCAAGTTTAAGTCACGAGTTCGGGTTAGTTTACTTGAGGTCAAATTCATCATATTGGGTTTCTCCATCGGTGTCACGACAAAGAGCCCTGAGAATGGTAATGGGGTTGATTACAAGTTTTGTCAGAGAGCCGAAAGAGAGATAATGGCGTTTGAACACAACATTCAAGCCTCGTTCTCCAAAGAAAAGAAAAGTGTACGCTTGATGCGCTTTATCTTCGAAGAAGAAAATCTTCTCAATTATGACCATTCTCATCAACATGCTTCATGCTTTTTCCATGCGCTTTCAATTATCAAGTGAACCAAGACTCTTGTTGATTGCTTTCTTATTCCACTTGCTCAACTATAATGACGATGGTGACATCATGTGCTAATTTTGCGGGGAGAAGTGTGAATAGACTACATTTGTTTAAGATATTCACTTATTCAATCAAGAATGGCAACTCGTATGCAATTCTTGAGGTGGAGAAAAGTGTGAATTCTTGCATGGTTGATTGATTTCTGAGAATAAATGGTCAAACGGCTCCAAACTCATGTAAGAATCGAGCTTCTTCTTATCGGGTCATCTTCACATGGTTTTTTCTACTAAGAGTCGTTGGTTAACATCTTCACATGGGCTGATTCGATTAATGACAAAGTGCTTCTAGTTGCGGGGCTGATTTCCTTAATGAACATCTTTTTGTTCTTCTTTGATTGGGAGGGATTTGAGTCAAGGGGATTTGCTATTTGCATGTTAACGGGAATGCATTTGGTGAGTTGAAGATGTTGACTTCTATTCCCCAACTGGACAATCTTGAAGAAGGTCGAGTCCACAGTCTGTTCTACATTTTCTGCTACATGCTAGAAGACTAAAGACGAGTTGCATTTAAAGATCTAAAGACTTCTTCTTGATTCAAGCATTCATTATAAAGATTGTCGGTTTAGGGGAGAGCACTAATTGGGGGAGGGTGAAATGTCTGATTTAATTCCCAATTAGACTTGCTCACATACTTCAGCAAGTTGATTCCCACAAGATTACAAGTGTTCTTCTCAAAAGATTTCAAGTATACGGGCTTACAAAGAGTTGCTGATTCTGAAGTATCAAAACCAGCAAGGGGGAAGGAGACACGCCTCTAAATGCGAGTAAACTTGATGAACTCAAGGTTTGACTCATGGTGTTTAGTGTTCTTATTCCAACTATGGGGGGAAGAGATGGAAGAGTTAGTTTAAGTACACAAATGTGTGATGATTTTGATGTTACCGCAATCATCAGGGGAGAGAAATTGTGTACATTGGGGATGCTCAGCTATTTCACTTGAGTGCTTAATCGGTGATTCGGAGATATAATCACTTATTCACGAGTTGACATCCACGAGATTGTCATCCATGAGAGATAATCGGTGATTAAGCATGCTTCTTCAATGTTATCGGTTATTCTCTCTTTGGGCATTCGGGTACTTCGGGTTCTTGAGCTTCATACACTATCATCAGGGGAGAGAAAAGTATACATCGGGGTTATTCTTTGGCTATCGGACTTAATATGCTACTTCGATTGTATAAGTTTCTCTATCTTTGGGTATATGTGTATTCGGGTTCTTGAGCTTTTTCATAGAGGCTGACTGCATCAATTCAACTACTTGATGGAATTGTTCTCTTGACACCTTTTGGAATAGATTACTTCTGACTTCAGTGGTTATGAAATTTGAGAAGATTATTTAAAGAGTGGGATGATACGTTGCTATTCTTGTTGATGATATAACCCCGAATGAAGAATCTCGACTATCGTTCTTAAAAGGAGCAGTGGGATTTATGATAATGGTGTGCTTCTTTGTGCACCTGGCTAAGGCAAGCTTGAAATAGAGCTTCGAATCTGCTCATCTAATGGATTTTCGGTTCGGGGGGAAGCTGCCAAAGTCGCTCTTTCTCAAAGGCTCATATTCTATCCTCAATTCTGGATCCTCGGAAGCTTTGGTGGTGGAAGTTTAAGTGATGACGAATTCTATCTTCTACGACGTGCTGCTCGATATCCTTATCTCGGTACTCGTATCATCATCTTCTTAAACTATATCATCTATTCTATCCTTGTATATATTTATCAAAAACCAAATACAAAAATATAAAACCAGCAAAACAAAATACAAAAATATAAAATCAACAAAAACCCTTAAAAATCAGAAAATTTGAAAAAGACCAAAAATATGTTTTATCAAGACATGTCTTTTAGTATCGATAACATCTGCGGTCTTAGAAATGTCATTCAATAATGGCACGGGACCATAGATGAAGTTCGAGCAGGAGGTGTAAATATTCTTTTCCAAAACATGTCTCAAAATATGGCTTACAGTTACTTTAGACTGTAACCCGCGCTTAAACCATGGTTTGCTATTACTTCAGATAGCAACCCGTTCTTCAAGAAAGGAAAGTGTTGCGCTAAACCAATTTTCAAATATTTTGAGCACTTATCCTAAAAACAAAATGAGGAAATTATGTCGAAGGACTGCTGTTCCTACTCAAATATTTTTCCGTCTAAAATTCTTCAGAAAAATATTTGTTTTAACAAAATGGTGGTTAATGAGTTGCAAAATCAATCAGTTTCATAAGTTTTACAAATTTGCAAAACTCAATCAATGACTTCAGCGCTTTTAAATCTTTTCAGAGAAAGAGTCATTGATTGAGGGGGAGAATGTTTTCAAATTTACATCTTCTAACGGGCTTTCTTAATCATCCTACGTGCTTATCTGTAAAATATAATTGCCTATGTTGAAGGACTAGGTTTCTAGGATGTGATTGTTAGGATTAGATGATTATAAATTGATAAACACATTACTCCCATGCCTATGTATGATTTGATTGATATGTTGAATTGACTTTTATTAGTCGATTGATGTTTGGGTGATGTCGACCACCATATATCTGTTTGTGTCCACTAACGTATGCAGGTATATTGGTATATAAGAATGTTCCCGATCCGGATCCCACAATTGAAGATGATTGGATGCCGAATGGAAAGGGTAACTATCTCTTGGGTTGACAAATGAAGAAACGGAGCTTAATTAGACTTCTATGGAGAGTTGGCATGAAATGCAACGTAAGAGGTCTCCTTGCATCGTGAGATGGTTTTCTTCATCATCAAATGAAGAAGCGGAGCTTAATTTGACCTCGGTTGGCATGAAAAATGCAACGAAGAAGTCTCCTTTGCATGTGAGACGGTTTTCTACCAACCCTCGGCAACAACAACAAAAGCGACAACCACTTAACGTATCTTTGTGCGGGGATAATAGTGATGATACCATTTTCTAAAACTTTGAAAAAATATATATATATTGTTTTGAAAATGGAAAATATTGTTTTGAAAATAAATCGGATTCAAAGTTTTGAAATCAACGGACTTTATTCATCAAATCTTAAGTGATTTCAAATTAAATATTTTCAAACGATATTTCATCTATCAAGTCCGTTTATGCGTTAAAATGTGGTGATCTAAAGATTTAATGGTATGTCATGGTATGATTTTCTTTAGAACTCAAAGATCATCAAAATGAAATTTTTACATTCTTGTTTGATTGTGAAATTGTTTTATTTTACTTAAAGGTCTCTTAAAACAATCATACGACACTAACAATCGTAATGTCTTAAAATGGTCCTTATCATCATTTTCAAAATCAATTCTTGCCGTCTTTCCCAAAATTTTCTAAATGATTTAAATCTTTTGGGATCACAAATCTCAAATGGTTTGAAATTGTTGATCGGGAGAGATCGTGATTTAAATCTCAAATCTGTTTTAAATGGAATTGGTTTTAGTCCTTCAAAGGCACTCCTGCCTCCATGTGCCAAACGATTTCAATATACATAATGCACATGTTGAGGGAGAGCATTTATCCAAAAACAAGATGAGCTTTTAAATCAGGCGCATATTCTCCCATATTTTCTAAACCTTATTAAATCACTTGGGATCCAAAATCTCAAAGGGTTTGATATTTTTGATCGGGGGAGAATTTGTGATTTAATATGAAATTTGATAAAAGATGATCGTGTTGATTCAAAGTGCAAGTTCTCTCTAATATGTGCCAAACTCTTTCGTATATCGATGAACATATTGAGGGGGAGCGAATGGTTCTATTGGCAATCGTGAAAAGTACTTCAAAAACCTCTTGCCTCTATGTGCAAAATGATTTTCAAATATCCAACGCACATATTGAGGGGGAGAATTTACCAAGAAATTCAAATGGCTTTTTCTAAAGAAATTGTGATCAAATAATATATTTCTAAGAACTCTTGCCTCCATGTGCTAAACAATTTCAACATCATATGCACATGTTGAGGGGGAGCATTTCTAAATGATCAAAACAATTAAGGTACAAAATGCTTTGATATTATATCACAAGTACCTTCATTGATTTTCCAAATGATTTTTCAATTGGTTTCAAGAAGGAAAGAACAATACCATAAGACCGACCAATTTACTTTATGCGTGGTGATATAAGGATGGTTAGGTTAGGTATTGTTCCCACGATCCCTTGAGCCGGAGGGATCTACCGAGGACAATCCACTAGATAGTGTAGAGTCCTTAGGTATGATGAAAAAGGTGAAAAGTGAGAAATGGGAAGAGTGCGGTGAGAAAGAGCTAGAGGCCGGAATAAACCCAACAAGGTTCTAGTAATGAAGTCTCGGTAAGCTTGAAGGGGTTGAAGAATGAAAAAGAAATGAATATGAAAAGGGTGAAAAGAAATAGTCCTCCAATAATTCAACCTTAGAGGCGAACCGGGTTTAATACATATGCTCTTGGTGGTTACCAAGGTAACACTTGGTATTGAAGACAAGGCGTCATGGACCCGAGGACGTATTGCACTAAACTTCCCAAGCTACTCAAGTTTCTCTTAAAAGAACTTGTTTCATTCTCACGGGAACCTACATAATCTATCGACTTTCTCCTAGAGACTGCATTGATATTGAAGAAGGAGACCTCTCCCTAGTCTCGGTATAGGAACCAAATATGCACAATTAAGTCTAGAGCCAAGAGATCATCCACAATATCTCATTAGGACACAAAATTAATGAAGACTTCTTGTTTCACACAATGTGGAAAGTAAGTATATATTGAGAGTCCCACGCATTATCCTTTTGTATTGCGGAACATCCGAAAGTGATATGTAAAATATTCACGATGAAGATGGAAATCATTCTAGAGCCAACATCAAACAAGCTCTTGGTGGGTGACATGTGAGATCTTTTCTAAAGATCAAGCTTGTGACAACTGGATAGAAACAATGGGGTGATTCATTCTTGAATCATCCTTGGTCTAGGAAATGAATTGACGAATACTTTTGGAAAAATAGTTCGATGTGCAAATCTTCTTTTCTCTAGCACATCGAATGTGTATTCATATTTCAAACACAAAAAGTTTCTCTGATTGAAAAAAAAATACTTTTGGAAAAACCGTTCGATGTGCGAATCTCTTCTTTTATCTAGCACATCGAATGTGTACTCTTTTCAAATACAAAAAGTATTTTTGATTGAAAATTGATCTTTCTTATAAAAACTTCGTCGTATTGCAAAACTCTTTCTTCAAGCAATACGCGATTGTTTTTCAAATCAAATTTTCATCAATCGGTGAATCTCAATTACCGGTTCACTCACTCCGTGTTGTCTTCTTTGAGGCGTTCGGTTTGAGAACGGCTAGAACATTGCGATACCTGTCAAGGAGATTCTTAGGAATCCTACGATCACAGGCGATACTTGTCTTGATCAGCGAGGAACCGTGGGCGTGTACCTCGATTAAGCGAAAGTGATCAAAGACACTTTCGTGTGTTTTATTGCTAGCTGTTGTTTGCGGTACATTTGGACGGTTGCGACTAATCGAATTGAGGAGTCAATCCAAAGCCGCATGCTCATGACATCCACACTTAATTGAAGAAATCATGACTTGTGCATATCTACGAACTGGCTCGGATATTTTTATACTATGCTTTTGCTACTGCTGCGCAAATATCTTGAACCGGTAAAAGCTTCCGCTACTACGATGAAAAGATGTCATGATCCGAGAAAGTGTGAGCATGTCGGTCCAAAAGTCGCAACATCACATGATGGCAACACAAAAGGGTGATCCGAGAGTTCACGTGGTTGATGATCTCAATAAGCTCTAAGATCATCAATGATGTAGATCGATTAAAGGCCTCCACTAAAAGTACAAATCAATGCGGACTTTAAAGAATCGCTACTAAAGCACAAAGATTGCGGAATTGAAGAATTGAAGTCTACGAGCTCAAGAACAAAGTCAAGAATAGAATGCTAGGATTCGAAATGTAAAACATAGGGTGGCCTCCCTTAGGGGGAGATTGTTAGGAATTAGAAAATTCCATGTTAAAGTGTCGGTCACCCCAATTATGGTCTAGCATATGTTAGCTCGTAGACTTGTAGTTATTTACGTTATTTAGTAGTTTATTAGTTAGTTTGTAGCGTAGAATAGTTTAGTGTAACACCGTGGAGGAAGGACGGGTCTTTACCCAGCTGTATGCACGATCCAGCGGTCAAGCGGGGAGGACGTTAGCTTTGTAACTATAAATACCCCTTCCATCCATGGAAGGGGTGGTGCTTCTTTCAATATAACCTTTCCTTTTTGTAAACCAAGTCTCTACCAAGAACACCCTCTCATCTCTTTCTCTCTCTAAAACATGGCTAACATGTATTTCCATCATCCAAGACCACTCGAATCATCAAACACAATAAATATAAGATCCTAACATTGATGATTCAACTTTTGAACATACATATGTTAAGTTTTGGGCATAACGTGCAGGTATAAAAAAACTCCTGAAGTATGTGCTTCAGTTCGTTCCACTCAGATGCATCCCAAATAGGCACTCCAAATTTCATTAGCCACTAGGATAGAATCATTCTACCCATACTTCCATTTAATGCTAGTTGTACCTGCATTTACATTTTATTTAACCTTTAGAATTGAAGTTTCATTTCTTGATATAAATCACATTATTATTTAAAAATTTACATTGCTAACCTTGAGTTATGATCTATGAACTTAGGTTTGTAACTTTCTCGAGTACATACAGTAGGTGTACGAGTATCAAATAAAGTTGCATTAGAGTCCCGGGTCCATTCTTCTTGACAACTCTTATCTCTCCGCCCATTTTTTTAACTTGTGAATGACATTCTCATCAATATTAACTTCTTTGAAAAAGTAACTTATAACTCTACTTTTTGCACTAATTAGGACCGACATTATGTCTAGTTTATATGTCTAGCACAAAGAAGCCAATTTCTTATTTTCTTGCGCCTCTGAGGATACTCTGCGATGTGGAATTTATTCTTATGCCGGTTGCTAAATGTCGACCAGAATATTTTTTGGATATAAAGTTAGGAGAAAAAGGACATGTAAAGCTGATTCCTTCTCGATCGCACATGAAAAGCTACTCATTGGGTTGCTACAAAGGAGGTACTTATATTTCAATTGATAAATTTTGGGTTTACAAACTTTTCCATTATTGAAATATGCTAATGTGTGATATTTTTCATGTCATGGCGAACAGTTCGATGGTGAAGTTATTTAATGCGGTAAGTAATCGACTTATGAATTGAATCTCGAGTTTCAATGTTTACATCACGACTATGAGCTACATTTTTTGGAATCAAGCTTATTTTTCTTTGGTTGTTTATAGGTTAGCAAGGCGCAAAGTTCATGAAAGGTTTGAATCCATTAAGATCTAAAGATGCTAAAGGTATGCATAACTACATAACATAGTCTCCCTCCGTTAACTTCTATTTATATGGAATGAAACTTGGGTGTCACACCCCCAAATTACATATTGCGTGGAATGGAATTCACGGGGTTGTTGTCATAACATCACAATCAAGTTATATTGAGCGACCTAAAGTGTCGTTTGGAAAACACATCGTTTGATTTTATAAAACAATCGAGTTTACAAAGTATAGGTCCCAAATGAAAATTAACTTGTGCGGAAATAAGTTTGTTACAATTTAAGCGATGTTTTAAAGTGTATAAATCCCATGAGAGATCGTCGTCACCACGACTCTATGATAAGTCCACATGCATGCCATGAAGTGAATGCCTTAGTTACGAGATAAAACATGCTAAAAGTGTCAACACAAAGGTTGAGTGAGTTCATAGAGTTTACGTTGAAATGTAAAGCCTTTCAAAATCGTTTATGCGGCAAAGGCATTGTAAATCCACTCGGTTCAAGTTCGCCCATACAAAACTTGCAACTTTGTGTGTTTACAACCCATTGCAAAAATATGTATAGTTTATGTTCAAACATACCTCGTCAAATGAATTCACAATAGTACCTAACTCGACGTAGAACCATAACACATAATCAATAGCACATGACTTAATATATCGTTAGTCAAGCGATTTAGAAACGATATCTGACGTAGAACTATAGCACATAATCAATAGTACCTGACTTAATATATCAGTAGTCAACTGACATAGTACTTTATTCGACGTAGAACTATAACACTCAAACAAGAACAATTGATATAGTACAACATTCGGTTTTGAAACAATGGTGATCATGATAGAAATTATTCTTAAAATCTAAAGTACTTGTGAAAAATAGTTAAGCATGTATCTCCCCCAAAATAGTTCAAAACATACAAGAGTAGGGCTACTGAAACTAACTTGGACAATGATGCGATGGCAAAGTGAGTACACGAAATGTAGCGTGAATCTCTAAACTTGACCTATTATGAATGATATGATATATGATAAGTTACAATGTAATGTTATCCATACAATTCATACGATATCTATACCACTTGTGAATTTTTGAAAATAATACTTATCGTCGAAAAATAATCTTATAACGTCTTGTCAATTTATAAATTACTTTTCAAGCATTTACGTTGAAATGATATCATAAGATAATCATTTAATGATTCATTATGAAATTATAACTTTTAGTCAGTAAAATAATGTCATTTGAAGAATTCATGAAAGTGACTAAAAGCGACCTCGAAAAGCTAGTCGTAAAATGGTGTACGTCGAGTGTTAGGAAACGAACTCATCGGTTTTGGGAAGCTCGTATGATTATCTCAAAGTTTTAGTGTTTAAGTTTCCATCCTAGAGGTCTCGATCACAAAGGAAAATATAAGTTAAGTATGGTACTTTAGTCAAAGTATAGTTTAAGGTTGGTTTCGGCAAAATTTATGTGACCGTATTTTATTCGTTACAACTCCGTTTGACGACGGTTGGACATTTTGGAAAATATGCTTGGCGAACTTACTTTTACTAGAAGACATCACTTTATAAAAAGTTTTACATCAATGTTAAAAATGACCTTCAACATGGTCACTTGTTTGCCGTAATACTTGCCTATTAGAAATAATATAGTTTTTCTTATATAATAAAGTTACGGCAACTTTGTGATAACGTGTATAATTTAATCGTTACAAATCAGTTTTCTCGTTTTAAAGGTCCTTAGCCTTGTATCAAAGTATAGTAACATATTTTTTGACAAGTCGACATAATTTATAACACCTAAGTTTCATTTTGACTCGTACAAAATAAACAATACATCTTGAAATTTCGAGAAAATTATAGTTTTAATCGCCAACTTGAAAAATTCATAACTTTTTCGTTATAGCTCCGTTTTAATCCGTTCAAGCGGCCACATTTTCGTTTTAAAGTGCATTTTCTAAATATCTAGGCCAAAAATTTTACCTATTGTCGGATTTTCCAGTTTTTAAAATAAGGACGAGACCCTTTTGCAAACTTGTCGAAATGAGTTTTTCGCCAAACTTATTCTAACCCATTCAAAACAACTCCGAAGCTATTCTAATCCTACCATACACCTTCTTAGGGTGTCATGGGTTCCTAGACATCACCAAAATAATATATAACAAGGAGTAATTATAGGATGACTTATATATACATAACTCTTAAAATCAATGAAAAAGTGGTATAAACCTCATGAGACTTGCATGTTTTCTCAAATAAAATGAAATGACCATAACAATGAATATGAAATATTATGATGAATATGAATGCTTACTAGTAACTTGATGAGGTTTATGAGAACAAAGTTTTCCTAATCACCCAAGGTTTATATTGCAAAACCTTAAACAAAAGTGATACTAGTGTGTTAAAACCTTGTCTTGAAAATTTTAGCAACCTCCTTCTTGGTTCCTTAGGTTGGCGGTTTGCAAGAGAAGAGAAAGCAAGTTTTGATCTTTTACTTGGCAAGATAATGAAGTGAAATGAGTTAAGTTTTAGTATAATACAATATACTTATGAGATATTTAGCAAGAGTACATGAATCACTTTAATGACTCACCCCTTGTCGACAAGGGGTGTTATCATTACTTTCATATATATATTTTTAAATGTATAAGTGTAATGTTTAGTAAAGTTAAATGAAGATAAATGATAACTTGTAGACACATTTGCGTATATAGGGTAGCGTTAGTTAAAAATAAATTTTTCTTGGTCAAGATAAAATATATTGAGGTCATAAAATTATAAAAATACATTTCTTGAAAAATTTGGTGAAATCATAATAATCGTGTAGTATTTAAGAAAACCGTCGTAATTATATAAATTTAACAATTTATATACAAAATAAATTTAAAACACTGGGTAAACTCATAATATTATTTTATAAACTTAATATGAGTATAAAAATATATCGGGATAATTTTGTAAGTAATGGATCAATTGTTCAAAATAATTAATCACGGGATAACGTTTATTTAATATGAGATTATCGTTTAATGTAAAATGCAAAACCATGCATGAACTAATATGATGACAATGATGTTAATGAAATGTAGACTAAACTAGTCTATATGAAATGTCACGAATGATTGTTCATGAATTGCAGACTAAACCACGAAGGTTACGCGAATTTGATACTCGTAAACCTAGTTTACGATAAACGATGAAATAGTGAAGCATGAATAATGATTTGAGAATGACCTGAAAGTACGAGTTGTCACATTAGGTTTTTGTCTTTGTTGTTCGGTGTAATTTGCTCATGAATTAGTAAAATAGTATGCTTGTATAAGTTGCTATGAAACTTGAGATGCGGCTTTGGTCTTATATGCTTGCTATGGGCTTGTAACTCATGCAATCGTTAGCTGTTGTTTCTTTTATAGGGGAAGTTAGAAGTGCTCTATAAAGAGTTACAAATATAGTATGTCAAGTAGGCTAAAAATGTTTATTGAAAAGATGACACTGTTTTATTCATTAACTTCTAAAAAAAAGATATATCTCAAAAGATGTTAAAAAGCATTCTAACGCGGACTGTCTGTTAATTCAGTGGTAACCTATATGATCTTTTTAATTGTTACGTTTTGCCATGCCTGTTTATAAGTCCTGAACTTTGTTATTAGAGCGTTGTCTAATAAAGTAGTTCTAATTTCATTGCTAGGATTCTTTGAAACTATATGTTAGAGGTCACAATAAAGGCTTGTTGAGTAACGGGTCAAATTGAGTTTGGGTTGAAACAGTTAATTTTAAGTACAGGTCAAAGGGAGTCGGCTTGGTGAGCCGTTGGCATATTTTAGTGTGTATTTCTCAAAATTTCCGATAGTAAAGAGCTAAAGACAGTAAAATTACAATTATTATCTAAATCTTTGAGATAAAAAATTTCAGAACTTGTCTACTTATGTAACTGATGTTAAGTTTGCATTTTTTAAATTAAGAAAATGTAATACCTCTTTTTGAATATGCATTTATATATTGATCAACCTTGCGCTTTGTGTCATCTGCGATTCCGCCATACTATCCGACAACATCTGATCTGAGAAAAGTTGATGAGCATCTATAACCTATTACAATTCAAGTTTCACTTGCTAACAAAAATGGAATTAATAAAGGTGGAAAAGGAGACTGACCTTTCTTATATTCAGGGCTATAATGTTCGGTCCTTTGGAGGAGAAGGTATACCAATGACCCACGGACGGCTGACGAATCCATATACGCCGATTGAATCTCTGAATGAGACACATCTACTTTAGCCTTCCCTTTATTAGTTGCAAACACATTCTCAGGTCGTGACAACGTAGATCGAAGACACCGCTGAGCAAAAACAGGTTCACGGATAACTATACCTGCATTTAGACGATATCTTTTTTGAGTTGGGACATTGTCCAAAGGGTCATAAAAATCATTTGTTTAACGTAGTTAGGAGCGATTAAGGGGGTATTTAGCATTACACTTTGAAATTATTTAAGCAATAATTAGTTGTAACAAAAGATAGTGCACAAGATAGTGTAAGGTACTCTTACACCAGTTATCTGATTCTGTGATTTAAAAGTGCAAAACTAACATCATTATTCTGTTTATGCAATCCGAACATGACTAATAAATCGAAAATAAGATAGCAAAAGTAACTTACCAACCATTGTTGTTGCCTTGATGACGGTTTCACGACCTTTGCCACAGACCTTAGCATCTTCTGGCAGGGTTGACAACATCACATCCATGAAATTGGCTTCTTTATCACACACTTTTTTATTCTCAATATGTTCGTCAACCCACTTTCCAATTATAGTATCAACCTCTTTCGCCACTTGCTTCATATATTTCACATGCCCTCCAATGTCCATCCAATCCATATATGGAAAAAACTCAGATGAAACAAAAAGGCCACTAATGTATAACCCTTTCGTTATGGCTTCTTTTATATGTGAGTCTTCATTATTACCTTCATCACTATGCCTATTCAAAAATCTTTTCCCCGAACGGTTTTTTTAACACAAGAAAGAGCATTACATAGAGCTTTGGTTGTATCTTTTTTTTTTTTTTTTTTTTTTTTTTTTTTCTTGATATTTTGAGGTTATTCTTATTAAACCATTTATGACATGGATCAAACCAACAAGAAAGACAATATGAGAACAAGCACACTAAGATCATACATGTATATTTCAATCAAACACAAAATCTCAACAATCATATCAATAACAAACATCTTTAAATATAAAAGTAACAAGGTTTACCCAAAGTATGAATTACAATAGGCAAAGATGAAGGATTATAGCACTCCTTCAAGCCTCCAATTGACTACAATAGTTCTACCAAGCCAGAAAATCATATCCAAATGCCTTCATCAGCCCTTGAGAACACTACACGAATTTGGCAGAGGTTTGAGGTC
Organism: Chrysanthemum lavandulifolium; assembly: GCA_022545495.1. NCBI lineage: Eukaryota > Viridiplantae > Streptophyta > Magnoliopsida > Asterales > Asteraceae > Chrysanthemum > Chrysanthemum lavandulifolium. The sequence goes on from CM040245.1 coordinate 127,892,393, forward strand.
TTTTGGGGAAGATAAGTTGGTGGAAATTCGTCCTTAAGGGTGGAGGATCGAATAATTGGTGGAAATTTGTCCTTAAGGGTGGAGGATCGAATTTCACACCTTTGGGGTGAAGAGATTGAGAGTGGGTGTGTTCTCTCAAGTTGGGGTTGCTCTGAAGGTGGAAATTCATCCTTAAGGGTGGACGCTCGAATTTCACACCTAGAGATGGAGTGGTGGTAGTAGGAGAGGTGTGAGAGAAGTTCTCTCAAGTTGTGGTGCATGAAATGAGGTTGCAAAGGCCTCAATTTAAACTACTTCCAAGTCTTAGGGTATTAAATGTTGAACTTGGCCTCCAAAGAGATTGGAAAGGACTAGAATACATGTAGGAAGGACCTAGAATGGTTTGGGACAAGTTTGGAGTCTTAGTGATGAAGAAATGGCTGTCCAGGGCTTCTCAGCCGATTCGGCACCTTGTCCAGCCGATCGGCTGGTCTTCTTGACTAACCTCCAGCCGAAACGGTTATGGGGCACGACTGATCGGCTGGAGCCTTTTGACAGAAAATGACAAGCACCAAAGTTGTAGATTTTTCTCTTACTTTCCGTGGCCACGAACGGGGGGTTAAGCGGAGTCCGTATGCAAAAGTTATGGCCAAAATGGTGAAGGTGTATCGGGAACAACGAGGCTTCCAATATTTCTTCGTTTAAGCTTCTTTTCTTTAATTCTTTCTCGTTTTCCTTCTTGAACTTTATTCTTGAGTCTTTGGACCACTATCTTGATGACTTTATCTTCTCGAATATACTCCACAAGTCTTGCTTTTGTCGGGAATTCTTCGTACATGGAGAAATCTTCGTATTTTACTTCTTTTTCCGTCTTTTCCTCCACTTTCCTGTACTTGGCTACAAATGAACTAGCATAAGCACTTTTACGTGATTAAGTAACAAAAGCATATGATTATTGCCAAATAACATACATAAAAGCACGGATAACGCTACTAAAAATATGTACAATTTGAGCGTTATCAGGACATTACTCTTATGTCATCATCTTCTTCGGCTCACTCCAAGTTGTATCATAAGCAGCATCCAGTCCAACAGACTGCGCATATGTATTCCACCAAGTCAATGTACTATCTAGCAAGGTGCAAGTAGCATACTTCACTTTGCAGTTATCTGTATAGTTGCATATTTAAAACACATATTCCATTTTTTTCGATCTAACGGGTTAAACCAACTGCTCCTTCAGCCCCGCTGAAGTTACGGGACTTGCTGTTCATGAACTCTTTGTAGGAGCAACCACGTGTCATGTTCTCTGCTCCTCCAGCACTACAACCAGCTTCATTGTTCACACCATTACCGTGTTTCTATTTGTTTCATAAGCTGTTGGTACTTTAGCCATACGTTGGGCGACGGGTCATTCAATAATAGATGGATTTAGGCCTTGTCTTGTTCCCGACATTTTTCTTCAAAGTCGCAACAAGAAAAGAAGAGTGAGACGTAGTAAAGTCGTGTCCTAAAAGTAGGTGTTCTAAGGCGGCATGTTATAAGGTGATATGTTAAAGTCGTGTTCTAATTGATCGTCATTTTTCTATGCGGTGGGTTACGAGGTGACGTAGGTGTTCCAAAAGTATGGGGCGAGTAAATAAACTCATCTCCGGAGATGAATAGTAAGGTAATCAGGGGGATCGACAGACTGTGAAGGGTTTCAATATTATATAAAACGATATTATGTAAGGCCATTAAAATGTTTTAGAGACTATTAAAATGAATAAGCATGTACAACAGTGTGTGGACTCGCATCGAAATGTTTATGATGCAATGGTTATAGTCTAGGCCTAATGATGCAACCAAGTCCTCTATAACTTTGAATCGATACAATCATCACACCCCAAAATGTCACGGTGGAAAGGTAGCAGAGGCGTGGCGTTCATATATGAGGCAAGATATAAAGAACGACTTCCGCATGAGTCTTTTGAAAAATACATCATTTTTTTATTAAAACAACATAAAGTTTTTAATACAACAAGTTCTCAAGTTTTACAGCAATAAAGATAGTTTTTGAAAACATAATAAAATGACATTAAGTCCATGCAGAAAATCCTCGTGAATGTAACCGCCAACGGCGACTCTAGAATGGACTCTATGCATGTCAAACCAATAAATTTACAAACCAGAGAAACACATGCTAAAAATTTCAACATAAAGTTGGTGAATTCATACGTTTAAGTATTTGTAAAAGTAGACCACAAGATTTAATGTTTGCTTGATCAGTTCATTCGGTCATGTATGTAAAATTTGTACTAAGCTCATGACACTGAAGCCTTAACATATTTTGAAAAACTAGAAGGGGGGTTGAATAGTTTTACCAATTAAAACTTCGTTTTAAAATATTTAGATCGACTTATGTCAATCCATTTGGATGTGTATGTTGGACATTGATAGATAGATATATAAATGTGTAATGAAATATAAAGAGTAGAAGCACATTACCACGACACGAGTATTTATAGTGGTTCGGCTACAAGGACGCCTTCCTTGCCTACTCCACTCACCGAGTCACCTACTCGAGAGTTCATAATCACTACGACAACAACTCCTTATGGCGGAGAAGACTTCTGGCGTCGCCTACTCTTTTTCGGTACTAGGCTAACCACGGGTTCTTTCACAAGGAGAACGACACCTATCACAGCGTTGCCTACACTTTATCCGGTACTAGGCTAAGTACCGAGTTCCATTACGATGGAGGAACTACTACCCAACACTACACAACATCTAACACCAAAGGAGATCAATCTCCTTATTACAACGCCATCAAGGATATCAATATCCTTGGATACACCCTATCTCCATTTGTATATCGATGCACCTCATCGAGTATACAATCCTGACATTCTTCACTAATGTCACTTGACTTGACTCCTAGGCATCTTTCACTAATGCCCTTGACACGGACGCTTGGCACCTTTCACTAATGCCTTCGTTTTGACTCCTTTAGCATTCTTCACTAATGCTTTTGACATGGACGTTAAGCACCTTTCACTTATGCTTTCGTCTTGACTCTTTTGGCATTCTTCACTAATGCCTTGGACACAACACTTCTATGGAGGAAGAAAGAAGTATCAACAAGAGAACCTCAGTAGTCTTGATGATGACGAAGCATGGCAACTCATGGACTTGAGCTTGCTCGACTTCAAGAAGTGGTTATCTCGCCTTTAAGAGGAACCTAGAGAATCACACAAAAACAAAGACAAACTACATAGAAAGATCCTTAGGATCCGTGGTTAGAAAGGTTACAATACTTGGGAAATTATGTGTGAGTGGCAACCCAAAAGAAGAAATGGCTCACTATTTATAGAGGAAAAGCACTCTTGTTCCATGGATCCCATGGATCCCTCACTTGAGGGATCCGTCCAGTGTATTACTAGGGATCCGTGGGACGCTCCTCTTTGCCCATGGGTTTTGGGTCATGGGTCATGGGTTATGGATCATGGGTATCCAAGTAGATACAATATATCTACAAGATGGAATGCATCTAGTCCATGGGTCATGGGTTAAAACCATGGGTCATGGATAATATCTATATATGATTTAAGCATGATGTCATGCAATGGGTTATGGGTCATGCTCCATGGGTATGGGTCATGGACTTTGGGTTATACCCAACTACATTCAATGCGTTTGGTCAATGAGTCAAATACTTAAGTTTCTACCCATTTATATTACCCATTATAATACATACTAGTTATGTATATATTTACCTAATATGTAATCACTAGTCGTTGTACATATGTATCATAAAATCACTTATACTTGTTTTAGTGTTTTATGTGAAAACGTAAGTTTGTTAGAAAACTATTGGCTCAAACCATTTACGTATTTTATTTTTTTCGTTAAAATGATTTTACGTTTGTTATCGACAAAACATTAGAAGATCGTAAAATATAAATAAGCGTTTTACGGCTTATTTGTATAAACAATCTCCCTTTTGTTGATGACAAAACATAAAATTATTTTAAGGAAAAACTAAAATTAAGTAAAAGTTCAATTGAGTCTTTACTCTCTTCTCCCCACTTTTGTCGAAACAAAAGAGCGTCAAAAAGAAACTAACACGATGTTTTAAGAAAACATGTAAAAGAAAAGAAAAAAAATATAGAGAGCAAGTGACGGGAAGAGTTCTCGTCTTAACTCCCCCTTGACGAGTCCATCCCTTTGTGAGGGCGTCAAGTAAGAAAAAATACTAAGCTAATGTTTTGCAATGATGTTTGCAAATGGTTTCCTCTTAGTGACGATAATGCTCCCCCTTGATGATTGCAACTTTGCAAGGGGATGTCATGAAATGTAATCCGAATGAGAATTATATTGCAAATGGTTTTGCAATGTATTGTTTGACACAAAGCTCCCCCTAGCTTAGTGTGTCAAAGTCTTCATGTGTATTTTGAAAAACTACAAAATAAAGGTTAGAAAACAAGTATATAATGCATAATTTCTTGCAAATAAGACTCAAGTTAGTAGAAAACGTGTCTTCTGTTGCACGGATCCCACGGTTCCCTCCTTAGAGGGATCCGTCTAGGCAAAACTCAGGGATCCGTCTATCTGATAACAGAATTCAGCAATGGTGATGTAACAAATAATGTTAACATCAAAGTGAGATATGTATTCAAGCAACAAACATATACTCAAAACAATATGGCATATAAACTATCATTCAATAAAACATAAGAGATGATCTACAAATCTCTAAAAACTAAGAGAATGATTTAGCCAAGTAATACATTTTCTACTAATACTAATAAGTGACCAAAAACTTAAGAAGCATTAATGTGCTTGATTATAAGGAAGAGTAGACTTGTTGATTTGGTCCAATCTTTCAAGAAGATGATTAAATATGAAATGGGATTCCTAAACAATCTAAGTTAAGTTTGAGACTAGGACACCATTATAATCCTTAGGCTCATGGTTATTTTGGGTTTGTTGACCTCATCAAAACGTTCGAGGAGGTGATAAAACGTGAATTTTTGCTCTTCACATGGTTCATGTATCAACCCTTCAACGTGTTGACAATGATAACAATCCTTGTCATGGTTTTGAAAAGATGGTGGTAAAGATGGAGCGGCTTGATGGGGAGGTTCAAGTGAAGAGGGTTGGGGATCCTCAAATGAAGGAGGGATTGGTAGAGACACATTAAATGGTGGCTCAACAAGGGTTGATGGTGGAGGTAGAGAAATGTCAACTTCTATGTGGTCGGATGGTTGGCTTTGATGTCTCCTCATGATCCAAAATGGACCATTAGAGGGAAATGGAGAAATGAACATTGGTGCAAGTGTTGATTCAACACCTTGGTATTGTTGTACAATCTTCTCTATTGAAGAGTGTGTTGGTAATGGCGGAGTATGAGATGGCCTAGGGGGTAAGTCCTCTAGGTTGTAGTAATGTGGAGATGATTGTGATGTTGTAAATGATATGGCTCTAGGCTCCAATGATGTTGGTTGGGTTGAGAATGGTATGTTTGGTTTAGTAGGAATTGTGGAGTTTGGTGATGATATTTTAGTGGGAACAATCCTCTTGGGGATTGGTTTGATTGGTTTGATTGGTTGAGTTGGTGGAGGAGAAGTCATAGTATTTGTGGATTTAACCGGAGATGATTCGGTTGAGGAAATTTCGTGTACAACACGAGCAAGTTTCTTGGGTGGATGAGTTAGCACTAGGAGCTTTCCTCATGATGAAATGACTAAGGAAAAGGTTTCTAAATGCTGAGAATTATGTTGTGGTTGATGACTAAGAGATTCTAACAAGATGACTTATAATGGGAAGGATTTGGCAAGTGCATTCAAAACTTAAGCCACTAAGATTCCTTGGAATGTGATGATTAGCATGAACAAGAGTCAACTTCAGAGTTGTGCTGATCTAGGAGCTTAATTAAGATGAGATGAAGTGTTCAAGTTAGCAAAAATGAGTTTAAAATGATTGTTTTAGCTAGAGTTGACATGAATCTGTCACCCGGATCCCACAGTTCCCTCCAATGAGGGATCCGTCTAGGCTAATCCTAGGGATCCGGCTATCAGCAGCAAAGAAAAGAAAAATGATGTTTGTGAATTCTAACACCTATACCTCCTTGAGTGTTTCAGTCTTCCTAAGTGTCTTAAATGAAAGAGTACTTAAGTGATCAAGGGCAATGAGTGATGTAGCTAATGATTGCCTTTTATGGAAGGAAAATGGGACTTTATGATCACCAATGGGTGTTCAAGGATGACACTAGGGATTTTGATGGTGTCAAGTTATATTAAATGATCCTAGAGATTAGATGTAAACTTGAGATGAAATTTGAAAAATCCATAAAAATTATAAAAATTGAAAAACTAGTTTTTGACCCATTTTGAGGTAAGGATGACTAAAATCAATTTGCTAAAATTGATAAGAATATCAACCTAAGTGTCTTGAGATGTGAGGAACAATGTGTGAGTATTGGAGCGGAAATATGGTGAGTTTTGATGAGTTAATAAATCAAAAACACTTTGAATTTGACCCTAAGTTAGCTATGGGTGAGTGTGAAGCTTTCTAAGCTTGAAGAAGACTTAGGTGGTTCTAAGGCCTTATGTTTAGCTAGTGTGAAGTGATCTAGTGAGCTTTTTTGATGTGTGGAATTCTGCATTGCACATCTGTTATCACGGATCCCACGGTTCCCTCAAAGAAGGGATCCGTCTAGTACAATCTCAGGGATCCGGCAACTGCAGATCAGAAACATCACAGAAAGAGATGCAGTTTTTTCACCATACTATGTATACTAATATCTATTAAACTCTACTCCAAATAACTGCAAGACAAGCATGATATCACATAAATCATATCATAGATAAGAGTAGTAATGACAATATCCAAAACAATACAAACAAGTATGCATCAAGAACGTAAGCATTCATACATGAAACAAATGTCTAACAACAAACATAATCCTAATGTCTCTTTCGTCAATCCTTTCTTTTCCTCTTCCCGACTTCATGGCGTAGTTAGCTAGGTTTTGGATCATACCCTTTATTTGTTTGAATTCATGGTCTCGTTTGGGAGGTTGGAAGTTGTTGATAGTAGGCAATGGGGTCCAGTCGAAGTTAGCTTGGGTTGACATTTACTTCTTCTTCTTCGTCCGAGGAGTCCGGGAGAGCCTTAGGTTTTCTTTTATTAACCATGAACTATTTAGAGGGTTGTTTGGTAAGAGTTACCATGACGTGATCGGAAAGGAAATGATCATCGTTGATAGGAGATGGTTGCAATGCGCTAACATACTCACGGAGTCGTGTTAGGGGCATACCATACGGAAGTACCATGTTGGCAACTTTGAATACCCCGGCCATTCTCTTCACCATGTAATAGGCGAGATTAAATGGCTTTTGGTGAATAAGGAAATAAATAATTTGCACGAGACATGCATTTGGATGGTCTTTGTTACCGACCAAGCTAATGATATCTTCCCTAAGAATTTCATCCCATTTTCTAAAAATGGGGTGCATTTCGAAGAGTTCCATTTGAAAGGGATCATGGTAAATGAGCTCTTTGTTTCGGTTGAAATGGGATTGGTCGGCTCTAACTTTGAAAATAGTGTCTCGAACAGTTGCGGGTTCATCAAGAGGAGTATGGTATATTGGTTTGGAATCAAGAGCAAAAGATTAGGTGGATATTGCCCAATCTTGAGAGTACATACAAATTCCTTCACAAGGAATGCGAAGGATTTGAGCAAATGTTTTGAGAGGTAGAGTGAAGTTTCGTTTATTGATGATAAAGGCGATTGAAATGCTATCATCAGTGTTTCGAATGATCCTAACACTTTTGTAGAATTCAAAGATGAAAACAAGACAAATTTGTTCATCAATATCAAGAAGAAATCAAAGTTGATTGCCGAGAAGACTTGATGAATGTCGGTATTTTCAAGGAAACATTCCTTGACCACACGACCTTCGTGGATAAGTCGTTTTTCAAGTCTTTTGAAGACTTTGCGATCGGTTTTTGACAAGCCCTCTTTTCAATAGTATTGGGTGAGGTAATGGATGATATCATGGTGGTCTTGTTGGGTGGCTTTAGGCATGGTTGGTCCTAGAAAAACAAATATTCCAATTAGGCAAAATTTGTTGAGATGGGTTTATGGTTTTGATTTGTATTAACAATGTTGTAAGTACAATGTAATCTTAGTTATGTGAAAACCCTTTCTAGTGATCAATTTTGGAAAACCTAATTTTATCAATTGATTAAGAAAAATTGAGAAACCATAAAACCTAGGATGAGGATGATGAAAATTAGAACATGTTAGTGTAATTACTTACAATAATGTTCTAGACATGGATGCTTGAGGATATGGAGTCATATTGAGATGAAACCAGCTCTTGGGTCGTTTTGTGTTTTGTGAGGAGAGGGAAAATGAACAGGGTTGATTTTGAAAGGCGTATAGTGGTTTTCATCACACGGTTCCCGGATCCCTTGTATTAGGGATCCGCTAGTCTAACTAGAGGATCCAACTCTGAGAGCAGAAAAAGGGTATTTGGCATTATTTTTGTAATAAGTTATAAAATAGCTTATGGAACAAAAATAGTTTTGAGGTTTCTAATTGAAGAGATGTTTGGTCAACGGGATTTGATAGTTTAATTATCAAGGATCCATTTGTGACGACAACATTAGTTTGACGAGATCAAGAGGAATACTATTCCCGATGATGAGTAAGTCATGAAAGTGGCGAAAAGAGACTTTTAAGAGACTAGCAATTATTAACGTCTAAAATAAAGGATGGTATCAACATATTCAAGTAGATTTAAGCTAGCTAATGAAAAGTGAACATACCTTTATGCTTTTGGTATGGTTTAAGAAGACCATAAGACCGAAAATGCTTCATGAGCTTGTAAAGTAATCAGTTGTACTTAGAATAAGTAGATTGCGATTACTTTTGGGTTCTTCCTTGAAGGTTTACTTCATTATTCTTTGAATAGAAATGAAGACTTTGGAGAGATCCTAGCATGAAGATTTCTTGAAAAGAAAATGTTAGAATAATCTATCAATATCCAACATAGAAGAAAATTATTTTAAAAGGTTTCCTTCTTTGTGGTTTTCAAACATACACGGATCGTATCAAGTTTTTAAAGTACAACATACTCTAAGAAACTTGGTAACGGCTCTAATACCAATTGTGAAAAACTAGAAGGGGGTTGAATAGTTTTACCAATTAAAACTTCGTTTTAAAATATTTAGATCGACTTATGTCAATCCATTTGGATGTGTATATTGGACATTGATAGATAGATATATAAATGTGTAATGAAAGATAAAGAGTGAGAAGCACATAACCACGACACAAGTATTTATAGTGGTTCGGCTACAAGGACACCTTCCTTGCCCTACTCCACTCCCCAAGTCACCTACTAGAGAGTTCATAATCACTACACGACACCAACTCCTTATGGCGGAGAAGCCTTCACAACGTCGCCTACTCTTTTTCTGGTACTAGGCTAACCACCGGGTTCTTTCACAAGGGAGAACCACACCTATCACAATGTTGCCTACCCTTTATCCGGTACTAGGCTAAGTACCGAGTTCCATTACGATGGAGGAACTACTACCCAACACTACACAACATCTAACCCCAAAGGAGATCAATCTCCTTATTACAACGCCATCAAGGATATCAATATCCTTGGATACACTCTATCTCTATTTGTATATCGATGCACCTCATCGAGTATACAATCTTGACATTCTTCACTAATGTCACTTGACTTAACTTCTAGGCATCTTTCACTAATGCCCTTGACACGGGCGCTTGGCACCTTTCACTAATGCCTTCGTCTTGACTCCTTTAGCATTCTTCACTAATGCTTTTGACACGGACTTTAAGCACCTTTCACTAATGCTTTCGTCTTGTCTCTTTTGGCATTCTTCACTAATGCCTTGGACATAACACTTCTATGGAGGAAGAAAGAAGTATCAACAAGAGAACCTCAGTAGTCTTGATGATGACGAAGCATGGCAACTCATGGACTTGAGCCTTCTCGACTTCAAGAAGTGGTGATTTCGCCTTTAAGAGGAACCTAGAGAATCACAAAAAAACAAAAGAAAAACTACATAGAAAGATCCTTAGGATCTGTGGTTAGAAGGTTACAATACTTGGGGAAAGTATGTGTGAGAGTGGCAACCCAAAAGGAAGAAATGGCTCACTATTTATAGAGGAAAAACAACTACTGTTCCACGGATCCCACGGATCCCTCACTTGAGGTATCCATCCAGTGTATTACTGGGGATCCGTGGGACGCTCCTCTTAGCCCATGGGTCTTGGGTCATGGGTCATGGGTTATGGATCATGGGTATCCAAGTAGATACAATGTATCTACAAGATGGAATGTATCTAGTCCATGGATCATGGTTTAAAACCATGGGTCATGGATAATATCCATATATGACTTAAGCATGATGTCATGAAATGGGTTATGGGTCATGCTCCATGGGTATGGGTCATGGACTTTGGGTTATACCCAACTACATTCAATGTGTTTGGTCAATGGGTCAAATACTTAAGTTTCTACCCATTTATATTACCCATTATAATACATACTAGTTATGTATATATTTACCCAATATATAAACACTAGTTGTTGTACATATGTATCATAAAATCACTTATACTTGTTTTAGTGTTTTATGTGAAAACGTAAGTGTGTTAGAAAACTATTGGCTCAAACCATTTTCGTATTTTATTTGTTTCGTTAAAATGATTTTACGTTTGTTATCGACAAAATATTAGAAGATCGTAAAATATAAATAAACGTTTTTACGGCTTATTTGTATTAACACGTATGTTTGACCAGTACATCCGGTTATGTATTATGTATGCCCCTGTAGGTGTCTTGCAAAACACTCAATTTTTTTCCAAATAACATGCGTCCGTTTAACCAGTTGGTGCGACCAACCCGGACGGGGGTGTCAACCCAATAGATCGTCCTTATATACTTGTAGTTAGGTTTTATAAAGTTACGTAAGTCAAAACGTTCAATAAAATAAGAAAATGCGTTTTTAGTATTTAAAACTTTAAAACGAAGTTTGTTGATTTTAAACCTGACTTTAAATGAGCGTATCTCTTTCTTTTCTAGTCTGTTTTTATCCGTTCAACTCTTTAAACATAGGCGGATATGTCTAATTTTAATATTTTAAGACCTCGATTCGTGAAACATATTTTAGATATCAGTTTATACTCATTTATGTTCGGACTTGCTATTACGGATTATTAGAAAGTTTTCTGATTTTGACAGGATATATCTTACTCATTTTCTAATGAAAGTTTTTTTGGGTAAAAGAGTTAACCACAGTAAAATATTAGTTCTCCAGAAAAAAAATTAAGAACAATGGATGTGGGTGAGTCCCACACCTCAGCCCAAAAAAAACTATCCAAAAGCGCCTACAATGTTTAAAACGTAACCTAGCATAAGAAATGTCATGTCACACTTATGCAAAATAAAACAACCACCTATCTAATTTGACTACGAAGATTATAGTCATATGCATTAGCATACATCATTTGGGCACTAGTCAAACCATAATCATCAAAGGTATCATCATCATAAGGGTCTTGATCATAGGTGTCCTCCTTCCTTGCTCATATAAGCTCTCCATGGTCGCTCCACTACCACTTTTGAACCATCAAAATCCATATAACTAGTAGTTTCATTGTAGTCCTCAAGAACTTCATCATCATCACTATCCAAAATAACCAAGTCTTATAAAACGGATTACCTAACTTTTTACCTTCTTTAACCATGGCAGGTGTGCTATTCGAAATAAAATGGGGAGCATTGACTAATTAGGATTCTTTCATTGTTTACTATGTGTCCTCCATCAACAGTAGTAGCGGTATTCACATTGCTTGTACTAACCTCACCGCTAGGTTCTACATTAACATTAGAACATTCATCCAAATCACTTAGAACACCAAATACATTAGAGGTATGAACCACTTTAGTAGGCATTGCTAGTTTTCTAGACTTAGAAGCCTCCTTTTTGTTATCCTTGGAAGTAGACTCCTTTGTCTTGTCTTTGAAATGAGAAGCCTTGGTATTCTTAGGAGCAACCGGCCGATAATCAAATCTCTCCATTTAATAGCATTGAATTTCATAGTATTACCTCCTTTACACTTCACAACGATAAAACAATCACTAGAAAGCCTTTTAGATACACCTGAATTAATATCCTTTTTTTACCAATCCTATTCACCACATGTTTATGGGTGGCTTTGGGACAGTCATCATTCAAATGGACATAAAGCAAAGAAGTACTACACCGAGGTGGTTCCCACTCGTATTTAATATAATTTTTTTTCTTTGGTATACCCACTCCCTTCAAGATTTGGAACAGCCAACACCAAATTGTCTTTGAATTCATTAGATGCATTAACTTCTATCAAAGCTCTCGCATAGCTATTGCACCTCTATGAATCCAACAACATGGTATTCATGTAAGAATCTAGCATCATAGGGGTACCAATCTCCGAAGCAATCAAATTTAGACCATCTAGTGTATAATAAACCAAAGGAACATCGTGAAACTTCACTCATACCGAAACACAAGACAAATCTTCCTTAAGGAGACTTACCAAGGAAGACCACTTATTAAGGAAAATGAGGAAGTATAGACTCAGCACCCTGTATAGACGAGAACTTGAAAAGGAAAAAAAACATTCGCGTTCATCGTAATTTTCCGAACTCCATACGTTTCCTAATTATTGCGCGTGAACCAATCCACAAAAGGAATTCAAGTATTTTACCAATAAATACCTATATAGCGAATTTTTTAACCACACATTCACCTCATGTACCTAATCTATTAGTAAAACCACATCATAATCAGCATCCTTTGGAAGAGTTTCTCCCACTTTCCAAAAATTAGCTTTGTTAGAAGATAATGGATTGATTTTAGAAGCATAACTCGAGGGGGCAGCCACATTAGGATTATTCGCGGGTATCTTATCCAGATTAATGGTTGAGGACATAGAAATAGTAGCAACGCCACATGACCTCTTCAAAACTCTTACACGCTACTATGGTAATCGGTTCAACCAACATTATCACACACATTATGTACCTGATCCTTTCCATCATCGCAACATGTATTCCCAAGAGAACCATCCTTACTCGCCATATCCATAGACCGATCGACTTGTACATCAAGATGGTAGCTTCGATTTGTAAAACCTCGTTGAATTGAAACTTGTGTGTTTGCGACTTGCTTCACACTCCCAACCTCACCAACAAATGGTCTGAATTAACGCACAACCACCATCAACAACACTCATATTCTTGTTACCATCATTAGACAAAGACGCCTTGGTTTCATGGTCACCGCCATCGAAACTATTGACTCCTTGGTTCCATGATAATGGGACCCCATTATCGTCTACTAACACTAACTTACCATCAATTAACGTTCCATATCACTAATTTTTGCAGCAAGAGCACTCATAGGAACATCATTATGATCATCAAACCTCGTAGCATCCATAACACTCTCATCATTGCTATCCTTGTACACAACAATACGAATCGTATCATCAGCAGAAACATTACCGTATTTCTTGTTCTTTTTCTTCCTCTTTCCTCCTCCACTCAAATAAAAAAAATAAAAAAATAATAAAAAATAAAAAAAACGAATTCATACTCAATCCAGAATAAAATGCAGCAAGAAGAACAAATAGTGTCAATACTTCAATCACATAGAAAAAACCATAATGATAATTAGGGTTTATTATCAAAACAAATGTAGAAAATGGCACAATTCACTTAATAATTGGTTTAGCACTAGCACTAGCAGCTTAGCCAATAAACTAGAAGCCACAATTCAATTAATAAATATTATAAAAAGTCAGCTAAAGCACAATAGCCATGATCAATAGATAAATATCGTATTCGGTTGGGACCAAAGATCAAACAATAGATAAATATTATAGTCAAGAACAATTAATAGCCAATCACGAACAAAGATGAAGGCGAAAAACTAATATGATCAATAGCATATAGGGATAAAAAATTCCTCCGTCTTTGTCGCCTTTTCTAATGAAAGTTGTTCGTTTAAAAGCCTAAGTTGATTGTTTTTAGTCTACTTTCCAAAATGTATACCACTTGTTTTAGTTTTATGCCAATTGTGTTAGAAAATCAAATATAGCCACGGGTATCAAAACTTTCCATTTCCAGAAAACTTAACTCAACTTTCTAGGGTCGATCTCATTCGTTACCTAACCTCACATTCGATACAATTTGGTAGGGTTAAGTTAAAGTCTTGTCTATTAAAAGTTAAAAATGCTCAACATGCCAAATTGCTCTAAGGTGGTGATTTATCGCTCAATATTTAGAGCTCGGTTTTTGGTCTGCATTTTGACAACCGACCCATATCACTTGTTAAAAATACAAAATCAACTCCAAAATCACAAAATTAGATGGGAACTAGCTAAGACCTATATATAAGTGTTTACCAAGATAATTTGTCTAGAAAAATTGTTAAAGTAGTTTTCTATAGTGAAAGAGTCGACAAAAAATTATGCTTAGATTTAGGGTTTAGTAACTTAGCTTTATAAACATTTTCAACATAACAATACTTATAAAGGTGATATAAAATGAATATGAGATGTTATATAAGTATAAAAGTGAGTATGAAATGGGTATATGAATGCTTACAAAGTGTTGAGGAAGATTGATGAACAAGAGCACAAGAATACTTACTGAAAACCCTAGATTATGATCCCAAACCTTAGCTTTTGATTCCAATACTTAAACCAATAATATACCAAGTTCTAAACTCTTGTTTTCTGCCCTTAAGGCTACCGTAAGTTAGGAGAGAAATTAAGGAGAAAATTTTTATTTGAATTTGTTGTGAAGATGTGAGAAAATGGTCTAAGCCAAGGCGCATTCCCTGCATCACATCATCGCATAATCTCCATCTTGTTCGAAACGCCGTCGAACGAGTTATTATCAAGTAGTTATGGATAGCCATGTTACTTAAGATGATTAAACATCCTTCATCCCAACATGATGAATATTATGAAATAGTTTGATGCCATCTAGCACACACGTTGAAGTTATTTTGTGATCTCATATCTTACGGTATTACATGCATGAAATTCATGCTGCTTCTCCTTGCAAGTCTAATGATATAGTCATGTAACCATGAAAGATTATCCAAGACTGCACATAGCAGCCACTGGTATGATGGAGCATGATAAACTATCTCGGTTTTTATCCAACATATATTTTTCTTGAAGAGTTACCAATCAAGAAAAAATAATATTACTAAGCATAAACCTTAAGAACAAAATATTCTTGGTATGCATCTACATTTTTTAATAAATAAAATTAGTGAATCAAATAATTTTAACGTAATAGCTACTAAGCCCTATCATTTCACCCATTACACTAGGATCCTGAAAGACCATTACAAGGCACCGCGCTTTGGCGTAACCTACATTGCAATAGTTTTTAGGTAGGTGCTTTACCGCTACCAATTACCTTCCTGAGACAACTCCTAGGGTTGAGACTTCGACAATAGTCGGTCACATTTAGTCTCTTCGTGTAGTTGTATGTCCGCTTTGGTGGATACAATAGCCACCTCATCCCGCGTCAGTCATGTACCCACATACACCGTGCTTTGGCATCAACTGTCTATTGTGTTTGAGCTAAAAGAGTGTAACAATAAGATTACACATAGGGAAAGACTTAAACCCATTGGTTTTACCAGTATTTTCTTTTTATATCAAGTATTAAAATGATTTTCTTAACAAATACGTTTTACGTATGAACTACGCATGAATTCATACCATGATTTGTTAAGTTAGAAAAAAATCAGTTTATAATAGAAGTGTTCAAACTCGGATTTACGCTTCCCAAGACTTTTTTTTGGATAGGTTCATCTAAATTCATGACACTACCCTTTTATTACACGAACTCGCTGTTAGGGACTCGGTGCTTAAATACACCTTTTCCCATGACTTTAGCAGAGACGCCAGTTTTATTAAGTTTCTAAATAATACCAGTTGACATATAATATAAAGATAGCATGCATATTAGACTTAAATAAAACACAGTTGACACAGTCGAGGTATTATCTAATGTTGATCCGGAGAGCCACTTGAGGAATCAACTTGGTTCTTTTCCTAAGGGTTAAAACATGACAGTGACACAAGGGTAAAAAGGTCTCTTCGGACTCCATGTCTTCTCAGCATCGCCCGCGATTCTCCTAGCTTCTGTTGGATCTTCATTCCTCCGTGCTCCCACTGAATCTCCTATCTCTTTGTACCTCATAGGTTGTTCTACCTTGTGTGGGCTTCCTTGTGTCATGTCCATTTTGTTTTCCATTTATTTAAAAGCTACTCTACCATTTTAAAAGGAATTACCCTCCCTTAAACCAAAAGAATAAAATATAAACATAAACTACTACTACATCATAATCCCACAATTTATATTTTGGTCTATGGCTCAGGCTCGTGTCATGCATGATTTTAAATTATGCAGGAAAGTACGATTTAAAAAGTATATGTGAAAAACTTAAGCTATGATTCCCGCACATGCACCACATGTGTAGCCCGTCCTAATAGTAAATGTGAATCACGATATTCACTATATTGTTGCATACTAATGCAACATATCATTCTCTAAGATGACGGTTCTACCATATTGCTTTATACTGCCAGTTTATGAAATTTTTACTTTTAAAATCTATAAACCCTAATCAGGGTTGCAAAAAACTTAAAATTTTATAACTTAGGTAACAAGAAATCCTAAAACCTTAGTTTCCTTTTTCAAGAATCCCAGATTCTGAATTAGGTAAAACTGAATCTTTCACCAATTTATGAAAACCACTTGCTTGGTCACCAATATTCATTCCAGTCGATTTTCATGATCTCATTTAGCTAGGATCCCTAAAATCGACCTATCTACGGTTTGGATAAACCCTAGTCAGTCTTACTTGTTGCCTAAACTATCTTGTTTATCATATGATTTAATTTGGTAACCCTGGGATTCCAAATATACTTTTAGCTTATTTTAATAAAGTTTACACCTTTAAAAATATCTAAAACACCAAATTATACAAGGTAAAACAAATCTGCTTGCAAACAAAAACTAGGGTTTTATGGATTAGGGTTTTTACAGTTAACCCAAATTAGGGTTTCTTTCAGGTTTTAATCCCGGATACCCTTGTATCCTCATAAAGTTGACAACTTTAGGGTTTAAGAAACCCTAAAGATTCGACCTTTATATGATCAAAAACCTCAAACACTAATTTAATTGCAAGAACCTAGTTTTTGTAATCACCATGACAACTTTAATTAGGGTTTCGTGTTTGATCCGGATACCCTTGTATCCTCATATAATCAACTCCATAAGGGTTTACTAAACCTTAAATGATTGATCATGTGCTATCAATTCATATAAACCCTAGTTTCCATCAAATCGCATAAACCCTAAAACTCTAATTTGCATAAACCAAACCAAACAACCTCATAACCAAATCAAGATTTGATTTTTATGACAAAAGAATCAATTACTAAAAACCGTGTCTATGTTATAATGGGTGGTTTTGATACCGGTGGCCACTCGTATAGCGTATAAAACATGCACATCAAAAAATAAATACATATACGCCATGCAGACCAAACCATAATATCAAGATCTCCTAATCAGATATATAATCTAAATGTAAACACATATAAAGGGTGTTTATAAAAGACTTACCTTTTTACTGCAGGGTGTAAGCTCCTACTACATCCTGTCGTCAGTTGCGCGCACGAAATTACATTCTTCTTCTTGATGCCACCTTGATTGACCCATATAAGGGTTTATAGAGATCAATCACCACTTGGATGGAGTCAGGTATCCATCGGTACTGCATAGGCAGAATTATGGCTTTGAACCTATGCAAGTTAGGCGAGCACGAAGTGGGTAAAGTCGACTAGTCGACTTAGGGTTTATACCCTAATTCGATTCGGTTATGGGGTGAGAGGAGGGAAGGATTTTACCCAAAAGATTTAGGGGAGGTGTATGAATTCTTAGAATTCCTTTAGTATATCTGAGGGACCAAAGAAGGTTCTAAGACGATTCTACTTGCTTTCCAAGCTATCATAGTTTGACAATAAGTCAAGCTAACCCCTTAGGGAATAGTCGACCCACAACCCTTATAGGGTTTGTGGTTTTGTCGATTTCTACCCAAAATATTTACCGCATAAATATTATGCTTTGGGTAAATAATGTTTAACCCCTTAAAGAAAATATTGCCATTTTTCATTTCAAATGAAAAACTTACCATATTCATTTCCTCTTCATTTTATTTCATTTCCAATTTATTTAGTAACTTCGTTTATTATATCCTCTTGCTTGTTCTATTTAGTGTGCACCGGTATAACCCTTCAGAATTTCTGTGAATGCAAGTGTGAAAGCCATTATGTTATTTGCACATAATCCTTTCAAGTTGTGCATTTAATGAGCTTGGGGTATTTATACTACCCCAAGCATTGTACCTGACAAACTAAGGATGAAGCGAGTCGAGCTACACCTAGCCTACATCATAGGTGTTAGCTTACGTGGGGGACAATATCCCACAATATTTTGGCAAGGCGGCTTAAGCATGGTCCTTGGTACGAACTGTTGACTAAAAGATTCTTGTGTGTAAAAGAGTGTTCTTCTTCTGTTATCTTCGTCCGACATGTATTCCTTCAAATAAAGTATTTCGAACACGTGGAGACACTGATCGTTCGACACGTGTGATCCGAACATATACACCAAAACTCCGCAAGTAATGGTTTTCCGTACACATGCAATTCTTTGAATTTCTAATAGTATTCAAGATTCTCTGTATTTGAGATTTTAACTTATTGTTGATTGAGTTGAATGAATGCTACAAAGTCATACAAGGGACAATGTTTTGTGTTCTCATTTGTATCAACTTTTATAAAATATGATCAGAAAGTAACTACTACCTATCGGCCTATCCAATTCTTTTCTGTTAAACCAAGTAGATTTATCCGATTTAGTTCAAAGCAAAACTTTATTTATTTTCAGTTGTTCCGTTGTTCAAACAAAATTCTAGTATATGTTAGCTACCCTTTCTTAAAAACAATTTTAGTATCATCATTATAATTCAGAGCACTTGAGAGTTGAGATACAATGTATTGTCATATACATAACACAAATATGTGTAGACGTATAGTCCATGATCCTATCCGTTGTTGCCTTTAGTGATGCCCTAAGGGTAGTTTCGTAAAATTGTGGTCATTACATTTCCTATGCAAAAAGGCGAATCGTAAAGCAGTGATCTAATGGCCCACTTGGATAGATGGATTGATAAAGATTTGTGATTGGTCACAAACCCTTTTAGTCATTCCCTAGTCCTTTTGTTCTTCTTTTGATTTTTCTCGTCCAAATTTTCTTTAGTGGAAATGAGCACATAGATGAAAAACTACACGGCTATGACAAAGATCATAGATAATATGTAAACTATTAAGAATCTTAATGTTAACATGTGAAGCTCTTTTTTTTTTATGTAGATCTCTAAAAGACTTGGAAAGATTAGAATTGAAAGACCTTTAAACCCTTGCACCTTTAATTTTTCTCTTTTTTCTTGTATATTACTTTTCTAGGATCTTGCTAGATTGATTCTAAAACAGTTAAGTTTAAAAAAAAATAATAAAAAATAATAATAATAATAATAATAATAATAATAATAAACAATAGATATGTACACTATCGGTGGATCAATGAATCTAATTTTGAAGAATTACATATCGGAAAATTATTTATCCAGATGTCAATCGGCACCCAAAAAAGGGTTCACCGATTTAATCTTTAAGAAGAAATATCATCCAATTATAACATGATTGCATGGATTTCAAGTGTTAATAATTTTGTGGTTTAGAAAATGAAATAGGAAGAAATTTTAGGATGATGATCACCCTTAACAAAAAGATTGTTTCATGAATTCTAGATCCATGAAATATAAACTAGTAAAGAATCAAACAAGATCGAACGATTAATTGGACATCAATGAATATCAAATCTTCCATGTTTATGTGTGAGACAAATATAGAGCTTAGGTACAGTAGGGAATGGGTGTATTTTTTACTATGCAGTTATTTTATAAATTTCCGTACTCCTTTTATAGATAGCAAGGCGGCCCAAAATATAAATATTCCAAGCATCCATTAAATGGCTACTATAAACTCGCCATATAGGAGGATATGGTAGTATTTTCATAGGGGTATATTATTTTTAGAATGGTCATTGCTTATGTTTATTCTTCTTTTCATTGTTTCTGCAAGGCAACCAAATTTTATTTTCAGAACATAAGTAGTTTGATCCAGAAAAATGTGCATGTTACTGAAGTACTAAGTATATATGATCATGTTGCTCTTGATTGACCAACGATGTTACAGTCTATTTACCAAGGATGGATTACCGAATTACAAAATATGATCATGTTACCTAGTCAAAACCTTGTCTATAAAATCCAAAAATGTGTTCCGGCGATATAGCAAGAGTCGTATATGAGGTGTGCGAGGAATGCTACCGCACAGAGCATCAAACCAACAAGGGCTTATAAATGGACACTTAGTTATATATTTGGAGTCTCAAAGTTTATTTCCAACAAAAAATGTTGTTGTTGAATAATTTTATGTTCTAAATATTTGAATAAAATTGAAGCCAAATCATTAAAATACGATTTTCTTTGTTTTAACGGTGGGTATAATAGATTTTGATCATCAAGTTAAGTTATCACGTACGTAAGCTTTTGCACAGGGCATTCATTAGCTTAGCTACGACATTCGATATAGCATGAAGACAAACACCATGAGCGAGACAAAGAAAATCAGATTACATCGCAACATCCATGAAAGAACTATATTATTGATAACTTTTATTTCTTCACTAGGTTGAAGTATGATCCGTTGGGTTACTAGTTTTCTAAAGAACCTTTCTTATGATTTTTTTTTATTGGCAACAATTTCCTTAATAAGTGATCTTGAGATTGACAAATTAGGTTCGTCGCTTGTGTATACGACCGAGAGTGAGGGAAATAAGCAAAGAAACAAAAGTTAAGAATTAAAGAGTTCATGATAGTTTTTTTAAACGACAATTATATTGGCAACCTAGAAAGTGGCTATGAGCAAATCAAACGAAGAGCATTACAAAGATTAATTAACCACTCAAATCCAGTTTATAAATACTTTCTTTTACATTCGTTAGAAATCCAAATAAAGAGTAATGCTGTAGGTCATTAAGAATGAGATCCTTGCTGATCAGCCGCTTAATAGCGAAGACGGAGTCATTCCTATACCTCCACAGACACCTTGTATATATTGTTGCATCTTCGATTTTTTAGCTCATTGCTAGTTTTTAATATCAACTCGCTGTTGAAAAAAAACCAACCATGCTAAAAATCTTTTCATCCTAACTTCTTTTTTAATGAGTATATTAATTTTTCTTGAAAAGATTGTAAATTTACTATCGAAAAGCTTTATAGAAAGCGAAAAAAGAACTCGCCTCAAACAGACACAAAACTTGACTGACGATCTTTAACATTCCGAATAAAATGTGAAAACTAGATTTATCGCATTCCTTTTTGTTTGTTAGAAAAGTTAAGCTGATTTTAATCCGGTTCATAAACAGTTTAAATAAGTTGTGAATACTATCAAAATTTTATTATAAGAAAAATCAATCACAATTAGTAATTTTAAAATTTCTTTTTTTTTTTCACTCTATATTGTACGCACGGATGCACAAACTCATTCAATTAAAACGAACAACATTTTCTCCTTAAATACTTTTTTTTGAATGGCGGTTTTATGTTAAAAAGCTTCTAGCAAGATGCTAGGTATAAAGGAACAACAATTACAAATGTATGGAACAAGCCAGTCTATGATCGATCGGTTACCATTCTAACCGGCCAATTCAAAGTTTCAAACGAATGGTTTTACTTTGATTCACAAGTAATCCAAAGAGATACAGAAAAGTAATCCAAAAATAACACAGTTTATGATATTGAACCACCATAACTGTAACGTGATTGCATGACCACCATCGACTTCTCCCTATTCCCTACCAATTAAAATAGCGCGAGTACATACTTCGGTAGTTCTTAATCCCTGAATGCAATATGAGTATATATGTGGCTTCGATTTTACATTATATTTGTGTAAAATGGACCTATGATACAATTGAATAAGTGTGATGATATTCATTTATTAGCGTGTAGATTTGGTAAATTGCTAGACCACATGCAATACGGGACACAAAACTAGTTTGTAGGTTATTTTTAGAGAATTACAACAAGGGTAACAATGAATTCTTTGGGATGAATCCAAATGGGATGAAAACATAAATAGAAATTTCATTATTATCCTTTCAAAACATATACTATAATACCTATATCATCTCAAATTCACAAATCTTATTCAAGAAAATGGAAATATTAATTTCATCACTTGAATGCTTCCTGTTGCACTTTCATTCCCAATCTTTCAACAAAACTCTCTCTCTTTCATTTAAAAATTGGTTTATTTCTTTGATATTGATACTACCATCATGAGTAGTTTCCCTTTCATTATCATGCATTTGTTTACATTAAATGAACACATACAATTTTCTCTCATATATACATGCACAAACAGAATGAACAAATGGATGACATATTAATATAGAAGAATTCGTGTGTAGTTGATTGTCAGTCAAGTCTTTTAAGCATTGATCATGAACTTGGATTTTGGCAGCATGGATCAAGAAAATCTGTACTCTCAAAAACAAAATGCTCACCTCATTTCTAACCCTTGATGGACTAATGGCCGTTGGATGAGATGACATTAACGGTTGATATCAAATGATAAGGATTAAAACCCTAATATAGTAGAGCATGTAATGTAGGGTATAGTAGTTGATGATGTATGCAACCCTTTTCTTAAGGGTAATCATCTCTTTGATTTGTAGTTTTCACTTCCATATCTCATCACTCAATATCATCAAGATTTTATGTGTATCTTTCTGCTTTCTAAAAGTTATTTAGTATTTGTTTATTTATGTGTGTTTTTAGAAAGGATATTGTTGAGCAAAACTTTAAATGTGCAACAACAACAAAAAAACAAATACTGTATGGTATACACTTATACCTTGCATTGAATACATAAAAAAAATACTACTCCTGACTAGAATCTGTTTAAAACCTTGGTAACAAATCCCTAGGAAAATATTTGTGTGTTGTTGCATAGGTGAATGGGGAAGAACAGTTATTTTGTTTTTTGTATTTTTAATAGCTTAAATTTGTACGAGTTCTACAGTAAAACTTTTGTTGCATAGATTTTCTTTTAATCTTGCAGAATGCTAGCTCCTGAATTTATGTAATATATAATAGGAAAGAAGACAATAAGATTCAATTTAGTCTTTGAGTAACATGTGTTCTCGAGTTGATTTTTCAAAAGAAAAAGAAAGTAATAAAAGAAACAAAATATATATTGTGTTGTTGAGTTCTTTTAGACAAGAAAAGAAAATAAATGTAAAAAAAGGGTGGGAAATTTTGGCAATTTAGTACTGTTTTAGACGTTAGCTTTTTTTTGGAAATTAAGATTACATAAAATAATCTTCTCCAAAATAAGTAGCTCCATTTTGGATATATCAACTTTAAGCTTTTATTTTAAACAAGTAATTTAAAACGAAAAGTCGATTCATGAATCTTTTAAATATCTCGAGTCAAGAAACATAAAAAATCATAATGCCTTCTAATTATATTTAAAAGCTAATTTACCAAACAGCTTTTATTAATGTTAGCCTTAATATTTTTATTAGAAGTGATGGTCATTCACATTTAGGAACTTTGTAACGTGTGTTAGATATCGTGATAGAATAGTCAACGGCTCGTGGATTGGGCTAAGCTAATTGGGTATTAGTTATGTTAAGCTAGCCTTATATCAATCCTTGCCCAATCCAAGCCCAATCCAAGTCCATATCAAGGCCCATGGCCAAGCCTTAGGGCATCTTCCTCTTGTATTATAAATACCCTCAAGTATGTCATTTGAGGGGTGCTTGAGTGTGTGTGTGTGTGTGTTTTCCTTGAAGCAATATACAACTTATTGTTTTCATCTTTCTTCTCTCTACCTCTCTAACATATACACTAATTCTATACATTCAAGTCACCAAGTTCTTCATCTTTTCTTCTTTCTATACGCATAACTGCTTGTGTTTGTGTATAACGTGGGTGTTTGTTATACTGTGGTAAAGTTTGTGATAAGGTATAGGTGATAAAGGGCTTAACAATTGGTATCAATCGCCTAACAATGGTTTAGGAGTGTTTGTGTTTGTTTTGAAGGGTGTAAGATAAGTAAGCTCGCTTTACATATTTGTCACGCTTAAAGCTTTAATTTTTGCACCAAAAATTCAAGATTCTTGTGGTTTAAGGTTTATTTGGTGCTAAAGTTTCAGCTTTTTGCAAAAGTTCAAGCTTTACGTGTTTTTCTTCATTTTAAGCTCGTTTTGGTTCATTGGTCATTTCTACTGTGAACTTTTCTAAGCACTTTGGGTGAAAAAGGTCAACATTTTGGGTTATTCGAGTGTTTTTAAGGCTATCCGTGCAAAAGAAATCATTTGAATCGTTGGAAATTTTTTACGAGTAGGTCAAAACCCTAGTTCTACTCAGAAGAAAGTCAACTACCATAAGGTTCTACTCATAACTTTTGGTGAAGATTCTTCGAGCTATAACGGTTACTCTGCTTCCTCACTTGGATAAGTGTGTGGAACACTTCGACTTTTGGATATCCCTTACTACCGTGACAAGTGTAAAGGATTTTGGTTCTTAACCATAGTTTACGATAAGCTAAAAGCTTACGAGTAACTCTACGATAACTTCACAATTACGCGTAAGGTTTACGAGTAACTTTTGTGTCACGATAAGCTTAAGGTTACGCCAGAAGATACTTTCACGATAAAGATCCCACGCCTAAGGAATCCCACGCCTAAGATCCCACGCCTAAGATCCTACGCCTAAGCACATCATCCTACTCTAAGCTACATCCTACGATAAACATCCTACTCAGAACTACATCCTACTGTAACCATATCCTACTCAGAACTTCTTTGGTCTAAAGGTTTTACGCATAAAAAAATCTAAGCTTTTTATGGAAAACTTGAGTAAAATTTAAATTTTGAGGAGACTAAACGCTCAATTTTTACGCGAGATTCAAATTTTGGTTTAACTGTGAAAATTTTGGTCAAAATTCAAATTTTGGGCCTAAATTCAAATTTTTCGTCAAATTTACGCCAAAATTGTCATAACTCAAATTTTTCATACGACCTTAGAATTGATTTTTATAGTGAATTTCAAATTTTGGGCTAAAATTTTTAAGAACCAAGGTTACGAGTACGACTTTCGTAAACACCTCAACCGAGCTTAATCTTCATCAACCACAACTCCTTTATCGTTGAATCGATCCTACATCAACTTTATCGATCATACCTTCATCAATGGCAACTCAACAAGACATTCATGCAGCCGTGCCGAAAACCGACCTCCTATGTTGGCAAAAGGTGGTTATCTTCAATGGACAAGTCGAATGCTCCGCTACATCAAGACCAAACCTAATGGGAAACTCATGATTAAATCCATTCAGATGGACCCTTCCACTCGACAAGTTCATGTACCGAAATGCAGATGCAACACCTCCCATCCCACCATCCTCTCATCTTCAAACCGAATCGTAATACATCAAGAGGATCGAAACAAGTCGATGCAGATGACATGGCAATTCATATTGTCCAACCGGGTTTACCAATAGACATTTTTGTCAGAGACAGCCAGAAACCGCTTCGATATGTGGGAACGTGTTAGACGACTATGTTATGGAATGTAAATTGGTAAACAAGACATGGAGAACAAGTCGCTAACCGAATGGGAGAAGTTTACATCTACACCAGAGAATCCATTGAATCCTACTATGGAAGGTTTTGCACTTTGATGAATGAGCTTATCGAAACAAGTTGGCACCCGTAACAATCGCTCAAAACATCAAGTTCTCGAATAATCTTCCGTAAGAATGGGGACGATATGTCACTATTGTTAACCAAACAAAAGACTTACATCGTGAACTTTGATCAACTAAACGATTTTCAAACAAAACCAAGTCAAGCGAATGAAGTAAGGAAAGAAAGATTGGCAAAGAATCATGATCCATTGGCACTTATTGCAAAGACTCAAACTACAAAGTGAATACACAACAACAAGCTTCATCATCTTCCAACAACAACAACTTGCAAAGAATACATTCAACAACCACAACAACAATTCTATCCACCGTAACAACAAGTCATTCAACAACCGTATCCACAATACCAGAACAAGGAATCACCGATCATGAACCGACCAAGTAGAAGCGACCTTGCAATGTATTTTCTTTATTGGATAAAGCATTTAGCGATCGATGGGTAATCAGCGGTTCCGTATCGTGGTAATCACGGTCAAGATGTTGGAAATCGATGGGATGTAATGTTGGGAATAGAGCAATGGGTAATCGAATGGGAATGTTGCAGCCCAATCGTTGGGAATTATGGAAATGTGAATCGTGGTAATCGTGTTAAGTGTTATAATCACAAGGAATGGGTCACATGGCACGAAACCGTCCCACTAAGCCGCACAAGAAGAATGGTGAGTTTCTTCGAAAGTCGCTTTGTTAGCGTATAAGCAAGAAGCGGGTTACAGTTGAGTGCCGAGGAAAATGATTTTTCGCTATTGTGGATGAATTGGAAGACCTCGAGGAACTCAATGCGAATTGCATCTTCATGGCAAATCTTCGTGAAGCTAAGTATGACACCGAGTCGAATCACCTCCGCCTATGACGCCAACGCAGATTCGAGGTACCAATCATTGATCCATGCTATAACAATGTCATATGTGATGTGTTTACTCATGATAAACAAAGATTTCGTGACATCAAGACCTACTTATGATACATACATGGACAATCCGAGTTGTAGCAATACTTACTCAAACTCCATATGTGGATCCTAATGGAGGTCGTGTGGCACAAAATATCGAGACCGATGAGGAAACACGTGCTTATTTTGAATCATTAATCAATAAATGTGGCATTGAAATTGAGAAAGTTAGTAAGGTCAATCGCGAGGTTAAGGCCGCGAATAAGAAATTGACCCGAGCTTGAGAGTTACAAAGAGAACGCCAAAGCCTTTGAATTTCATACAAACAAACTTTCGTAATTAGAAATTGGTTATCGAGATTCTGCTTTTAAGAGAAAACAATTGCAACTCAAGTATGACACACTTGATGTGAATTTGAACTTGAAAATAAAATCTTTAAACAAGGAAATTTCGAACTAAATGACCAACTTTCTAAACAAAAAGCACTTTTTCGATCTTGAAAAGAGAAAGAACAATTGATTGTCGATTTTTCAAAACGAGAAGATTCTCTTCTTGATGAAATTCGGATAAAATGAAACTATCAAAAATTGGATAATTTGCTTTTACAACGGGTCATTCCGCTAAAACAAACAAGATGCTTTCTAATCAAGCAAACCGATTTTTCACACTGCACATAAAATGGCTCTTGGTAACAACCTTCTTCGCTCCTCAAGAAAGCTCGTAAATCTCGTAATGTGTTGAACAATGGAAAACCTTTGCATGAACCCATAATTGTTCGTGATTCTCTTGAAACGTTGGAACTATCCGAGGAGAGTAGATCAAAATGAAACAAAAGAATCCAGATCTTAAACCGATTGATTATAACAAATGGAACAAAATTAATGGAATTACTTTTGTTAATCAAAAGAAA
This sequence comes from Chrysanthemum lavandulifolium, assembly GCA_022545495.1. Classification (NCBI taxonomy): domain Eukaryota; kingdom Viridiplantae; phylum Streptophyta; class Magnoliopsida; order Asterales; family Asteraceae; genus Chrysanthemum; species Chrysanthemum lavandulifolium. Next base: position 127,920,188 of record CM040245.1, read on the forward strand.
AGTCAAAGTTTTCCATCACACCAAGTGTTTCAAACAAAGTGTCAACACCGCTTCAAAACCGTTTCAAACCCCTTGTAGTTTCCAAATCTCTTCGAAAATCGAACAAATGTCTTCAAACAATCCTTTTAACACAAGTGATACTAGAAGCATTTTAGATGACGTTAAAACTAGAATTGGGTATCTTCAAGAGATCACAAATCTAAAACCAATATTACAACTAACATCCGTTTACTCGTTCATGATGACGAAACAAAAAGTTTTTGAAACTCAAATTGCCCTCCGTTAATCGCCATCATGCAAGGGTAATTCATGTTGAACAAGCACTTTTGAAAGAAACAATGACTTTGTCAAGGACCATAAACCGGTAAAGCAAGCTAATGAAAGTTTTGAACACATCAAAGTTTTGGAAAATTTGAATGATTCTCTTCAAGATGTTATGACTACCGATATCATGTCCATCATTTTGCAAACATATTTCGTTGAAGATCATGAAAGACTCCACCGAGACCTCCAAAATTGTTTCAAAATATGAAAAGCTCTTGAAAAACTTGAAAAGAAAACGTGTCATATTTTAAACAACTTGATCGAAAACCGAGGAATGCAAGTATGACAAATTGTCGTATGAGCGTGCCTACAAGGACATGAAAGAGCAAAATGATCTTTTGAGAGCTCACCGAAAGTCAAAAGGAAAGGTGTGGATACTAAGTTTGCAAAACCATTGACCGAGGAGAAAACAAATGTTCCCAAACCGGTTTTCAAACCAAAATGTCTATTTTCGCCTCCAAAAGTCAATGAGAAAATGATTTGTCAAAACAATACCCACGACTTTGCCTATTCAAAAGAGAATTATCAAAGGTTTTGAAAACCTGCTTTTGATAAACCAAAAGTGATTACACCGGCATTTCTAGGAATAGTACACGGAATGTGACCAAAATCCAGTTAAAGAATCATTGGTTCTAACAACATGGTCAACAATCACTATCTAGAAGAAGCTAGGAAAAAGGCATGCACTGAAAAGACGGAATTCTAGGTGCAACATCTAGGGTGATGAATTCTACAAGATTTCAAGGCACCGCTAGTAGTAGTAAACCATTACCTAGGAACACTCTACAAAAGACTAGGATTGGCTTGCATCTAAGAGTAGTTTGCAAAAGAAAATGCTATGCCCTTAGAAAACAACACTAGGAATTCTAAGTCTTTTCGAACAAGAATCAATTTTCAAAAGACCGTAGTGACAAAGTTAAAGTCATTGCTTTAAACAAGAATATTGAATTTGTCTGCATACTACATGTAAAAATGTATCTTTTCACTAATCATGATGCATGTGCCTTACAATATCTCAAGAAAGATAATTTCGTGCCAAGGCACAATCCACTAAGACACCAAATAGAAACAAACCCGTTGATAAGATGACAAACAAACAGAAACCTAATAGGTGGATCTCTTCAGACGTAGTTTTTCTAAAATGAGTCTTCCACGATCCGATAAGAAAACAACTCCTAGATCTTACCTTAGTGGATACCCACGGCAAAGTTTTCAACAAAATAGGTCTTAGATGGATTCCCACAGAAAGATTTTGATACTTGCACCAACACGTATAATAGTGACAATCATTCGGATAAGGAAGTCGATCCACTACAACCGCTGATAGTGATCACCCTCACCGTGAGGAATCATGTACTTCTAACATCGTTATTTGTGAAAATTCTTCTTCGTGGATGCGTGTACTTGTAAAAGTGTTGAAGGTTCATATACCCGTGTGGTAAAGAAGAACTTTATGCCAATTTCGCATGTGGAAATCCTTTTCTAGTTCCACTCTTAACTCCACTTTTACTTGTCCCAACTTAATCTTCTTTCTTCAAATCTTCTTTGTAAATATTTTTGAAAACCAAAATACAAAATTTGAAAACCAACAAAAGCAAAATATAAAATATAAAACTTTCAAAAATACAAAACAATATAAAATCAAAATCCAAAATATTCTTCTCACGACATGTCTCTCAGATAATCGATATTCAGACGCTTCTAGAAATGTCATTCAACAATGATACGGGCATGTATGATGCTTGAGCGAGAGTTCTTTATATGTTTTCTAAAACATGTCGCTTCTCAAAATTTCTTCAAAATAATGGCTTTCAGATACTTCAAGACGAAACCCGGACTTCAAATTAATGGCTTCGGACACATAATGGCTTCAGACCCGCTCAGCTTCAAAGAAAGGAAAGTGCTTAACCAAATCAAAGGTTTTAAATATTTTTCAAGCACTATTCCTAAAACATAATGGCTTGTAAGTATTTCGCTTGCAACCCGATCTTTAAAGAAAGGAAAGTGCTACGCAAAATCGATTTTCATAAATATCGAGCACTTATCCTAAAACAAATGAAGATAATTCTTCTTCAATATCTTCAAAAGATTTTTAAAATCTTCATCTTATGTACCATTGATTCGAAATTTTTCAAAAGATTTTTCAAAATCTCTCACATTTGGTACCAAGATAACTCCTCTAAACCCTTAATTGATTCTAAATTTTCTAGATGAAAAATATGCTTTCGCTATGGGGAGTATAAAACCAAAATTGTTCCAAAATTCATGCTAAATCGCTTTCTCCAAATGTTTTTCGAAAACATATCTTTTAATCATTTTGTTTCAAAACATCATAGATATGCTATTTTTGAGGGGAGAAACGTGATTAAAATGTGATCAAAAGTTTAATGATCGTTGTTTGAATCTCAAAAGAGCTCGACTCGCTTGAAACCAATGAATTGACGAGGAATCATGTACCATCTCGAGAAACTTTCTATGGACTTGACCAGACGGTAATAATTTCAAGCTAGTTCTCTAGTGATGTAAACGTGTCTCGAATCGGTCTAGTTCATTTAAAGTCGATCAATTCAAAAGTGCGAACTCTACCCTCTATGTGAAGATTTAAGTCAAAACAATATAAGCACATGTGAAGGGGAGTGTTTCGAAAATATAAAACTCTCTGAGTGTTTCAAACATGTTTTCTATCATAAACACTTTGAGAGATTTTCAAGAAAAATGGTTTTATGGCAACAATAGGACAATCATGGAGTTATAAGGTGACTAAGGATAGGAAATCCGTCCTATGATCCGCCAGAGTCGGAGGGATCTACCCAAGGACATCACAAATAGTTTAGTATTAGAAGTCCTTAGGAATGATTGAAAAAGGAGTAATGTGAGAAAGGAGAAAGAAGGGTTGAAGAATTAAAAGAAATGTAATGAAAGGGTGAAAAGAAATAGCCCTCCATAATTCAACCTTAGGGCGTAAACCGGGTTCAATTCATCTCTACATGGTTGTCACTAGATGACACCGGTATTGAAGACAAAGACGTCATGGACCCAAAGGACGACCGCACTAAACCTTCTAGCCACTCAATTCCTCTTAAAAGGATTTGTTTCATTCTCACGGAACCCTACATAATCTATCGACTTTCTCTTAGAGATCGTTGATATTGAAGAAGGAGACCTCTCCCTAGTCTCCGCCAGAAAACCAAAATGCACTAATTGAGTCTAGAGCCACGAGATTCATCAAAAGATCTCATAGGAACACTTGACATGACATCGCTTGTTGTTCATCAATAAGGACACAAGTGATATATTCTAGAGTCCCACGCAGATCTTAGCAATCCGCCGTAACATTTATGAGAAGTTTCACAACCGTGATCTTCAATGATTGAATGGAAACTCCGCCGTGGTCAACATCAAGCACCGACAAAGCAGTCACTGTAACTTCCGTGGATTACGCTTAGTGTGTCTCAAACGGTCTACGTCGTGGGTGATGCTTCGTGTACCTCAACGACTCATCCGAATCAGAGATGTATTTCGTATATCGCGTTATCTCACTTGTGGGACTCAGCTCAGAACGGCCTTTGTGAGAATTAGAGACGTGTTTTCACACTATGTCGTTAACACCCTCAAATTCAAACTTGTAAGTGCCGGAACCGCTTATTACTAACCTGTTTTTATGTTTTCTTCTTATGGAAGCTCCGGAGCGGATTGATCGTGCAGATTTTCCACATGCTCATACCAACAACACATGAAAGTTCTCATCAAAATCAAAGGCAACAAAGTTAAAGATGATTCTTCGTCAATGTCAAAGAATCTACAAAGTTTAAAGACTCGAGAACTACATCATTGGTAACCAAAAGACAAATAGAAGTGTGAGCATGGTGGAGAAAGACGTGGAGACACCTAACCAACGAAGTTGACAACGGCAGACAACCACATTATCTGATCACAAAGCATGAAGGAACAAAGAATCAAGACTATTCTATATCTACACACAAAGTTCAAGCTCAAGGAAAGTAAAGATCTTATCAAGTGGAGCATCTTTTGAATGACCACCCTTGGGGAGATTGTTAGCCTTAATATTTTTATTAGAAGTGATGGTCATTCACGATTAGGAACTTTGTAACGTGTGTTAGATATCGTGATAGAATAGTCAACGGGCTCGTGGATTGGGCTAAGCTAATTGGTTAGAAGTTATGTTAAGCTAGCCTTATATCAGTTCTGTGTCCAAGCCCAATCCAAGTCCATCTCAAGGCCCATGGCCAAGCCTTAGGGCATCATCTCTCTTGTACTATAAATACCCTCAAGTATGTCATTTGAGGGTGTGCTTGAGTGTGTGTGTGTGTGTTGTTTTCCTTTGAAGCAATATAACATCTTATTGTTTTCATCTTCTCTCTCTATCTCTAAACATATATACGAATATACATCAAGTCACCATCTCTTTGCTTAATCTTTTCTTCTTCTTTTTACGATATAACATTTTTATCCTCTGTCTCCCACACACATTTGGAAACTGGCAAACTCCATAGACCAAAAGTTATGTGAATTATTTTATGCTATTTTTGTGTAAATTTAATTGTGTGGGTGGAAATGTATGATGTTTACGTACTACTTGTACTAGTATATATTTTAGAATGTTTGATACTGTATTATTTTTTTATTTTTTTATTTTTAACACATACAATTTTAATGATCAACCAAATGCATGCACTGGTTGTTATTCTCAAGTGAGCCAAGTCAACAAATTTCTATAACGATTTGAAATCAAAGGCTGTTTTATCTGTGATCCTCAAAACCAGAGTTTGCTGTTACCGAAGCAAGTAATATTTCGGCTTGAAACCTCCGAAAAAGACACTTTTTGAAGAAATGAAATTACGGCTAGGGGTGAGCATGGTGCAGTTTGGTGCGGTTTTTGGTATAAACCAATATGCATCTGCATTTGCGGTTTTTATAAAATGAGATCCGCAACAACGCGGTTTTTTCGGTTTCGGTTTTAGGCAGTTTCGGTTTTAAAAGTTTTTTTTTTCCAACTTACTTTTTTAGTATATACTTATAATAGAATAAATATATCACAAGGTTACAATATATCACAAGGTTGCAAGAAGCGCTAAAATATATATATAAAATGTTGTGTATTTGTGTAAAATTATAAATCTAGATAATAGAAAAAGTTTAAATGAAATAAAGAATTTTAAAACTTCAATGATAAATTAAAAGAAAAATAAATTATATGACTTAAAAACTCACACAATAATTAACTAATAAAATGTGTTTGAAATAATTAATTAAGAAAGTATAAACAAAAACATTTTATCATACACGAATTATCAGAGGCAAGTGTTACCATTGTTCATTTGACATTCCAAGTATTACACCTCTTGTTGAAAGATTATTAAGCTTGAAAGTCAAATAATTGAAGGGAAGCTTGTGCTTTCGGGTGACGATGAGAAGCCGCTTCCTATGCAGAAGGAGACTAATGTGGGACACGTGGGTAACAATGAAGATATCTCTAGGTCATCCAATGATGCTCCTTGTGTCATTTCTAATAGTACACATGTTATGGTTAATGAGGTAAAGAAGGTAGGTAATCCGTTTTCTAAGGTTGAAAATTTGGTTATTTCGGATAATGATAGTGATGATGAAGTCAAAAATGTTTATGATTTGACTTTTCGTTTCATGACAAGTGGATGTGCATATGATGCTAGTTTACATGAGGATGAAATTATGATCTATATGTCACTTATGACCTTCAAGGTAACTCCAGAACAACGCACTTTTTGTGATTCGATTGATATAAATCTTCGTGTTCAATTTAAACGTTAGTTTTATTTCTTGTCTTTATAGTATATGCTCATAAGAATGGTTTTTCTTTCTCATGCTAGTTTGGTCTTAAGCACTATAGGTGTTTGGTTTGCCTTTTTGGGTTGAGGTATGAGATTCACTTTACACCCTTTGTACTTAAATATTTTTTTGGAGTAATAATATTTTATCGGGGATAACCTATTTAAAAAAAAATTATGACACATTATGGGTTTATTTGAAAAAAAAATATTTGAATATGGCGGAGTGGTTCGGTGCGGTTATTGTTGTTTGGTTTTTTATTGAAAACCGATATCGTATCGCAAAAGTCGGTTTTTCTATTTCCAAATCGCATCACGCTTTTGTCGTGAATCGGTTTTCGGTTTGCGGTTTGGTTTCGCTCACTCTTAATTACGATTGTAATCAATCCAAGTTGAGCTCGAGCTATCAGGCTTGAGCTCGCCGAAAATCATAAGATGGGCTCGAGCTCGATTCGATAGCTCGACGAGCTTTAATTATCTAAACTTGAGCTCGGCTCGAGTAATATTCAAATAAGGCTCAAGCTTGACTTGAAAAGCTCGAATTTATACATAAATATTGTATTTGATAGCCAAACTCATCTATAACATCATGAAAATGCGCAATAAACTCAAGAGCAAAGAACTTATACAAACACGTTTGGGATCACTAAGGTTTAAAAAGTCCTACGACGATACGTATTTAATTATTATACCAATATTCACATTAGCATTTAGGTTATTTATATAAATATGTATAATAAAAATATTTATGTACATGAAGGCTCAAAAAGCTCGGTAAAAGCTCGAGCTCGACTCGTTAAGTGTTTCGAGCTAGCATATTCGGCTCTGGCTCAGGCTTTATAAAAGCTCGACTTGATCGAGTCAAGCTCAAGCTCGAATTGTATGATAAAAACTTGACTTGTTTGCGACCTTAAATGAAATTCCCCTCTCACTTGGAATCACAAATACATGTAGCTAGGCATGTTAGATCAAAGGGACTAATGTTCCTTTATCTGATTCTAATTCATCTATCTAGCATTTTGTTGCCTTAGAGAAAAAGAGAAGTACAATCATAAACGCCCATACAACCACAATGGATCGAACAAGGCTTCATAGTTCATACTACTATCAATGTCTCGTTTAAACTCGAGGTTAGACAATATTAAGGAGAGAAACAAACATTTGTATTCACATTACATGACTTGTCACGCCACAAAAAGATATTATGGTATATATTGACTGACGAGTCATTTATTTCATTTAATTTGCTTGTACCATATATAATACAATTTCATAATTGTAAAGATCGATCGTTTCATGTTGAATATGATTTGATAAATTGATTTGTGTTGTGGGCGGCGGAGCGTGGGGAAATGTGGAGACATATATTCTTAGATGGGACCCTCGGGAATAATCCTACATACTCACACACACACATACTGCGTAAGTTCAGGGCTTGAAAAGATATGGCAACCCAAGCTAATTATTTCGAATTGTCTTGAAAATTGCAATTACGACGCCTCATCTTGTCACCTTAACAAAATCATCATTCCTTCCTTGGAATGTTTTTTCAAGATTCATTACGGCTGTGTGTTATTTTCTCACATGCTCTTTTAACATAGCCTAAATTGTTTGATTAGATTTATGATCCAATACCTTTTAGCAACACTATATATTGTAAATATTGAAAATGGCTAAAAAGTATAAAGTTTATAAAATTATTTAATTTGAGGTTAATTGTAAGGTGTTGATGATCACTCACATGACTTATAAAACATGCGTAATAAAAAATAAACAATTAATGATCATACAAACTAAAACCCTAATAACAAATCTCTTAAATAGATATAACCTAAACCTAAACCTAAATCTAAACACATACAAATAGTGTTTATAGAGTTACTTACTAGTTCATATTTTTATTGAACTGCAAATAATCTTATAGTTGCATAGAATCACCTTCTTTTTCTTTTTGATGCTTAATCGATCGTCCAAAAGGTTTATTAGGGAGAATCACTTTATAAATTGTGTTAGGCATCCACCAATACTACACAGATAAAACTAGAGCTAGATCATATGCACAGTTGGAGTGCGGAAGACGACCCAGTCGAGTTAGAGCAATCTACTAGAAGTCGATTAATCGACTAAGGGTTTATCAAACCCTTTAGTCGACCGATTTGGAGAAGAGGATGAAGGAGGATTCGATTTAGAGTTTAGAGGAATAATGTGACTTCTAGTTTAAGTTGTCTTTGTATTTCTAAGGTAACAAAGACATTTCTAATACAATTAGAATTCCGAATTAATTATCTCTAAGTATATAAGTTTGACAAGAAGCCAAACTAACCCCCTCATTCCTTTAAGGGGGTCGATTGAAACCCAATCTCTTTTAGGGTTTGTGGTTTTGCTCTTAATATACTTTATATATTTATCCCGGATAAATATATACGTCCTGGCGTATTACTGTTTTACTCCTTTATAAGAATATTCAATATTCTCATTTCCTTACTATCTCCAATTCATTTCATATCTTATTTTCTCATTCAAACTTGTATGTTCTGTTTCATGTGTATTGGTGTGACCTATCGGCATTTTATTAAGTATCCAATTGTGAAAGCCTTTGTTTATGCACACAAATTCTTTCATTATTTTGTTACATTAATCTTAATCTTATATAAAGGATGTATAAATTTGACTTAAGTATCACTTACTAAACATATTTTACAACACTTTAAAACATGTCTTCGATTAACATTTTAAGTTTACAACTTATTATGAAATGGTACAAATACTTGAAACACACTTTCTTACTATATGAAATTTTAGTTGTTGATTTTGAGAGTTATAAAGTTAATATTAATGATTTATAAATTCATTATAGTTATTCGCTACATGTAACAAATATTATGAACTTACAAAAAACATGAGTATTATTATTGATTCATTTGCTTATAGAAAAGAAACTGGAAGATAATGATGAAGTCGAATATATTGAAGAGTCGAATGTATTGATGATGACATGGTTTGATATATGGTTAATTCGAATCGTGTTGGTGAAGGAGCTAATGATGTAAGTCTTCTTAAGCATGAGGACTATGATGGTTATAATGGTTATGAGTATGATGTTAATGAATTAACTGAGGAACAACTTGCTTTTTGTAACGCGTGTGACATTCGTATCCGTGGTAGAGTTAGAAAGTAGTTTTTAGTTATGTTGTTGGCGTTTTACTTTGGTAGGTTCATAAGATTGGTTTGTCTCTCTTATCATATATTTTATTTGAAGCATAATAGGTGCGTTTGGTTTGCCTTTAACAGACTGAGATGTGAGATTCACTATTATTCTATATAGTTAATTGTTTTTTAGAGTAATATATTTTACAAAAAACCCTTTACCAAAAAAAAAATTGAAATAAAAAGTTTAGTATGAATTTTATGAAAAATTAGATAATCTTAACAATATTGAAATACTTTTTATGTTGTTTTAAAACCGGACAACAACTAAATTTTTTTTGTTGTTGGACAACAACTACAATACTGAGGTAAATCAGTTTCAAGAACGTTATGGTTATAATTAATTAATTATATATAACATAAAAGTTTAACTCAAAATGCATGTGCATTTAAAGATAAAAGAGACACATGGTATGATGTTCGAGTGGATGAAGTATTCGATTTCGGTTAGGCGTGTTGCGAAGATGTAGTAGTACAAGTAGACAAATTTATGGCGTCACATTTTAAACCCTTTTGATGCAAAGTTCATGTAAACAAATTGCCATTTTGATATAAACTTAAAGTACAGTGTACATGTACCACTTCTTTCTGCTTTTTCTAACTTCACTTTGTCTACCCTTACGTAAGGTTAAAAAACATCGAGTAGTAGTAGTACGTGTGCCCTGGCAATCTGGCATCTTTCTCTTAACTTATTTTTTTATATAACTAGTAGATCTTGCATAAATTTTGATTCAGGTTAGGAGTTTAAACGGGTACGTATGAGTCATAACTGAAAATTATGACGAGTCGCAATATCTCATATAGAGAGCTTTGTTAAAACGCAAACATGCAAATACGCAATTGTCCCTTACAAAGGTTGACGTAGAAAAGGTTAATTGCGCGCGTTCAACAAAATCAATTTGAGATTGATATCCTCTCAAGTTGGTTTTAACACTAATAAAAAATAAGTAAAGCAGATAAATGTTTTTTTAATTAAAAATCATGGGCTCACATGTATTTTTCCTCTTATAAAAAGCCTCTCAGTCCAATCATTTTTTCATGAAATGACCCAAGCCTAAAAATGAACTATAAATTTAAAACTGTGAGAAAAATATTAATAATTGGCTAAGATCTAATTTTTAATATTTAGGAACGATTGACACACCAACAAGCTTTTAAACTATTGTCATCTAAGACATATCATAATTGTCGGATCAAGACCAAGTAGTTATGGGTTCAAGTCACATACGAGATCAAAGTGCTTGTCGATCAAAAGAATAACTACCATCCCGCCAATCAATTCATTTTTTAACTTCATGCTTTCGCCAATTTTTTCTAGTTTGCACAAAGTTTAGTGAGATTGTGTTGGATGATCTTGTTTTGCTTTATTTTCAACAAGCATAGTAGATAGCTAAGCAAAATGGCGCCAATTAGTATGTATAGGACGATTCTTGAAGCCCAACTGGTTGGTTCTTTAAAGAAACCCAATGTGACGATATAAATAAAAAAAAATGACCCAGATTCATCAGTTTTGGATGTCTAAATGTCATTGTAATAAGACTGGCATGCTTAATTTTTTTTTTTTTTTTATATCTGCAGGTTTCGACTTTATATCATGAAGCCGACTAATCCCAGGGCGACTCATTCTCCTTGCATCTGGGTCGAAATAAAATAAAATTTCATGATTACATGAGTTGTTTCATCTAAAACCTATATGCAAGATCGTCACTACTATTATACTGTGAAACAATTCATGATCACATAAATCTAAAAGCATAAGACAGGTTAATTTTTTTTTTTTTGAACTTAAGAAGACAGGTTAATTAGTATCACGCTTTTGTACAACAAATTAAAATTAGTGATGGTAAATTTTCAAGCTGTACAGATTATGGTATCTGCAATGGGTGTTGCCTTCTTCTGAAGACGGTGCTTAAAAAATCTTGGAAGAAACAGACATCCTAGAATAACTTATTTCTACTTTCTTCCAACATAAGCTGCCAGTTTTGACAAGTCTGGGATCCAAAAAGACAGTTCAGAAGAACCAGTAACGAACATTAGACTGCCAGGAGCCCATTTTATGACAGGGGGTTCATTTTCGGTGCTCAGCCAACTAGCCACCTGAAAAGACCAAAAATCAAGTGTTAAAATTAGGCTAGTGAAATATTCAGATCTTCTCTTTCATTTTGTATTCTACAGCAATTTAATGCGTATTGGTTTATATGCAATATTCCAAATTATATATGACTACATATGTATAGCTTTGCTTTAGGTTGTAAATATTATCAAACTTCTTATTGCCGAAAATAAAGGATTATGAAAATCTCAAATAAGATTACTAAATTATTTTTATTTTTTTGAAGAAAAGGTACTGTTTACAGAATTAGTGTGGGAAAGAAAATGTGGAAAGAATTAGTGAATCGTACTTCTTTGCCAGTGCGGGTGCTCCAAGCATAGACGCTGCCATCACCGGAACCTGCAAAGCAATAATCTGATTACTACGGGCTTAAAAGAAAATTAATAGGCACTTTTTTGTTCCTAAACTGTCTCGTCTTTATTAATTGATAATTGAATAATATTACGAGCTAGCAGTATTGACAACACAAGCTTTGATGATATGTGAGTGTCTACTTAGATTGCATACTCGTCATTCACCTCTTATAAAACTACCACCTCAAACTTGACACGTCAAAATTAAGTGGAAGACTATCAAAAACCATCCACAATGAGCATACACGTTCTCCATTCTGTGTAGATGTTCTACTTCTCAGCTTAAAAGCCAAGTAAAGATTGTAGAAGCATTTGTATTACCTGACATAACAAAGTTTCCTTCGGGACTAAAAGAGGCCTCCAGAGTGGAATAACTTGAAACTGGCTTAACATTATACGTCCACAGCTATACAAAAGCATAAAAGCTCCTTAGGAAGATGTGCAAAATATTTTTTAGAGTAAAATCATCATGAAAAATTTGAAGCGGTGCAAATACTCACAAGTGTGCCGCGGAAAGAATCGAGTACGTGAATACGGCCATCCCTAGTTGTCAAAAGCATAAGTCTACCATCATTACTGAATTTAACAACATTTGCATCGGATAGATCTCCACCAACAGAGAATATATCAAAAGGACCCTACAAGAGTTCAGTATTTTGAAGATCAACCTTTGCTTAAACTATAAATTTGATTTGTTTGAGCAAATGATAACCTTTTCATAATAGCGAGAATCAAACATTTTTATTGATCCTCCATACGCAACTGCAAAGGCAAGCCCTTGATCGTCATAAGCTGTAGCAGGTCTTCCTTGTACACGTAAAAGGCCCTAAATCAAGTAAGCATTAGCTCCGTCAGCATCTGTAAATATAAATACATACATACATCAAAAAGTGTATCAGGTGGACTATAAGACAACCTGACATTTATCAGCTCTTTGATCCCAAAGCAGAACAGTCCTATCAAGAGAGCCAGAGAGAAAACATTCTGCCCGAGCACATAAACTAAGAGAGACAACCCTAGAAGAAACAACAATGCAAAGCTTTAGTATATTAGTATGGTACAACAATGGCATGCAAGAAAAATGGTATATGATGAGAGACCCTGCCTGTCATGATGACCTCTAAAGTAGCGCAAGTATTTGTTGTCATGTAACGAGAGAAGCCGCAGAGATTCTGCAACATCAAAACCATTTAAGTATTGACACTAGTTGATTGTACACCTGCCTGTAACATTATGATATACATACCGTCCCATCCATTTTTTGAGGAGTATATAACGGTAGTGGGGTGCGAAGTGAAGGAAACCAGGTCAACCCCGTACTTTTTGCTATTAATGGTCTTCAAACAACTGCATATAAATCAAGCAAATTGCAACAACAGCAGACTAAGACTTTATATGATTATGCAGAATTGCAGATAAGTTCATTGATTATATGTTACACAACAGCAGACATTGTGATCCTCTAAGGTATATTCAATTTCTCCTTATTGTTTCAGCATATGTCCAAAAAGTTAAACTGAACATCCAGAGCAAATCTGGATGATATAAATGAGTGGCTAACATAAATTGAGAACATATAATCGATATGCAATGCATTTTGCTTAGGATCATTCACAACAAAGAGGTAACTAGCACCAAAATGACTCTTGGACGTGAGATGTCAAACAAAGACATACCTTGCATTAGTCACATCATAGAGCCGAATGGACTCATCATCACTAGCAGTCACCAAAAAATTTGATGTCCTGTGAAAATCCATTGAACTTATCCTACCACTCTGCAAAAAAAGAAAATTTGCTCAATGTACTGTACAGCACTACAACTTAGCAAGAACAATTGTAATGCAAACTTTATATGCACGAATCAACTTCAACTTATATCCCTACTAACTGCCAGGAAAAAAACAGGCAATGACATAGCAGTCATGATCAGGAAATGAAAATGACATTAAGCACCTTAAAAGCAATAACAAATTCCCAGTTGAGTCTCAATATAGCAACATAAAAGAAAAACACAAACCCACACATAGATACTTCACTTGCAAGACTAAATTAAAATGCGTTCATTGGGGAAGTTAGCAGCACCATTTGATGCACCAATAAGACATGAATAAATCAAATTATGAGATTCTACATGGATGAATGGACCCTCACTGCCAAAAACAGATATGTTATTCTCCTGAAATTAGAAACTAAAGTACGATGATATTTTCCATTAAGTCATACACATCGTTCCCCTTCATATGTCTATCACTGCCAAAAACAGATATGTTATTCTCCTGAAATTAGAAACTAAAGTACGATGATATTTTCCATTAAGTCATACACATTGTTCCCCTTCATATGTCTATCATGTTAGTTTTTGGGTTTACTGTAAAAAAACAGAGTTTTAAAGTTGAAACTAGCTGTTAAACACAGTTGCTGCTTCATTATCACACCTAAAAAAACATATTTATTGCTTGATAAAATCTTTCAGATATTGAGTTTTGAATTGGTAAAACAGCAGCAAATGGAAGTGAACTGCTGAAAGATATATACATGTCCTTCACCTTTAAATTACCCGGTAAGCCTAAAATTGCCTGATATAAAGTATTCTACCAACAACATTATCTGCATTTTCAAATAAATAGAGCTTATACAAAAAACAAGTTACCAAATACGTATTCTACTACATTAACCAAATAAACACATCCGATTCTCCAATGTACTCAAGTCGCCTCATGGCCTCAGCTAACCTCCACATTTCTTAATCAATCGCTAACCAGTATACAAAACAAAAACAGCAAAAGGAATCCTGTTTACATCAGGAAACAAAGACACTGTGGAAACAAATTTTTCAATACATCAAAAGGTGAAATCGCATACGAAGACTTCCTAGTTCCTTCCCCAAACCCCGAAACCCTTCATGAACTAGTAACACCGTAATTTGAACCAAAGTCTACTTAGGGGGTGCTTATTTTCCACTTAATGGGTTACATGGGGCCATGTCTTAACCTACAAGCCTGCACGATGTTGTTTCTTTATGAGTTAGATCTAAAAGAGGGCCTGAGGGTGGAAGGGGTAAAAAAATCTTGTCCTCCGAAACCAGAGGCAAACTCTTTACAAATATGCCCCTGTTCCCCCTTAAAACCTCTATTCTTTCACAGATTCTAGCATCCTCCCAATCCAAAATCAAACACGTCTCTAGACTCCTATATGGCTTCCATCATCAAGTCGCCACATTCTAATTGCAAGGGTGTTTATGATAACCTATTTATTTTCAATTATCTACTATGCAGATTGGCCGTTTGGAGTACTTGAATAATCCAAACTGCTTCTCCTGATCTGCTACTGCCTATTGGGAGTTTTATATTCCGAGCTACTTACTAAAAGGTTCTTTATTTGAGACAACTTCAAATCAAACACGACGGCCATAACTAGTTACTCGTGACCTATATATCTCACATTGATAATACTAATAATACACTAACTGAAAAACACAAATTTTTTGGCGGGTATTTTGCTGACTAACAAAAAAAAGATATGTGATGATTTTTTGTACTACTTGAAAGATAAATCATACTCCGTAATAAAAGTTATGAAAAATGTAAAAAAAATATATACATAATCGCGAAAAGCGAGGCCGACTTCCATGCTTTGAATAATCTCTTCAGTAAGCTCCAGTGATACCTTATCTTCTCCATCTGTTGTTGTTAATCCACCACCTTACACATAAACAAGATCAATTCAGTAATCAACAATACAATTACATCACTATTTTAGGACTTTGATTGATTTCATTACTAACCTGCCATTGATAGACTGGATTTTGTGAAATTAGGTTTTGGAGGGACTTTTATTCGCCGGAGGAGATGGTGGTGTTTAGACGTTACTCTTTTATGGGTTTGGGCCTCGTGTCTGGACTTGTTTAAATGCTAGTTTTACAAATACTACTTAAAATTGTTAGATATGTTAGTTGATCCAAGAGTTAGAGCATGGGGTGTGGGTTGTGTCGAGCCTCGCCACTTCCTACATGGCATCTCGCCATTTCACGTTGATGCTCGCCATGACACCAGCAGCCTTCGCCACTTTGGTTCTCGCCACCCTAACGACATGCAAGATGACAAAACACTTTATCAGTTAAATCGTTTCTTTTGTGTTTGTGTTTGTGTTTGTGAGGGTGGGTGGGGGCCCAAATGAAGAGAAGTGAGTAAGTTGTGATTGGGAGGTATTTTTTAGTTAGTGTGTTGGAGTGATGTGGCACACGTGGGGCCCAAATGAAGAGAAGTGGGCAACCCACGACACCCCTTGCTCTAAAGCCTACAAATGAGGCTCGGTTCATCTACATCTAATACTATTTCGTAATTCGAACAGTAAAATCGCGAAAGCTCGGATTAAATTAGAAAACTAAATAGACTTTAAAACAATAAATACATAACTTTTTGATGAAGAAATCTGCAGCACGCGAAAACAATTCTTCAAGCAACAACAAAGATAAATAAAAGCAGTAACAAGCGAATAACATATTTGGTGATGAAGATATCCGACAGTAACAAGCGGAGACAAATCTTCATCTGCAGTAGCAACAAAATCCAAAAATAAATAAATAAAATCAAAGCATAGACTTTTTTTTTTTTTTTTCCTTTCTTTTGAAACAGGATACATGGTGGCGGCTAGGGTTTGACAGAGAGACATAGAGGAGGCGGCTCAGTTAAGCTACCTAGGTCTGAGGATCAGACCCGCTCTGATACCATATTAGATGATAAAAACCCCCTTATGAGATATTATATTATTGATACGGTATTTATAATGCAACTACATAGAACATACTAGAAACCCTAAAAACCGTAATGGACCCAAAACCCACAACCGGGCTCGGGCCATCTACATCTAATATTGTAAGATAGCAAATAGTTTTATTAATTAAGTCAATTACATATGAGAAACCTATTTATACTAAATACATAGCTTTGATAATAAGCAACCAAACGCTAAACCTAATGGGAGACTTTCAAACCGACAAATTAGAACATATGATGAAAGCGCCTTTTTATTTTCTTCTATCATCTTCTTTGTTGATTGTTTAAACCAAACCATAATTGTATTTGATAACACATTGCTTGCGACTTCATTTTTTGCGTGACATTTTTTTTACGTCATGGATTGCTTTGCCTTTAGGTAGGGGCGGCAAATTGGCGACCAACTATTTGCGAAAAATGCCAATGATTTTCAACAACGAAAATAATTTGATGAAGAAGGAAAATAATATGATTGGTTGAACTCAACGCACATATTTTGTGTGTTTTGATGGCTAGGGTTTAGGGTGTATGCATGAAAAACCAAATCCTAATAAAAATAAAAATAAAGCGAAAATAACTATGATCCCTCCAAATCACCGACGAGTAGCCGATGACCGAAGGATAGCAAATTTTGTAGGTGGATCTTACCTAAAGCTCGGATTCCATGTAAGATCGGCAAATAGTTTTATTGATTGAATGAATTACCTATACTAAATACATAACTTTGATAATAAGCAACCAAACCTTAAACCTAATGGGCGTAAACTACTATTAGGTTTGGGCCAACTAACATATCTAACGAAATAGCGTTGGAATATAAACATCGCCGCTAGTTTCACCAAAAACACCTAGAAGCTTAAGAGTCTTTGTTCAAGGTTATTTACTTGATTCATAGGCCTATGAAAACAAATTTGATAAGTTAATAAGCTTAATTTTAGAGGCTTATCAACTTTTACATCTTGAGCTGATAAGCCTATAAGCTCCAAAAATTAAGCTTATTGGCTTATCAATAGTTCAATAAACCGACAAATAAACATAAAAACCAACAGTTGGGTTATAGGAATTGTTTGACGCGCGTTTTATGAGAGATTAAATTTTTATACAAGTTTTATCTTTAGCTCATGTGTCCTGTACAAACTCATTTTAGGCATGAACATCCTGCACATTACAATTTACTAGCAGGGTACCCGCGCGATGCGGCGACAAGTACCCTGTGACTATATTTTCTGACAATGTAATGTTATGCGGCCATACTTTTATTACAATTAAATTACAAATAACAATAGCTTTAGTTATGACCGTGGAAATAATTCATCTCCTGTTAACCGAAGCTACCACAAACAAAATCTTGATTCTTTCCTTCAGCACAATCACCCTTCGTTAAATTTGGAGCTGACCGACCCAGTTCAACCCTCATGTTGCAATGGTGGCGACTTGGTCGGCGCAACGACGACCGAACCAGTCGACCGACCACTGCGGGCAACCTAATGACTTTATTTTTAAATGCTTGGCTTAGTAGTTTGATTAGATTGTACATTGTGGTTAAATGGTTGTATATTTTAGTGAAGGGGTAAATTAAATAGTGTATTAATTGTATGTGTTGAATAGTTTTTTTAGTTGTATTTGTGCTTCAAATAGTTTGTACATTGTGTTTTATAAATTATACTTTTTATCAAATGTGTGTTTTAAATATGACATTAATTACAAATGTTGACCAGTCAATATGTGTAGGTGTTTATGCATAAAGTAATTGTACATATAGCTTAAGTAGTTGTATTTGCTTAAAATTTATATATGAAAATCTTAAAAAATTATAAGAGAGAGGGTCATCCCTCCATTATAAGTAGTATAGATTAACTTTTTTCAGTCAATATTATGAGCGAAGTATACAATACTTAGAAGTGCTTCCTTATACTTTATCCATTAGTTTACTTCAAGAAATTTTTAGTCATAAACAAAATCTTAAAGATAACTATTATCTAGAGGAATTTTCTTTTGCTTACTCTTGTTTTGGTGCTTACCAAGGGATAAATCTTCACCATTCATCTAGTTTGATCTAATGGTGGGGATTAACATAAGATTTAATTGATAAACCTAAGTCCATATTTTTTTTATTGTCTTTTTGTTTGTTTTTTCTTCACTTCTTTTTGTCTTTTTATTTTTCTTCACTTTTTTTTGTTTTTTTTCTTTTTCTAATTCACGTTTTTATTTATTAACTTTTTTTTTCCACGTTTTTAACGTTTTTTTAATTCGCGTTTTTTTTTCTTCGCTTTCATACGTTTTCGTCTGTTTTCATACATTTTCATACGTTTTCATTTATTTTCGTCCATTTTTATACGTTTTCGTCCATTTTCATACGTTTTTGTCCGTTTTCATACGTTTTTGTTTGTTTTCTTACGTTTTCGTCCATTATTCATACGTTTCGTCCATTTTCGTCCGCTTTCACATGTTTCGTCCGTTTTCATTTGGTTTCTTCGTTTCGCTCATTTTCGACGTGTTTTACGCTTTCATACGTTTTCGTCCGCTTTCATATGTATTCGTCCGCTTTTTACGCTTTCATCTGCTTTCTTACGTTTTCATATGTTTGACTATCACAAGTGATATTCGTGATATTCGAATATCATTTGTGATATTTTGAATATCGCTTGTGATTTTCCGAATATCACTTTGTGATATTCGAATATCACTGTGATTTTGAATAACTACTAACTACCACACTTTTATTGCTAATTTTTCGTGTATCTCATTCTCATTTTGGAGGAGAATTTGATATCACCGGTGACATCACAGATATGTCGACTTCTTCTATTTTGTTGAATCATGTGTGATATCACGGATGATATCACTTGTGATATCACAAATGATATCACTGTGAAATCACCGTGATATCACGGATGATATCACTGTGAAATCACCGCGATATCACGCGATACCACACGTGATATCACATGTGATGTAACATGTGTTTGAGCTTCTTCAGTTTGTTTATGAAGATGTTGTGCTTTGTTTAACCATAGCTTCTTCACTGATCAACCATAGATATTTTCAAATCCCGTTCCTATTGAAATACTCACAATGTATCCATTAAATAGACGAATTCAATCACAACTTAAATAATAATAATAAAAAGTACACTAAATAACTATGTGTTTAAAGCAAAATCAACTTGTTTAAGTTGTTTAATCTAAATGTAAACAAATGAAAACAGACGAATACGTATGAAAGCATAAAAACACGTCTAAAAACAGATGAAAACGTATGAAAATGAAAGAAAACTGATGAAAATGGACGAAAAAGTATGAAAACGGGCGAAAACAGACAAAAACGAACCAAAACAGATGAAAACGTATGAAAACAGACGAAAACGTATAAAGGCGAAGAAAAAAACGCGATTTAAAAAAAACGTGAATTGAAAAATAAATAAAAGAAACGAATTAAAAAAAATGTGAACTAAATAAAATAAAAAAAACGTGAATTTAAAAATAAAAGACAAAAAGAAAATATTTGAATAAAAAAGAAAGACAAAAAGATAAGAAAAAAAACATTGGACTTAGGTTTACCTTTTAAATCTTAGGTTAATCCTCATCATTAGATCAAACTAGATGAATAGTAAAGATTTATCATTTGGTAAACATGAATTTGTTGGTAAGCAAAATAAAGTTTCTCATGTTATCTAACTTATTGGAATATGGACACCTACGTGATCAAACAAATGTGATAATTATTCATTCATTTATTCATTGTGTATTAATCTAGTTTGTAATTTTTAAAGCATTGTAATAGAGTCTTCTTCTCATTTTGGATGTTCACTTTATAATTTTTTTTTTTTTTTTCAAACTTTTCATTTTAATTGTCCATAATATTTTGATAAGATGCCCATAAACACTTAACAGTACATGAGATAAAAGAATACGACAGACAATATTATATTGATATTCCAAGTTCAAAACAAAACTTGGGTTTAGGTGACAATTTTAGACTTAGAAGCCTCACTTGACGAATAATTATCTCTTGATTACCCTTTACTTTTTGAGAAAATCCCACTAAGTAATGGAATTAGAGTTTTCTTTTTAGCTTTCTTGTTCTTGAAGGATAAGGCACTCTTCTCTTGCATTTTTGGTACTTCAACAACTACTTTGGTTGGAGGGAGACTTTGAAGCTTAACTAAATCAGCTTGTTTTAGTTCAAACATATTCTTATCGTTTGGTTCGTTCTTGTCTTCAACCAGTGGCTTCATTGGAGTTGGTTTCGGGTTTTCAATGCATTTGATCTCTTCTACCTCGGGGTAAATAGGTGAGTAATCACTTGAATTGGGTCCTCTTGCCGACTTTAGTTGGTTGAGTTCCGACTTTGTCTCTTCAAGTTGTTGTGTGAGCGACTTAAGGTAGTAAGCCATTATTTTTCGCTCGTGTTTAGACTTTTCTCCGGTTTTCTCATCTTCATGTGCAACTTTCGTTACGTGTTGCTTGATTTCCTTATCTAGGGCTCCCGCCTATCAAAAAGAGTATGTATGTTAATATATCGATCCCATATACCACATATATATAGTAAAAAATATAGTTTCTTTATACCAAAAATAACTGTATATTGTACTATCAACCATTTTTCGCGCATCACCTTATGTCATAACATAAAATAGGTAATCAATCAATAGATGGTTGAAGCATTGAAATATAAGGAGAATATATATAATGAACTTTGCATGACAAATCATGACAAAAATCATGTTGCATGACAATATATAGTACTGGTCATGACAGCTTAATCGAATGCATGACAAAATCATTTTGCACAATTTTAAGTACAGAAACAAATATAAACAACTTGTTTAGTTTAGACAGAAAACATATAACCTCCTTGAGCCTGTGTCCATAAACCTCGTTGGCTAGAACTTTTTCTCCAAACAACATAACAGCTTCTTTTACCGACTTGAAAGGTTGTCGGCTATCAATTTGCACCCTCCCCCTCACCACCAATCCTTCCTCCATCTCCACCTTCTCGAAACAAAAATTTATGAAAATTAAGACCCTAAAACCACATGCATGCAACGAATACACACACTACAAAGGGTGTTTGATGAATTAATAGAAATGTAGAACATTTATAAGGGGATATAATGTTAAAACTATGCACATTTCTTGGCTTCCACTTCACTAGAATTCTGTTAATTGAAGTTGATGTTTTTTGTTTTGGTGGTTGCACCATCTTATTCCTTTTAATCATTTTTTTTAATGATGTGTTACATGTATATGGCAATAACTAAATTCTAATTCATCGATAGGTGATATCAAATCAACCCTAATTAGTATGTGTCCCACCAACATGGGTCCTTTGGTCCATTCCTTCTGATCGTTTTTCTTTTAATAAAGGTACTTTATCTTTTAACATAGGAGTAACTGCACTGCACATAGCTATGAAATTTTATAACGGTAAATAGTTATACTGACGTTACAGTAATTATATGTTCCGTGTAACATTTATCCATATAACATAAAATAATCAAAATTCAATTGAAAATTGTTATAACATGCGACACTTCAACCAAGATTGGGATTTGAATTGAGAATTAGATAATTCTGTAATGTAAAAGAAAAAAAATGATGCGATAGTTAAAACAGAAAAGCAAAACGAGAAAATACTACAATTTACCTTGATCTTATCTTTGGTGTAAGTTTTTTCCAACAATAGCATCAGCTTTAATTGGGTCACTCATTTTCGACATATTCACACAACCACAAAATAAGAAAAATGATAGAAGATGAATCTATCTATTTTATTTAATAAAACACAGTTTTTGTCATAACTCTTAATTAATTTTTTTCAAATATAACTTTAACTCTCCTTTTGACAAGTGGCAGTCTAGATTTTTGAATTAGCATTTAAGTTCTTATGTTAAAAAATACTCAAAAAAATACCTTTTGAATCCGAATTATGAAAAACACCCTTCTTCAATAGTTCAATGTACATATAAATAGCCGGTCAAACCTACCTTTTGAGTCTTCCATCTATGAAGTATATAATTTGAATATGGCGTTTAGAATTTGTGTTTGAAACTCATCTCAAACATAACTTTGGAAAGGATTAGTTATCAGAATGTTTGAAAATGTACCCCCAGTCACTCCCGTATTTGCTTTGTTATTCAAATCGATTTTTAAAACACATATCAAAAAATTTCTTTGTTGACAATCTACAAATCTCTTCTAAGAATACATGTAGAGAGGACTGTGTTATTGGTACTTATAAAAGCCACGGTTCTTTACGACAACGAAAGAGTGCCGATAGTTTTTAACAAATTTGACATTACTTAGAACTAAAATCCATAAGTTATGTCTTTGATTTTGGGAGTTTGTTGAAATATAATATATTTCATAAGTCATTGCCTTATATATGGAACATGTTTTCTTCATTTGATTTCAAATTGGCTAAATGTTTATTTGTGCATGCTATGTAGTATGTATTAGCAAACATTTTTAAGTTTGTTGTTGAAAATTTGAAATGTTCATGTCTACAACCAAGACAATTTGTAGGTAGCTGATCTGATCGACTTCACACATGCGGATTTTGGATTTTTTTTCTTTGTTATATAATACATGATATTTTAGATGTATTTTTTTTTGTTTTACTATGGATGAGACAATATCATCATACATTCAAAGTATATTTTAAGATAAGGTAAAATGCGTGGTTTAATCTTGAAGAGTCTGAATGTGCAAGAACTTTCGAAACAAAACACAAAAATTAGTATATTCATGTAAACTAATGTAATCGTGTAAATGTTTCATATATTATTCATAAAAGAGATCGGATACATATATAGTGATACTAAGTTATTCTAAAATCAAGGCTTGAGCCCAATACAAAATATCACCTAAAACTCCTTCGCATTGAGCGACTAAATCATGAAAGCTTCGGATCGGATTAAAAGCTAATAACATTAAATTCATAATAAATTGTTGATGTGGACATCCGATAGCGGAGATTGATCTTCAAAAGAAAGTAACTCATAAACCTACATAAACCAAAGGTGTTTTTTTTTTTTTTTTTTTTTTTCATACGGAATAACCCAAAGTATCATTTTTCGGATAACCCAAAGTATCATTTTTTCGGATAACCCAAAGTATCAATTTTTATTTTTCATATGGGATAACCCAAAGTACCATTTTTTGCGGATAACCCAAAGTATCCTCTTTTGCATACGTGATAAACCAAAGTATCTCGAACCAGAATAAACCAAAGTATCCGGCCAGAGAATAAACCAAATTATCCTCTACCAAATGGAAAACAAAACTAAAAAGTAAATAAAGAAATTCTTATGACGAAGCAAATAGAAATTCTACTTTTTATTCCTTAACCGTGTAAATGTTTCATATATTATTCATAATAGAGATCGGGTACATATACAGTGATACTAAGATTATTTTAAAATTCGGGCTTGAGCCCAATACAAAATATCACCTAACAATTCAGACATAAACTGAGATTGTGTATAAGAATTTACTTTCCTTCCAACCGAAGAGTTGAAAAGTTAAAATAACAAGCTATATACCTTTGATTTCAGAGAAAATTACCAAATTAAGCAAAAAAACACCCTTGATTCAAGACTTGTGTCTTTTTTTTTTTTTTTTCTCATTTTGGTCATGCTCAACTGCTAAACTACTAAACTTCACATATTTTAATGACACGTGTCATGCTCAACTGCTCGACTCCACCTATAGTGGGCCAAAGGTGTTTAAAAAAGTACAAGGCAGGGACACCTGTCACTAAATGAGTTGTGTCGAACAGTTAAGCATTTGAACATGACCAAAATGAGAAAAAAGGTGCAAAAAGTGACCAAATCTTAAACCAAATGTGTTCTTTTGGCTTAGTTTGGTAATTTCCTCTTGACCGAAAGTAGCAAACATCTTAGGCTGCCCATAATAGTCGGTCGATCATGTGGGTTGCCACCATTATGATGTTGTTGATCTAAAAGTCCTTTAAAAAAGAAGAAGATGTCATTGAAATATATGCATAAATCATTTATAATTACCGGCCTTTAATCTTCCTTTTTGCATCTATTTTGGTTCTTACATATTTTCAGACTTGTACCTAAGTGATGAGGAAAAAAAGTAATAAAGATAATTATTTAACACAAACATGGTAGACTCGTGAATATCACAAAAAACATTGTTTGCAGAGAAATACTAGAAAATATGTGATCATAGGTAACCAAACTTACCCGACATTGTTACATATAGACTATTACTTTATGATCAAACTAATTAATTAAAAAATTATAAATTAAATAGACATATGCCAATATGTGGCAAGGAACTTTATAGGTAGATATGGTTATTAAAGCTCAGCGCAAGTTCTCGACAATTGAAGCAACATATCCTTGTGTTTACGAAACAAATACAAGTTCATCAACATTAAAACTACAAAGTGTGTTAATGCAACTTTATATTCTCTTTGAGTTATTTGATTATTTGATTGATTACACATACCTTTCATTTGCACAATTTTATTTTTTTAAATGCGTATACTCATTGTTTTTTTTTATCGGCTTATTGAAATATATAAATAATATCTATTTTTTATGTTTTTTTTTAAATACCCGTGAATTTCACGGGTCTTTTAGCTAGTATGTTATGTAATAGAGATTGTGAAGGCTAAATGGTAGGTAATAAATGTATTGTACTATTGTTGATTGAAAATAAAAGTTGTAGACCATTAACCTATAAATTTAAAACTTTAGACGTATAACTTGTTTGAGAATGAATAATGTAAAGGATTTAAAAAGATAGAATAAATAAGTCAACATAAAATTATAATGAGTAATATTGATATGTAAAAATATGTAGGAAATAAAAGGTAAGTAAACATGAAATTTTGTAAGATAATTATTAATTAGGAATAAGGGTTTAGTACTAATTTCACATTTCTCAATTTGAGAGCTAGTAAAATTATTTTTTTACACATAGTAAAGATAGGTAAGATAAATATAAGTCACAAATTTTCTGAAGATTAAACGGGTAATTCATGGGCATTCATTTTTTTCATCAAAACAGTTTAACCTATTTTCACCTTAAAAAAAAAATAAATAAATAAAAAATTAAAAAAAAAATCTTGCAAATGGTAAATCGTTAAGCGACAAAAAATACATTATCGCGACAAGAATGTCTCTATCTTTTAGTAGACGTGCACTTTAATATGTTTTTTATGAACTCTTTTTTCGAGCTTTTTTTGTGTTTAAATTTTAGCCCTGAAAAATCATATGTGATATAAATTCACTTATGATTTGTAATTTAAAAGGCACATGTGATCTCACAAATCACATGTGAAATTGTAAAATCACATGTGATTTGTTAT
Source organism: Chrysanthemum lavandulifolium (assembly GCA_022545495.1). NCBI lineage: Eukaryota > Viridiplantae > Streptophyta > Magnoliopsida > Asterales > Asteraceae > Chrysanthemum > Chrysanthemum lavandulifolium. Next base: position 127,946,135 of record CM040245.1, read on the forward strand.
TTTAAAAATCACATGTAATTTCACAAATCATACGCGAGTTTTAAAATAACATATCAACTATAACTTTACAAATCACATATGATTTTCAGGACGGAAATTACAATACTCACAAAAAACAACTCGAAAAAAAAAATCATCAAAAGTATATAAAAATGTCCCTTTATAGAAAGATGATTTAGAGGGTGTTTGGGGTTGCGTTTATGGAGGGATTATCTGATTATCTCTGTTTCAAAATGCAATAATCTAGTACGAGGTGTTAGGATGAGATTAGTTAAAAATCGATTACTTGCGTTTCCATGGCTCTAAAACGCATATGTGAAAAAGCAGGTGGTGACCTGCTTTTTGAAAACGTGATTTTCTACTTTGGTCGAAATTATATCTTGTTGTCTTGATGATTTTTTTGTATTTGTTGCTCTTGCCTTTCTTGATTATTTGTTTTTGGTTGTGCTCTCTTCGTTAGAAAATACTCCACAAATGTTTTTGAGATACTGATGTGTGAAATATGGGTGTTCATCGGTTCGGTTATTGGGTTGTTCGGTTTAATCGTTAAATTATTTTCTTGGGTAAAATGGAAAATCGAACCGAACCGAATTCAAATTTGGTTAAACTGAACCGAATAACCCAAAATACTTAATTTTAGTTATTTATATAGATTTTTAGCAAAAACAAATAATTTCAAACTTAAAAAATATTATATTTATACTATGAAAGAGTGTTAATTATCATTTTATGTATATAAATATATACAAAATATATATTTATATTAATTCGATTTTCGGTTAAATTGCCAAAACCATATCCAAATCGAAAATTGAATATTTAATTCAGTTCAATTCGGGTTTGACAAATTCGGTTCGGTTACAAATTTGGTTTAGTTTTTTTCGGTTTGGTTCAGTTTTCGGTTATCGTGAGTATTACCCGAATTCTGAACACCCCTAGTGTGAAAGACAAAGTCACAAAGAGGCGAAAGTGACTAGTATTTTTATACATAACCCTAAATTTTGATTTGAAGCCCAATAAGACTATACATTCTTTTTCCTTTCACAAACCTTTATGTGAAAAACTAGAAGGGGGGTTGAATAGTTTACCGATTAAAAACTTTGTTTGAAACTTATTGAAAGATCAATTGATATTGATCTTAGATATGTTAGTGAATAATAATCAACAATATATAAAGAGTAGATAAGGAAAGAAACAATCAAACCACAACAAGTTGTTTATAGTGGTTCGGTCTACAAGGACTCTTTTTCCTTGCCCTACTCCACTCCCCGAGTCTCACACTCGAGAGTTTAACTTCACTAGTCAACAAGGTCCTTTCACCGGCGGAGAAACCTTTACACTTCGCTTACACACTATTTCCGACACTAAGCTAAATGTCGAGTTCTTTTCAAGGGTACAACCACTCCCACACACAATGTATTTTAAGGACTAAAATACTAACCACTCACACTCACAAAATTATGATGGTTTGGTACAACAATGATGTATGAATCAACACAAGATCATACAACAACAAACAAACAAGACTTCCAACTTCTTGTTGAAGCTTGAATGTGTCACGATCTTCTTTGCTACAAAAGAGATCACTAATATGATATGAAACTGAGTTAGAAATGTTAGAGAGAAGGAATGTATAAGAATATGATAGGAAGGTATAAAAAACAACTTGGTTTGGCTTTGCTATTTTTAGCCAAAATGATCAGCAGGCACCACGGACCACGGAACCCTTAAAAGGGTTCCACCCGTGTATTATTTTGGTGCCGCCGAGGTCTGACAGCAAGATCACAAAATCTTACCAAAGTCAACCATATCTATCCAAGATTGTGTAAGATATGTAGAGTCTAAATCTACACAAAGTATCTAGTAAAATCTTCTAAGGATTTCAATGATGCACTACATGATGTCATGTGTTTTTTTTTCTATTTTTAGAAATATGTAAAAATAAAAATACATATGTAATGTTTTGTTTTAAGAAACCAAAAACATTCTTGAACTAAAAATACTAACATACATTATGGTTTAGAGTCATATCAAAATATGATTAATCACAATGTAAATACTTGAGTGATGAAGATATTATTTGAAAAGCTTGATTTAATATCTATTAAACTTGACAAGCTTTAAGCTTTATAAAAATTAAATTTACTTTTGTCATTAACAAAACTTAGGTAAAGATAAAAAATATAAATAATGTTTAATGACGATATTTGTATTAACAATCTCCCCCTTTTTGTTGAGGACAAAACATAAATTTTATTTTTATAAAAGATGTAGAGATTGTACAAGATTTATAAAAATATTATTTTTAGAACTTGAAATATAAAGATGATAATGCAAGTATGTCCAATTTAGACATGATGTTGACTTTTTCAGAAAGTCAATGTATGCGATTGACTTTTATCGAAAGTCAAAGTCTTCATTAGTTGAATATGATGTTTGACTTTTCGAAAGTCAAAGTATGCGATTGACTTTTTCGTAAAGTCAAATATAACCAAGTTCTATATATTTCTCCCTTTTGTCTCAACAAAAGAAGATGCGAGGCGGAATGTGTAATGAGCCGAGCCATTATCTCCCTCGACCAATGCTCCCCTAAATTGGGTGCCAAGAGAAAGATACATGGATTGTGAAAAACTACAAAAAACATTGTTAGTAATAAGCATCATCATAATCATTTCCAAACACAATGTAACAATCCACAACCATATAAAAAACATCATTCATTTGTTAAAAATTTTCATGATTTAAGAATCATGAAAAGGGAACACAATGAAGTGTTAGCACAGTAATAAAATCCTAGAAAATAAAAATAAAAAAATACAAGAAAAATCCTAGAAAAATAAAAATGCTTAAAGAAAATAAGTTAAGACCCTCCTATTAAGGCGGTGGATGAGCAAGAGCATTGATGCGCTCTAGGGTGTGATTGAGGATGAACCTCATTTCGTCTTGAAGCTCATGGACCATCACCCGGGTCCTTTCGGTTATTTGGGCGGTACACTCACAATTGGAGCAACCATGTCTAGGGGGTAGTATGGTTCATGGTTTTGAGATGGTGGAATGGTGGAGGTGTTGGTGTTGGTGTTTGGAGTGGTGATTATGGAGGCTAGCAAGGCACTTTGCATTTGGATAGCATCACTAAGATGAGAATCCACCATATTTGAGAATTGGTGGAGATGATGGAGTTTGGCTTGAATCTCTCTTTGGTGGGGTGATCTTCCCACATGGATTCCTCAATGTCCTCTATATGAGGAGACATTGATGTAGGAAGAGGTTGATCCCCATACAAAGGACCATGGATTTCCTTGTGAATGAGATGGAAAAGAAGAGGTTTTGGCCCTAACGGGGCGTTTGGGTCAAATGATGGACGTGGAGACTCATGAGCTATTCGCTCAATAGTACCAAAAGATGGTAGTGGTGGTGGATGATTAGGCCTAGGAGGCAAGTCCTCCAAGTCTTCCAAAAATGGATTTGGAGATGTAGGTGGTGTAGAGAATAACTCTAGTGGGATGAGTGTTGGAGATTTTGGATGTGATGGTGATTTTGATGTTTGGATGGGAGCATGTGGTGGTGAGCTAGGAGTCTTTGTTGGTGTTGGAGTAGTGATAGTGATAGGTGATTGTGGAGGTGGTGTATGGGTAGCCAAAGTGAGAGTGGTCTCATCTCTTATGGGTGAGGAGATGGTTAATGGAGAAGACTCGAAAGAAGAGCTTATGTTGACAAAGCAACAAGGTATTACGCTCATTCTAGCGATTCTTTTGCAACACTTGGTTGATGGTGCAGATTTAGTCATTTTGACTTAAGCTTTTGCTAGTAGATGATGAGAATTGAGAAGGTGTGAAGATGATCATGGTAAAAGCTCTTAATTTATAGGATTGAAAAATTATGGAGAAATGTGTTTGATTTGATGTTAAACCATAGAAGAGATGAGGTTCCTAATGATTTTGAAGTGGTTTTAATGCTAGTCATATCACCCAAGTCAATCCATACAAGAAGGATGGAGTGAAGAGACAAAGATTTGTAATAAATGAGTTCTAATGATTGTGGGATCTTTTAGAATCAGATCACCCACGGATTGCAAGGAACCAAATTTTGTGTTCCTTCCTTTATGCAAAAGGGCTCCTTGGGTGGATTTTTGAAATTTTTGAATTTTGGTGAGAAATGGATATCCTATATGCCTAAGTGTGTTACACTAGTTCTAATATGGGTAAGAACTAGTTAAGATTAACCTAGAAGTAATGTATGGTAATTTGGAATGTTAAACTAAGCGGAATTTAGAAAATTACCTGTAGGAATTACAGCAGTAACCAAAAAATGGTGCCACCGGTCCGCTGTCATGTGCATGGCGGTACCAAAATGCTTAACAGACGGTACCAAATTTTTGGTGCCATCTGATCCGTGGATACTAGAAAAGTTCACAGAACAGTTTTTTAGGTGTCGAGGAGTTTTCCGAAACCTGAAATTTTGCTTAAAACATGTGACATTAATCATTTCTAGTTAGCAAAGGTCAATAACACATATACAAACATGGTGGAGCATAGACTTTGACCAAGGGCTAAGGATTTTCACATAAAAGTGAAAATGGGTAAAATTTGATAACACACTTGTGCTATCCCCCTGCATGAAATGGTTATCATACAACATTGTTTTAAGTCATATTATCATCCTACAAATTAAAAACAACCAAATTGTATCGTACATCAAAGTTATTGTCTTGTTCCAAACGCTCCTTCAAGTGAACCTCACTTATCCAACTTCTTGTATATCTTATTCATCATCCTACCAAGGCACTTGAACATCCCCTTGGTTTACTTGAACTCTGCCGATTCATTCTCAATCTCGGGGAGAGATGCATAATACTTATGAGGTGGAAATCAGAGCTATTTGATGATGATGATGATGGAGTTGGAGGTTTTGCTCTTTTGCCTTTAGTCTTAGCCACTCGCTCGTTACTCAAGGGCACAACAATGTGAGGGATGAGAGCATAGTCAAGCTTCAACCCTTTTGGGCTTGGTGGAATGGGTGCAAAGGCTCTATAGATATGGGTGAGAAGCATCCCGTAAGGAAGAGCGACCGATCCTTGAGTTGGAATGTCAATCATTCTCCTAGCAATGTAGTAGTCTAAATTGAATGGTTGACGGGTGGACAAGTTGTAGAGCATGTGACAAAGGCAAGCATTGATATGGTCCCTATTTCCTATAATGCTAATGACATTAGCTCTAAGGAGTTCCTCCCTTTTCTTAAATTCGGGCTGAAGTTCATTGAGCTCCATTCCATATGGATCTCGGTTCACCTCCTTTTCCTTTCGGGTGACACGGGTTGGAGCAACCCTTGCATTAAAAAGGTGCTCACGGATGACATCCTTATCCGCTAAAGGAGTTTGGTAGGGAAGAGAGCGGTCATTGATTGCATCAAGGATAGTGAGTGACCACTTATCCGAGTAGACACATGTCCCTCGGTTGGGAATTCCTAGCACTTGAGCAAATTGGCTTAAGGAGATGGTGTAGTCGTTTTGATTGATCCTAAACCTAAGGCCAAATTCATCATCTTCATCAATGAAACCGGTAACACTAGCATAGAATTCTAACACGAACCTATGACAAATGGGTTCATCGATGTCAAGGAGACAATCGAATTAAATGGTGGCTAGTTCTTGACGGAGATTGGTTCCGTCGACAAAGGAGGAGTGAATGGTTCTACCCTCATGGAAGTATCTTTGCTCAAGACTCTTAAATATTTCGACTTGTTCTTTGGAAAGGCCCTTGGTTTTGTAATGTTTGGGAATGTAGCTAAGAGTATCCTTGTGATCATAGAATCTTGCGGCTACCATGGTTATTCCTATAAGCAAGAATTTACATGTTAATAATGAGAACAAACTTAGCATTTTGGTTCTAGTGTGTGCCTATATGAAAACGATTTGGAGTTGCGGTTATCTCGACTCATTTTATGCATAAAATGGTTTTTAGTGGGAGTGTTTGGCAAAAGGCATGAGATAACCCAAACGCCCCTAATTCAATGTGGCTTCATTTGAATATACCCGGGAATACATATTAGTTATGCATTACCTTTAGTACTCAAAAGCATGCAAGTGATGAAAATTTTACGTTTCTATTTGTATTAACAATGAAAAATTGTTTTCCTACAAGTGAGAAGCTTTTCAAATTTTTTGACATGGAGTGTTTGGTTATTTTGAAAAAAAAACCTTATAGTCATTATCTTTTGATTAGTGGGAAACATGATTTGTTTATGCAATGTGACAATGTAGTACCTAATTTCAATGACTAGTTATGCAATTTGCCAATTGAATCCATGTTTTGTACAAGGATATACATAATCCCCATGTAATGATTTTGTGCCCAAATTGGAATCCTAGACTCAGAATTAAGAGATGAAATGTAGTTAGGATACTTACAATGATGTTATCTTCAGTGATTAGTAGGTGAGAAAATGTCAACAATGAGTTAGGTCTAATGTTGAAACGTTTTGGTAAAGTAGGTTGTGAGGAAGAAGATGTTTTGTAGGTCGTATTTTTTCATCGTTGTCACTGACGGACCAGACGGCACCAAATAAATGGTTCCGTCTTTGTTGTCGTTTGGTGCCGTGGGAACAGTAGCAGGTTTAAACAAATTTGTTTTGTTTTGTTTGTTCTACGGTTTAGACTATGTTTTACCTACATGTTTGGTTCCATTAACCCCAAACCAAGTCTAAGAAGATTAAATGGTTCTCGTTTGAGAGGCTTAGTTAGAATGTCGGCAATGTTGTCTTCGGAGGATACTTTCTCAATTGAGATGTTTCCTTTTTGAACATTGTCGCGAAGAAAGTGATGACGGATTTCAATATGCTTCGTACGAGCATGTTGGACGGGATTTTTGCTGAGATCAATAGCTCCTTTGTTGTCGCAAAATATAACGACATTGTTGAGATGAATTCCATAATCCATGAGAGCTTGCTTCATCCAAAGAGCTTGTTGACATGCTTTTCCGGCTGAGACGTATTCGGCTTCAGTAGTTGAGATAGCTAAATCCGTTTGCTTCTTTGCAAACCATGAGGTGAGACAATGTCCGACAAAAGTGCAAATACCACTTGTACTTTTTCTATCGACATAGTCACCGGCATGATTCGAGTCGGCATACACTATAGTTTCTACACCCGTTCCTTTGGGATACCATAATCCTAAACATGTCGTTCCCTTAATGTATCTAAATATCCTTTTCAAGGCTTCTAAGTGTGATACCTAGGGATTTTCTTGAAAGCGAGCACATAGACAAACACTAAACATAATGTCGGGTCTACTAGCCGTGAGATAGAGTAGGCTACCAATCATTCCTCTATATTTAGTGTTATCTACCGATTCACCTTCCTTATCCTTGGTGAGTTTAATGTCCGAAGACATGGGTGTCTTGGTTGGTTTTGAGTCTTCAAGACCAAATTTCTTAAGCATATCTTTTATATATTTAGATTGGTTAAAGAATATGCCATCTTCTAGTTGTTTAATTTGAAGTCCTAGAAAGAAGTTTAATTCACCCATCATACTCATCTCAAACTCATCGTGCATGATTTTAGAGAAATCATCACATAGATCTTGACAAGTTGATCCGAATATGATGTCATCAACGTATATTTGAACAATGATAATGTGTGATTCCTTTTTCTTGGTAAAAAGAGTATTATCTACTAATCCCATGATGTATTTGTTTCAACAAGAAAAGTCTTAAGTCTATCGTACCAAGCTTTTGGTGCTTGCTTAAGACCGTATAATGCTTTCTTGAGTTTGAAGACATGATGTGGTTTCTCAAAGTCGGTAAAACCGGGAGGTTGAGCAACATATACTTCTTCGTTAATAAACCCATTAAGAAACGCACTCTTAACATCCATTTGAAATAATTTAAAGTCATAAGCACATGATATGCAAGTAAGATTCTAATAGACTCAAGCCTAGTTACCGGTGCATAAGTTTCATCATAATCAATCCCCTCTTGTTGATTATAACCTTGTGCGACAAGCCTAGCTTTGTTTCTAGACACTACACCATTTTCATCCATTTTATTTCGAAAAACCCATTTTGTTCCAATTATAGTTTGATCTTTAGGTTTTGGAACTAACTTTCAAACATCATTTCTAACGAATTGGTTTAACTCTTCTTGCATAGCAATTACCCAAGATTCATCTTTTATTGCTTCATTTATGTTTTTCGGTTCTATGGTAGATACAAAACAAAAATGATTACTTTGATTTTGGGCTTGTGATCTTAAGGTTCTTTGATTTAGTTGTCCTATGACCTTTTCTAAAGGATGACTTTTGGATTCTTTGATGTTTATAATTTCATTATTTAATGGTTCATCTTCCTTGTCATTTTCAATTATTTCTTGACTTTCAACTAAGTCATCATCTACCAAAGGTGATGTCTTAGAGGGAGGTGGACTTTCGTCGAATGTTATGTTCAACGATTCCTCGACTCTCATTGTTTATTTGTTTAAGACAATGTAAGCTTTACTAGTTTGTCAGTAACCAAGAAATACACCTTCATAAGACTTTGGGTCAAACTTGGTGAGATAATCTTTAGTATTGAGAATGAAACATTTACATCCAAACACTCTAAAATATCCTAAAGTTGGCTTTTTATCTTTATATAATTCATATGGTGTTTTGTTTAAGAAATGACGTATTAAGACTCTATTTAAAATATATGTAGAAGTGTCAACGATGTTACACCAAAACTTTTGAGGAATGTTTTGTTCATTAAGCATTGTTCTACTCATTTCTTGAATGGTTCTATTTTTACGTTCTACAACTCCATTTGATTGAGGTGTTCGAGGAGCCGAGAAGTTGTGTGTTATGCCATTTGTATCACAAAAGTTTCCAAATTGAGTTTCATTGTCAAATTCACGACCATGATCCGCTCGGATCGACACAATGTTAACACCTAGTTGATTTTGAATTTTCTTGCCAAGAATTTCAAATTTATCAAAAGCTTCATTTTTTGTTTTCAAAAAACAACGTCCAAGTAAACCTTGAGTAATCATCTACTATGACCAAAGTGTATAAGTTGCCTCCATAGCTTCTTATAGCGGATGGACCAAACAAGTCCATATGCAAAAGTTCTAGACACTTAGATGTGGACACCATGTTTTTAGCCTTATGACTACTATGGGTTTGTTTACCAATTTTGCAAGCGTCGCAAAAATGTTGGTCATATTTAAGTTTTGGTAAATTCCTAACTAGCCCTTTTAAAGATAGGTTTTGTATAAGTCTCATATTAGCGTGACCTAAGCGTCTATGCCAAGAGTTGAGCTATCATCTAATGTTGTTAGACAAAGTTTGTCATTAGATGTTTTATCTATTTTCATGACGTATATGTTATTTTTCCTAACTCCTTTAGCTATGGTGATACCATCTTTTAGTATTTTACTACCATTTTCTTCAAATAGTACTTTATACTTTTTATCACATAATTGGCTAATACTAAGTAGATTAAATCCTAACTATCGACATGAGCAACATTTTCAATAGTTAGGGAGTTATGAGCGATCGTACATTTGCTAATGATTTTGCTTTTGAGATTGCTACCAAAAGTGACATTACCTCCGTCATATTCTTGGTATGTTGAGAAGAGGCTTTTGTTGCCCGTCATATGTCATGAGCATCCACTATCTTTTATCCACTCATCACATTCCAATGCAACTTTCAAGCATACCTAAGACACAAATAACTCAAGCGTTTGGTCCCCAATATCTCATGGGTCCGTTTGGGTTAAACATACCATTTACTTGATTCATGTATGGAAATGATGGGTAAGATTTCCATGGCATGTAATCTGGAGTTTGATATGGTCTAGGGAAGTTTTGATTCCAACCGTTATGTTGATAGTTGGGTTGTATGTTGTGGTTGCTCTTAGGAAAGGGGCGTTTGGCAAAAGGTGTTTTATGTCGTTGTTGAGTAGTTTTAGATCTAAATTCATTTCTAGCAATTCCTACTCATGATGTAACAGCAAGTTTTAGTTTAATACTATCCTTGGTTTTCTTTGTTACTTTGACAAATTCACTACGGTCCGTATCACAAACATTCTGTCCTGCTGCAGTTCCCACGACACCATTTTTACAAAGGACGGATCCTGTTTTGGGTCCGTCTCGTCCGTCTGCATCGCTGCAGATTTGACAGCTTGTTTGTCTTTTCGACCGCTTTGGTTTCACTCTTTGGAATTAACACCTCATTAAATCCCAGTCCATTCATGTTTCCTGGTGTTTTTTTGAATTCTAACTATTTCATCGGCACAAGCAATGTTTTTGTTAAACCTTTTAAACTTAGAATTATGTTAGATTAGACCATATTGTGTGAGCTTTAGTTTTTCTATTTCAAGATTAAGCTCTTGACATGATTTGCAACCATCGTCATTTGCTTTTCCCTTTTCTAATCGTTTTGCCTTTTCTTTTAACTCATAGACTTCATTTTCTAAAAATTCCTTTTTAGTCTTTAAAAGTTTATTTTTAGTTATGGTTTTTAGACTAAGCTCACACAATTGATTATATTGTTTTTGCAAAGTGTCATCATCAATAGAGGAATAAGATGAGTTGGAATGTACCTCGTTTGACTCATGTGCCATTAGAGCGATCTCATCCTTGTTCGACTCTTTATCATCCTCACTATTACTCCAAGCACCACTTACAAAAGCTCATTGAGTTTTGCTTTTAGGTGGCTTGGGACAATCTCCGATTAGATGACTTGCATCACCGCATCTAAAACACTTTCTTTCACCTTTACCCTTTTTGTCATCCCGATCTTTTCGGAATGGCTTCTTTTCTTCTCGAGGTTTTCTTACAAAATTTCCTCCTCTTCTAAAGAACTTTTTGAAATCTCTAACGGCCATGGCATACTCCTCATCTTCACTACCGGAGCAAGATTCGTCATCATCACTTGAATCCGTTCTTGCTTTTAGAGCAACGAATTTGATTTTCTCTCTTTTTCCTTTGATGATTTCCGAATCTTTCTCCATCACCATTTCGTGTACTTTGAGGTTTCCGATTAGCTCGTCTAGTGTCACTTTTGAGAGATTTTTGGATTCCTAAATAGCCGTCACTTTAGCTCTCCACTTTCGGATGGAGTGCTCTAAGAAATTTTCTGATAAAGTTCTTACTATGAAAAGATTCATCAAGTGCTTTAAGTGATGTAATAATAGTATTAAACCGAGCAAAGCCACAATCAATGGTTTCATCTTCAGGGATAACAAATTGTTTATATTGTTGAACAAGAAGATCATTTTTGTTATCCTTGACTTGTGAATTTCCTTGATGTGTAATAATCAAAGATTCCCAAATGTCTTTAGCGGTTTCACACATAAAAATTCTTTCATATTCTTTTCTAGGCAAAGCATTATAAAGCATCATTTTAGCTTCATGATAACATCAAACAGTCCTGAGTTTCTAAGCGTTAATTTCCCCCTTTATCATCACATTTTGAGTAAAATACTAGTGAAAATATCCTTATTCCTTATTATTTCATTTCAGGACCCATTCGAAGTAAGGAAGCCGCAATTGGACGTTTTCAGGCCCTATTGATACGATTGTCTCTTAACTACGGCGTAACCAAGTGATGAAGTTACGACGCAACTAAAGATTACGAAGGCTACGGCGTAACCCTCATCTCAGGTTACACCGTAACTACTGATAAGCACCAAATCAACAAAGACCACGCCGTAATGAAGAAATATACTGGATTACAGAAGCTATGGCGTAACCCCAGCTAAGGTTACGCCGTAACCATGGATAAGCACAGAAGATTGAAAGAAGTTACGACGTAACTGCCTAATAAAGTTACGCCGTAACTAGTTTGAAGCCTATAAATAGTCGATGGTTTCATCGGTTTTAGATATCTCTCCTTTCCCAAACCTTCTAGGGTTTGGGGAGATCAAAACACAGAAGAAGAAGCATGGTTTAGGAGCACTGAATAACGAAGTCCTCGTCTACGATTTCCTTTGTATTCGAGTTTGGATTCTTTTTATATTTTTCTAGAACTTATACTATGAATTCATATCATTAATTAAAGTTTGCATTTATGTTATTGTTATTCTCTATAATTCTTTATAGACATCTGTTAGTATTTTCATAGATCGCTAGCCTTGGTAATATTATAAGCTTGGTAGTATCTAAAGGGCTGGGAGATATGACCAACTGACCCCAGTCTGATAGATAGCGAAGTATGGGAGGAATTGGCCATAGTACGACCACTCTTCGTGTGCGAACTGACCAAATGATCACCTATCAAGTGGAGGTATTTAAGAGGTTAGGGGGAATCTAAGTTCCTAACGGCCGGGTTCCCACCGTCTAGATCTAGTAGATTTGGTGCTTAATGACTGCTATTAGGTTGCCGAATGATCCCAGATGACCTGCTCATCTTGGTGAGGAATCTAAGAACCATAGGCCATGACGAATCGACCAAAGGAGTCTGGTGATAATTAACCACTATATTGAATCTTGGTATCGGGAATCAATTCATATTTGTATTATTTATTAAGCTTCTTTTATCTATCTCTTTTCCCTAAATTTCTGGTGTCTGTGTAAGCAAGTGAATAGCATAGCTATGGATTATATCAACTTTGTCATACCCATATATTATCAATATCTTTTCTAATCATTTTAGTTCTTTCAAGGTCACAGCTCTCTTGGGACGATACTCGGATTTACCTAAGGCTTTACTACATCTGATCGGGTACTCTGCCCGTTAGAATGTGTCTATCCTAAGTTATCTAAGTTTTATAAATATTAAAAGCGAGGATGAAATAGCACATCACTTCATTATTTTTAGCTATTAATTTCTTTTGATCATCAATGAAATATCTTTTGTTGTAGACTAAAATCCCTTTAACAATAACAAACCAAAGATCTATATCTTTTGATTTTACATATGTTTCAAACGGTTTTCCAATAGATAAATCCATTGGTTTCAAAGAGTGGTGGTCTTTGCATAGATTTCCCTTCTTTAAAGTTTTCGGAATCCATGGATCGTTTCAAATATATAAAATACAAAATATTTTAGAAATTCTTGAGCAATGAGGCTCTGGTACCAATTGTGGAAAACTAGAAGGGGGGTTGAATAGTTTACCGATTAAAAACTTTGTTTTGAAACTTATTGAAAGATCAATTGATATTGATCTTAGATATGTTAGTGAATAATAATCAACAATATATAAATAGTAGATAAGGAAAGAAACAATCAAACCACAACAAGTTATTTATAGTGGTTCGGTCTACAAGGACTCTTTTTCCTTGCCCTACTCCACTCCCCGAGTCTCACACTCGAGAGTTTAACTTCACTAGTCAACAAGGTCCTTTCACCGGCGGAGAAACCTTTACACTTCAACACACACTATTTCCGACACTAAGCTAAATGTCGAGTTCTTTTCAAGGTACAACCACTCCCACACACAATGTATTTTAAGGACTAAAATACTAACCACTCACACTCACAAGATTATGATGGTTTGGTACAACAATGATGTATGAATCAACACAAGATCATACAACAACAAACAAACAAGACTTCCAACTTCTTGTTGAAGCTTGAATGTGCCACGATCTTCTTTGCTACAAAAGAGATCACTAATATGATATGAAACTGAGTTAGAAATGTTAGAGATAAGTAATGTATGAGAATATGATAGAAAGGGATGAAAAACAACTTGGTTTGACTTTGCTATTTATAGCCAAAATGATCAGCAGGCACCACGGACCACGAAACCCTTAAAAGGGTTCCGCCCGTGTATTATTTTGGTGCCGCCGAGGTCTGACAGCAAGATCACAAAATCTTACCAAAGTCAACCATATCTATCCAAGATTGTGTAAGATATGTAGAGTCTAAATCTACACAAAGTATCTAGTGAAATCTTCTAAGAATTTCAATGATGCACTACATGATGTCATGTGTTTGTTTTTCTATTTTTAGAAATATGTTAAAATGAAAATACATATGTAATGTTTTGTTTTAAGAAACCAAAACATTCTGGAACTAAAAATACTAACATACATTATGGTTTAGAGTCATATCAAAATATGATTAATCACAATGTAAATGCTTGAGTGATGAAGATTGTATTTGAAAAGCTTGATTTAATGTCTATTAAACTTGACAAGCTTTAAGCTTTATAAAAATTAAATTTACTTTTGTCATTAACAAAACTTAGGTAAAGATCAAAAATATAAATAACGTTTAATGACGATATTTGTATTAACACTTTATTAGTTTAGGCCCATCAACACTTTCCTCGTATTAATAATATACTTTGTACAAATTATTGTCACATTTAATAAAAAGTAAATTATAAAATATCGGATTTAAATAATTTATAATAATGCATCTTTTGATCATTTTAACAGGTGAGTCTTTAAATCATCAGTTTTGCTAAACACTAAAATAGCTAATTATTTGATTATTGTGATATCAAACAACATAATCAAATTCAAACACTCCGACAATGAGACCAAGGATTCAAAGTCAACAAAAGGAAAAGACAAAAGGGATGAAATGAAATGAACCTGGGGAAAACCTACAAAACGTCATGAAAACTATATCCTGGGTACAGGCGTGACGAAGGGGTCACTGTCCTGGAACGCGATCAAACCATGGAAACGCAACATCCACGTGTACACTACAAATTCACTATTTCAATTATTTCAGTACATTCAAATTGTAACATGGAAATAATGTAAAAGCATTCAAGTTGTAGCTACTTAATGTAAAATCTCCATATTACTCTTGTATATCACTGCTTATATGTTTAACTCAGCCTGAAAGACTATTTATTAAAAACAATTTGCAAAACTTCTCGTCACATTCTCCTGAACTTAGGAAGTACAAATGACACACGATAAACATGATAAACATTACTCTGAAAAACGCATAAAATTAGGTCACGAACAACTTTCTTTGAAAACAAATGGAACATAAATTAGGCTCATACGTCACCCGCCATCAGACTCATACATCATCAGGCTCAAACGCCATCACGCTCATACGCCATCAGGCTCGTACGCCATTAGGCTCAAACACCACTAGGCTTAAGCGCCACCACGTCGGGCTTGCACGTCATTTCAAATATCGTTATTATAAGTTTGAAACATATTTCGTCTGTGACTGACCAAGTCGAACCTGTCTTTCGTATCCTCATACTTAGTTCACGTTACACGTAACTAAACATATCAAAGGTTGTCTACGATATAGGGGGCAATACTAAAAAAATTGTATATACACCAATTTCTGGCATTCTATGGGTACCTGAAATAGTCAAACAGACTACATAACGCATATTGGTTCTTGTACGTACAAGGAGAACATGTCAAAAACCTAAGTGATACTTAGTCACGCTTATTTGATCACTAAATGTGCTATTTATTGTGAAGACTTAATGAGTTCCAAATTCGTCATTAACCCTTGTTCCCGCAAAAATTCCTTCATGCAAAGAGGAAATTTGCAAATCGACACTCCAACAAGTTTTATTTAAGCCTTACAATAAGTAAGGCATGACATTATCAGGGAAACACGACCTAATACACAAAATCTACAAGATTCTTAGATCCCGAACAAACACTTTCGATAGAGCTATATTTAAATATCAAAAAATGGGGCATCAAAACAATCAGACACAAATATCCTGACAAAACAAAAACGCATTTAACACCGACAAGGCTTTCCAAGACAAATTTTACAAACGCCTGAAAGGCTTAAAAAGATAAAATTGTAAACCATGTAATGCCTGAAGGTCTTACGAACCTGAAAATACTCTTTACAAGATGGCTCTAAACAAGACATAAATCAGGAAAAGACACCCTGATACAACCTCGTGGCACCTAAAAAGCTCACAAGAAAAATAACGAAAATCCCATGAATGCTACATGGTTAACGAAACCTAGACAAATATAAAAATATCAAGGATATAAAGTCATCAAGCTAATCTACCCTGACATAAATACTTCAGGCTAATTCAATCCTGACACAAATACTTTAGGCTAATTCAATCCTTACACGAAAACATCATGCTAATTCAACCTGACGCGATAAAGCATCAGGCTAATATGTCTTGCATCGAAAGCATTAGGCTAATCTAACCTGATGCGGAAACATCATGCCAATCTATCCTCAATCAAAATCATCAGGTAATCTAACCTGACAAACCCTCACAAAACATTGGGGGGAATTAGAAACAAAAACATCTTATTACCTTTAGAAAACCTATAGAGAACAAACAATGTTCATCAAGCACATGTGCCTCGAAAAGAGCACACACTTCATGAAAATTAGGAAAACATTATGAAGGCCAGACATACATCTCCAAAAAATTACTAAAAATCAAATAATAGACAAACACACTGTGACAACTCATATTTTTCAGGTCATTACTTAACCATAAACTCAAAACATCTTACTTTGAACACTTGAATTCATGACTTTGCGTATAATCGTTAGGTTAACCCGTGTAAAATGGAAAACAACTTTTAACGTATACCGGAACTAGACTAAGTTTAGTCTACATCAACTAAGTACTTTAACACTCATAAGCATGTTTTATAAGTCACTTGCATTTGGTTTTATATTGTTACGTAATCTAAGACTTTCATTAATTCTCATGCATACATGCACTATATACCCAACACCCTTAAGCACCTTTACTACTATGTACATATACTTATATAATTCAAAACTTGACACTTTCCCTCCTTTTTTTCACTAGAAAATCAGCTTGATATAAGAAGAAACCCCAACACATGTTTTTCAACCTTGAATTTCCATATTACCTCAACCATGTCAAGAATAAAGCAGCCAATCATAGGAAATACCCCCCCTTGTCACATACTCAAACCACTACCCAAGGGAGGTCTCGTAATCCTCTTGATCCATTTGTTCATGTAGATACATGTGATCCAATAAGTCTTCATTCAAACTTCCAAAATTACCACTATAAATAAGACCAACTTGTGAACCATTCTCGCATACACTCAAACACTTATCACTCACAATTTTCTGTGCATTTTCAACAGTAAAAGAAGGCTAAGTAAAGGGTTTTCAAGTTTGGTTAAGCTTTGGTTTAAGGTTTGATATATAAAGTTCGGGTTTGGGCGTCAAGAACTAGGGTTTTCTTATAGTTTTGGGTAGTTTTGTGCACTTTGATCATCCATTCACCACCAACACTTGTAAGCATTCATATAACTCATTTCATACTCATTTTCATATTTATTTAACAATCCATACTTGATTTCATATAACAACTATATGTTTATTGTGATGAAAGTTGTTTAAAAGTTAGCACAAACAAACCCTAAATCTGCCAGAATTCTTAATCCATTTTACTGCACCATTTAACCACTTTAAAATGATTTTTGGAAAAAGTCCTTTATAACAAATTCAAATATAGGTCTTAGGTTGATCCTAGCCAAATTATATTTTTTTGGAGTTTTTTTTTATAATTTTTAACATTTTATACAAAATTGGTTGTCGAAAAAGCTTTGAATCTGAGTACTCGATGCAAAACGCCTGAATGGAGGACCTAAACTCCACCTCTGGAACTCTAATTGGACTTTTTGGGAAGTTAAGACATAGATAGAACTCTATGAACTTGAATTTTGAAAAGTGGATGAAAAAGGAGTGAGTTATAGTCCGTTGTAGTAGATTCAATTCAAGGGGGCATGATAAAGATGCGTGTCGCGAACCTGCACCTTCGCAAATATCCATGAATGATTGGGATAAATCATTTTAGGATGATTGAAATTTGCTTGTTTTAATTTATCTTTAGGGCCCGTTTGTTTTGAGACTTTGGAATGAGTTTTGTATTGATGTGACATTTTGTTTCATTTTTTTAAAAGAAATAATGATAGATGGAATCAAAAATGATAGATGGGCACTTAAGTGGGATTCTACTTGATTCATGTACTTTGTGGGTCATATTTATTTGTCTTTCTCTATGTATCTCTATGTATGTGAATAACTTTTGTTATTTTATAACTTAAATAATATATTTTATTTCAAATTTATTTTAATATATATTTTAATAAATACAATTTCTCTCTCCTAAACCTACCTTAAATCCAAATCATATACCAAATCCAAATCTTAATCCAACCCCACTTATAAACCAAACGGGCCCTTAAACATTGTTGTTTGGATTAAGATATTATTGTTGGAAGTTTATGTAACATATTTTAATTTGAATGTTAAACACCCAAATTACTCATCATAGCAACAAACAATTCTTTTGTTAAAACAACTACATTTATATTGAAATTAACTAGTGAAAATTGCATAATATTACTGATAAGAAATTAAAACGTATGCTTTTAGGGGGTCATTTAAGCCCTAAATCGACCAATTTTTTATTCGTTACTCCTTAATTTCGTTCCTTTTCACCTTTTTAGGTATTTTGAAAGCAAAATCTTGGATCAAGCATATTTGGACGAAAGGAGCAAATACATGAAGAAAATGGCAAAGTCAAGATCGAAGCCACTCAAAGTCGATCAACAAGACCTAACGGCGTCCCAAAACCAAAGGCGGCCGTCCCGCTATGAAGACTTGATCAAAACATGCACGGGACGGCTCAGTGAAAATTCTGGTCTTATAACCTGACGGCGTCACGCCTTAATATTGGAGGGCGTCACTCACAATTTTCATCTCAGACGGCCCAGATCTAGAATCAAAACGGCGTCCCAACTGAATACCGACGATGTCACAACTCTAAGGTGACGTCGTCCCATCGATGACTTGGCCCAGACGAAACCCCAATGACGACGAGCTGTCGGCGTCCCATGCAAAAGGTGACGCCGTCGCAGTTGTAAATCTATATATAGAA
This sequence comes from Chrysanthemum lavandulifolium, assembly GCA_022545495.1. Taxonomy (NCBI): domain Eukaryota; kingdom Viridiplantae; phylum Streptophyta; class Magnoliopsida; order Asterales; family Asteraceae; genus Chrysanthemum; species Chrysanthemum lavandulifolium. Next base: position 127,964,955 of record CM040245.1, read on the forward strand.
TTCGATTTTTTTTGTATTTTAAGAGGTAGACTTTTGGAGAAAAAACATTAAATCGTTTGTAGTCCGAATTGGACAGTATCTTAGGGTTCCATACCCTATTTTACATGTAGGATCGATAATATTATTGTGTTTGATGATTCGGGTGGTCTTGGATGATGGAAATACATGATAGCCATTTTAGAGAGAGAAAGTAGAGAGAGGGAGATTTCTTGGTAGAGACTTGGTTCACAAAAGTTGTAAGGTTAGATTGAAAAGCTCCACCCCTTCCATGGATGGAAGGGGTATTTATAGTTACAACTTACACGACCTCCTATCGGCCTGTGGATCAGGTATACAGTGGGTAAAGACCCGTCCTTCCTCCACAGTGTTACAATAAACTAAACTACGCTACAAACTAACTAATTAACTACTTAACAACGTAAATAACTACAAGTCTACGAGCTAACTTATGCTAGACTATAATTGGGGTGACCGATACTTTAATATGGAATTTCCAATTCCTAACAATCTCCCCCTAAGGGAGGTCACCACATGAAATATATTTTGCTTCCTAGCATTCTATCTTTGACTTCGTTCTTGAGCTCGTAGACTTGAATTCTTCATTTCCGCAATCTTTGTGCTTTAGCAGCGATTCTTCAAAGTCCGCATAGATTTGTACTTTAAGTGGAGGCCTTTTCGATCCACATCTTTGATGATCTTTGAGCTTTCATTGAGATCATCACCACAAGAAATCTCTCGGATCATCCATAGTTGTTTTGCCTTCATGTGATGTTGTGACTTTTGGACCGACATGCTCACACTTTTGAATCATGACATCTTTCCATCGAGTAGCGAAGCTTTCTTGGTTCATGATATTTGCAGCAGCAGTAGCGATAACATAGTATAGAAATATCGAACCGTGTAATGTAGATATGCACCATCATGATTTCTTCAATTAAGTGTGGATCTTGTGAGCATGCGGCTTTGGATTGACTCCTCAATTCGATCACCGCAACCGTCCAAATGTACCGCAAACAACAGTTAGCAATAAAACACAAGAAAGTGTCTTTGATTACTTTCGTTGAATTGAGGTACACGCCCACGGTTCCCCGTTGATCAATACAAATCTCGCTCGTGATCGTGTAGAGTTCAAGAATCTCCTTGACAGGTTTCGCAATTGTTCTAGCCGTTCTCAAACCGAACGTCTCAAAGAAGACAACACGGAGTGAGTGAACCAAATAATTAAGATTCATCGATTGATGAAAATTGATTTGAAAACAATCGCAGACACGTAGAAGAAAGAGTTTTGCAATACGACGAAGGTTTTATGAGAAAGATCAATTTTCAATCAAAAATACTTTTGTATTTGAAAAGAGTACACATTCGACGTGCTAGCGAAAGAAGAGATTCGCACATCGAACGGTTTTTCCAAAAGTATTTTTTCAATCAGAGATACTTTTTGTATTTGAAATATGAATACACATTCGATGTGTTAGAGAAAAGAAGATTTTCACATCGAACGGTTTTTCCAAAAGTATTCGTCAATTCCATTCCTGGACCAAGGTTGATTCAAGATTGAATCGCCCCATCGTTTCTATCCAGTTGTCTCAAGCTTGATCTTTTGCAAGATTTCACATGTCACCCACCAAGAGCTTGTTTGATGTTGGCTCTAGAAGGATTTCCATCTTCATTGTGAATATTTTTACATATCACTCGGATGTTCTGGCAATACCACAAGGATAATGCGTAGGACTCTCAATATATACTTACTTTCCACATTGTGTGAAACAGCAAGTCTTCAAGAATAGTGTCCTAATGAGATATTGTGGATGATCTCTTGGCTCTAGACTCAATCGTGCATATTTGGTACCTATCTGGGAGACTAGGGAGAGGTCTCTTCTTCAATATCAACAATCTCTAAGAGAAAGTCGATAGATAATGTCGGTTCCCGTGAGAATGAAACAAGCCCTTTAAGAGGAACTTGAGTAGCTTGGGAAGTTTAGTGCAGTCGTCCATCGGGTCCATGACGTCTTGTCTTCAATACCGGTGTTACCTTAGTAAACACTAGTAGCATATGTATTGAACCCTTCTTCGCCCTAAGGTTGAATTATTGGAGGGCTATTTCTTTTCACCCTTTCATTTTCATTTCTTTTTCATTCTTCAACCCCTGATTGCTTACCGAGACTTCATAACTAGAACCTTGTTGGGTTTATTCTAGTACTAGCTGCGTCTCACCGCACTCTTCCCATATTCTCATTTCTCCTTTTTTCAATATTCCTAAGGACTCTACACTATCTAGTGGATTGTCCCTGGGAAGATCCCTCCGGTTCTTGCGGATCATGGGAACTAATACCTAACCTCACCATCCTTATAACTCCATACATAAAGTAAAATGGTCGGTCTTTTGGTACAGTTCATTGATGTGTGTCTAAATACACATCATTTTATACCCATATAGACTGCTAAAACATCCAAAACACTTTAAATGCCACAAAATACTATAAATATCATTGAAATGTGTTTTATGTGTTACAAGTGCAAAAGATTGAAAACGATGAAAAACAACAAAGTTTACATAATTTACGCTTTCAGTCCCTAAACTTTCAAAGATTGGCAAATCTAGTCCTCGAATCCAAAATGTGGAGTTTTATCATTCAAGATCCCCGAAATATTCTAAGTTGTCAAAATGGTCCTTGAATGAATCTTTGGGCAAATGGCGAAAAGGTCCTTAAACTTTTGGAAAGTGTCAAAATGATCCTTGTTTTCTTTTAAAATGAAAAATGGCATTTATAGTCCTTGTATTATTGGTACTTGGATGTTTGACCCTTTTGATAAGTTTGGGAAAGTTACAATTCGATCCTCAAAATCGAAAATTACAATTTTGGTCCTTGTGATAATCCAAAACCAAACGGACCCTTGTGTATTATTAACCCCACCAAACCCAAAAGAACCCCTGTCAATATCCTGTGACCCCCTCAAACTTGAACCCCAACCAAATTAATATAAAACCGGCCAAACCTTGGTCAAACCCATTTCCTCCCACAAACCATCTCCCCTGTTCATCTCCCTCACCCACAACTGCAAACCCAAAACCAGGGTGGTTTTTACCACCACCTCACCACTTTTCCACCTCACCTATCTACTCTCCAGCTCATCCCCCCTCCTCTTGTATACCCACTAAGCATTTAATGCTTCCCCACCATCAAACACTCCATCCTTACTCATAAACCTGTTTTGGTTGCCACCTCAACCCCAGCCCCATACCTACTATCTAAATTGTCCCCTACACCTCCACAAACATCCACAATTCTTTAATTGCCTCAAAATCACCCAGTACCTGCTTTTGATATTTTTGGCGCCAAAATGCCAAGTGCACGGTTATGATGAATTCAAAAGATCCAAGGGTTGAAAAGAAGTGGGAAATATTCAGAGGTCGACAAGGAACCCAAAAAGATCAATATAAAGAAAGAAGGAGCAATGTGGAGAGATATCTAGTGTAATTTTAGTTAATGTATGTCGAATAGCTTAATTTTCATATTCCAGTGTAATTTCTAACTTTCAAGTATTGTATTTATCTATCTCAGTGTATTTTCAAACCTTTATCAATAATCAATTTCAGTGTTAAGTAATCTTTTCAGTTTATGCAAATTTCAAGTTCAAAATCTCAATTTTAGCTTAAAGTTGTTTGTAGTTGATGTTATGGACTCATAAGCTCATATAAGTTCCTTATATAGCTTCTGAGAGCTATTAGAACCATTTAAATCAGTTGTAGTTATAGAACTTAAAAATTCATAAAAATCAAGAAAAATAAGTTAAAAATAAAAAATCATTGAAGATGGTGCAAGAAAGCTGAAGCAGGTTGATTATTGGATGGAAATGGGTTAGTGAACATGTGGAGGTTCTATAGGAAGTGTTTCTTGGTCCTTGTTCTATGTTTTCAGCTGAATTAAAGTTGTAAGCCTTTTTAAGCATTTTTTGCATTTCAATACATAAGTAGCTTAAAGCTTAAATCTTTGTATTTTTATGTTTCTAAGTTGTAGTTAAGTAGATTCCTACATTAAAACAGTTTGCTTGTTCTCTAGAATTTGTAGTTGTTAAAAATCTTAGTTTGACAGTCATTATAGAATAATTGTCATTTCTTAGTTTTATGTTGTTATTGTTGTTGTTTAATGCTTCTCTAACCTCATTATATGATAATATAAGGTCTTGAATCAGTTGCATGGTCTTAATCTGTGAAACCCTTTGGAAATCAAAAATCAGTCTTATAATAAGGGTTGTTTGGATTTGTTGATAAATTAGCATTCCAGTGTATGCTTGTTGTTGTTTGTGGTTGTTATATGTCAAATTAGTTCAAAACAGCTCAGTGCAACCATAAAATACAGTCCTTACCTGTTAAAAAGTCAAAATCTTCTTTAATCTTACTTTAGTTGTTAACTGTTAAGATTGAGGCTTGCATAATCAATCAAATAGGTTCATACATAGTCCATATAGCTTATTCTAATCTTAAAATAGCTTATTATTCCATTTTCAGTCAATTAGAAGTGATCAAAGTTCATAATAGTCAAACTTTAGTGCTTATCATAAAAAGTCAAAATTGGTTAAAAACAGTTTTACATGAATCTTTGTGGATTTTTCATGTCTTCATATTTGATCAAAAGCTTTTGATATTATGGGTTTAACAAGTTAAGCTGGTCTGGTTTCTAAATCTGATTTTTGTGAAATTTTTCTAAGGCTCTTTAAGCTTAAAATCAGCTTTTCAAAACAGCTTACCTCCCTTGTGCAAAGGGAGTTGATTGTATCTGCTTGATTTCACAAGCTCACACAGAGCTTATTAGTGAGACTCAGGGCTTGACCCTTAGCTTTTTGGAAAGCCCATCTAGCTGTCTCAAAGTTCCAAAGCTTATTTTCCACTTTCTAGCTTATTTGGTAGGACTGCTTATAGCTTTTTGTTTGTCCCATTTCCTTTGTACACTGAATACTCAGTGTTTACAAGCTTTTTCTCAAGCTCACACAGAGCTTAATAGTGAGCCCCAGTGTGAGATTCTTGGCTTTTTGGGAACCTCAATAAGCCATCTTATTACATCCAAGCTTGCTTTTGTCTTCTGAGCTTTTGCCCCTAGTTAAATTTGGCCTACAAAATCCTTGCAGGCCTGTTTGGTTTCTTGGTTTAGTAAAAGTGCTTATTAGCTTATCTTAAGCTTATCAGTATGTTTCTTTGTGCCTTTTAGCTTAATTTAAGTACCTTTAGCTTGTTTGCATCTTATTTTACCTTTGGTTCCAACTGTGAAGCTTATTTCAAGCTTGTTTGAGCTTAAAAATCAATTTAAGCTTAAAAGCTCAACTGTTAAGCTCTTAAGCCTTCAAACTGTTTATTTTTAAGTTTTAAAATTTTTGTTTTCATTAAAATTTTGTATTATCAGTAGCTAAATAGGTTTAAACAATAAAAAACATACAAACATCAATTTTAAAAATAGTGATAGCATTTATTTAATATAATTTAGCTTTTTAATTTTCTTTTTAGCTTATTATTAAGCACTTATCTGTGTTTATATTTTTCTTAAGTTTCTGTCATATTAAAGTATTTTTAGGAATTTTCTTAGATTTTTCCTTTGTCATCTAGTATTTTTAATAATTAATAATAGTTTAATTAATAATTAATTAATATTAAAGTATTAAGTAGTAAAATAATTTTTATTAAGTAAAACCATTTTTATATTTTTCCTAGCTTTGTTAGCTTAATTAGAACCTATAAAAATCAATCTTTTAATTTTCCCTTTTTATTTTCTAATTTTAATCCTTTAATTAGTTTAATTAGATTTGAATTATTAATTAAGTTTTTAATTTATAAAACCTTTGCTAAAAGACAAAAATATTTGTTTTTGATTTTTATAAATCTTTTAAGTTGTTCTAGATTTTTAGAAAATAAATTTGTAATTTTCTTAGTTAGTTTTGTATTATAAATCTTTTTAGATTAATTAAACTAAGTTTTAAATAAGTTTAAAATAGTTTTGATTAATTAATTAATATTAAATTAATATACTATTAGTAAAATATTTTCTTTTTAGATTTTAATTTTCTTTAAGTTTAAAAAGTTTTAAATTTTCATTTTATACCTTTTAGTTTTAAACTTGTCATTTTAAGTCCCTGTAGTTTTTAAATTTACATTTTTATACACGTTTGTTTAATCTGATTGTTGTGTTTTATAGCTCTGTATCCAAATACAATTCCAAACAATCAGTAGTGTAATTATCAACCAAAATCCTTACAGATCATTATCCTTAGTGATTATTCTCGCTCGAACGTTTTCACACACCATTCAACCTCCGTGGGACTTAACGACCAGGAATCCACTAAATTCCAAGGAAATTGTATTGAGTCCATAATAGTAGACTTTTGTTGACTAAAACCTTTGGTCAATATTTCTTGACTGCTTTGGAACCAATCAAATTTTGGCGCCGCCGGGAGGTTGAAGCGTGTTTAAACATTTTCGCACCCATACTGCACATATACCACCTTTTGTGAGCAGTTTTTTGTAAAGTTATCAAAATCAAAAGTTCATTAACACTTTTCCGAAGTGTTAACAACACCAAAAAATATAAAACAACAAAACAATCGTAACGTTTTCTATCCTGTATTTTCTTTAAGGTGATTCTTAAATAGGTACAATTTGGTTAAACGAGACGACACCAAAAATATTGTCCAAAAGTATTTAAAACCCTTAGCATAAATCCATACCTACGTCTTTTTAGTGGTACTTAATAAATACATAAAAATCAACCACCGCAAACCAAGGCAGAACACCTACCAACTGGGGGTGTGAACATTAATAAGTTCCCAATCTTAAAGATCAAAACTTGCCTTTGTGTCCTTGTGATTTGGTGTACCTTTTTCAAAGAAGCCATTTCATTTGTAATTATTGGTTTAAGTTCACTTGTCGTTTTGCCTCGCATTTGTTTTTGAAAATTGATTTTTATACTTAGTGCATGCAAGACTGCTCTTCCACTCCACAAGTCCACTTTCGAGCTTGCAAGTATTCAGCGTGAGCGAGAGGACGTTCGCTCCTCACCGTGATCGAGGAACGTCTAGCACCACCACCCCCGCCGTAATGGCGGAAGATAAGCCGATGAATGAGCTCTCCAAGCACCCATCGATGGTTACGGAGATGCCATTGTTGTCCCAACCATCGTGGGTCGATACCTTCGAGCTCAAACCGGTTGCTTAATCTTGTAACCCAAAGCCAATTTTATGGTTTTGAGCGGGGACGACCTCATGCACATATTCGATGGTTCAACAAGATTGCATCGACCATCAAATACAAGAATGTCCCACATGAAGCAATTAAGCTTCTTCCTGCTCCCATTCTCTTTAGAGGACAAGCCGGATTGGCTTCGAGAAACAACCCCTCGCTCCATTGAGACATGGGAGGATTTAGTCACTAAGTTTGTGAACAATTCTATCCTCCATCCCGAACTACAAGTCTTAAGAATGAGATAATGAAATTCACTCAAAGATTTGATGAATCATTCGGTGAGGCATGGGATCGTTACAAAGAGTTGCTCTCAAAGTGTCCGCATCATGGTTTTACCGAATTAATTCAAATGGATACTTTCTACAATGGTCCGAGCCAAGTCGACCAAGACTCTTTAAATGCCTCCGCGGAGGTAATTTCTGAGCAAGACCACAAAAGAAGCCTTGCAAATCATAGAAAACAAGTCCCGTGTCCGCCTGTATGAACAAAGACATATCGGTCTCATTCTAATGTAGGACCTTCTACTTCATCTCACGCGAGTACATCTAGCACCGATGCTAAGATTGAAAAACTCACGAGATGTTGTTCGAGCTTTGGTTCTTGCTAACCAAAAGAAAGTCACTTTCACACGCACAACATCACATGGTGAAGTGAAGAAAGTCGAGGTCTGTGTCACTTGTGGCGGCCCTCATGCATACTACAACTGATCGCCACCAGATGGTAGTCCGTTTGAAGCCAATGCTATAGCGGTACTTCACATCGAGAGGTAATCAATACCGTCCTCAAAATGAACCAAACTACCGTGCTAATACTTATCGGGGACCACCCGGTTTTAACGAGAATCATAACATGCAAAACCGAATCGAACCAACCTAGAATGAACCAAGGTTATCAAAACCAAGGTAATTTCTATCCGGACCAAATCAAGGTTTCCAACATCAAGGAAATTTTAATCAAAACAATTTCAATCGAGGGAATCAATTTCAGAAATGTGGATCCTAACCAAGGAAATTTTCAAAATCAAGGCCCTAATCCGAACAATAGAGGCGAATTTTCCTAATCAAACTCACGCCATTGTTCCAACTGGACCATCATCGATGAGCTATTGAAGCAATTCATGAAATCCCAAGATGAAATGAACAGTTGTTGGTTAGCCGATTTCGACATTAAGAAGTCTTTAAATGATCAACCCTCGGCTCGGAAAACTTCCGAGCAACACGATCGCTAACCCGAGGGGCGACGCAGGCGATCACAACCGAAGTGGTGTATCACACGATGGACCCGCTATTCCTACTACCTCTTCTTCTTCTCTCCGAAGGTAGTGGAAAGTGAACCGAGGCGACAAAAGACAAGGAACTTCCTACTAATAACGGAGGTACCAACGATGTCCATCCTCAAGTTGTCCGAAACCCAAATCCAATCCATGAGTTGTTTTGAACCTCCAGTAGCTCTCGTTGAAAACTCCAAATCCAAATCTTCTATTCCTTACCCATCACATTTGAATGAGCAAAGCTCCGCGAAAAAGCTACCATCAAATGGACAAATTTTTCAAATTTTCCAAGAACTACATTTTGACATAAGCTTTGCGGATGCTATCATGCCGATGCCCAAGTTTGCATCAACTCTCAAACACATGTTAAGCAACAAGGAAAAACTGCTTGAAATGGCTAAAACTCCTCTAAACGAGAACCGCCGCAGATTCATAAAAAGCTTCCGAGAAGCTTGGAGATCCGGAAAATTTCTCTTACCTTGTGTTTTTCCAGAATGATTGAATGCTTTGCCCTCGCCGATCTTGGTGCAAGCATCAATCGATGCCTTATTCAAGATGGAAGAAACTTTTCTTCTAGGCCTTACTCCTACATGCATGACTCTCGAGCTTGCAGATCGTACAATATCCCGTCCACTTGGCATTGCCGAGGACGATTTGAAAGTAGGAAAGTTCCATTTCCCAGCTGACTTTGTGGTTGTTGACTTCGATGCCGATTGATATGTGCTTATTCACATATCTTTTCATTTATAAAACAGACCCAAAACAACCAAGGAAAAGCCGTTTATTGCTTATATTTGTGGTTTTCTTGAGTTTGTATATGTGCAGGTACGGATATGCAAAAACACGCAAAAAGGATCCAAATCAGATGTAAATCCGAGCACGAGAGATCAAGAGAGTTTTAGCTGAGCTGGATGGTCGAGATTTCATATTTTGGAAGATATTATTCTCAGAAGATGATTTTTGAAGAATCAGAAAAGTTTGAAGAAAAGACAAGTATAGTCCCTCAAGTTTGAGCTTTTGACAGATTTGGTCCCTCAAAGTTTCAGAATATTACAAAAGTCACCCTTGGATTTTTTGAGCTTTACATGATTAGTCCCTGATGAGATTTTCAGAATTTCACTTTTGGTCCTTGGAAAATCCGAAATGTACACTATTGGTCCCTAAATAACTACATGGGTTCATTTAAAATCCTAAATCCAATCCACTACTTAATCTATTCGGCCCAAAATTCACACCCGAGCCCAACTATATCTAATATTAACCCGGTATAAACCTTAGACCCGAATGCAAAAGTGACCCGGTGTAATTACCCAAGTCAACCCCCAACCCCCCGGTCAAACACCCAAACAATGTTAAAAAATTAAAACCCGCCAAACAGTTTACCCCTTTTACCCAAATTACCAGATCCTATGAACCCTAATTCACCCTTCCCGTAAATTAACCAAATTAACCACAATTAAGGGTAGAATTGTACTTTTCCCTGACACCCCACTGACAAGGGAATGACACCTCAATGATCCGTGTGATATAGGGCACGTGGCACTCTTCCATTAGCCGAAACAACTCACTGGTATTGATCCAAAGGCTATGATGAGATGGGAAGCAGTTATTTTGATCCAAGGGTGGCAAATGAATGCAAAGAAGCACAAAGAGAAGGAATTCGAGATCCTTCCAAGCTCAAGCTCTTGTTATAAATAGACCCTTCCATTCATTCACTTAGAGTATCTTATTCTCTGTATTTTTTCTTCTCTCTAGGTTTATTTGTAGTAGTTAATTTCAATTCAAATGTTTTAAATCTTTTTAATTCGTATTGTATTCATTTTACCTTATTAATATAAATTTGCATTTAATTTTCAGTTGTTTGTTTTAAGCTTTTTGTGTTCTACATCTGCTTATTACCTTATTCTAATGCTTATCTCAGTTTTATAAACATTGTTTTAGCTTAATTCTTCAAAATCTCAAAAATACAAAAAAATCACATAAAATCCTTTGAAAAATAAAAATCACTTTAGATCTTTGTGTTGGATTAATCCACCATTGATTTTCTGTTTCATAAGCTCATATAAGCTTTTGGTAGCTTAGTGAGCTTATTTCGCTTTAATATCAAAATCACAAAAATCGCTTATCACATCGGATGCTACGATTCTTTGTTGGTTTCCGATTTTGGATCCGGTTTGGAATGGAATAGTATTTGGATTGGGTTGGATCGAGAATGGTTGGATTTGGAATAGGTTAGAAGGTGGATAGGTTAGTGGTTCTATTTCATCAGTTTGCAAAGCCACGGTGGCTATAGAACTTGTAAGTCTCAAACTCATTTCTTCGTTGAGTTTGTTGTTTAAATCATATTTAGTGATTAGTTTTAGTGATTGATCTGAGATTTGCATCAGTTTAGTATTTTATAGTTGTATTTTGCTTTCTAGTTCTCAATTCAGTAGCTAACTAGTGTTTGGAATAGCTTTCATATCTGTGGTATAGACTAGTTATTCAATTTTGAGTGTTTGGTTCATGTTTAGTAAGGTAATAGTGAGTTAATTCAGGTCTTTGTTATTGCAGTTAAGATCAAAAAGTCATAATCATTTAGAAACTCACATTGAATCTGTTACTGTTGAATCAGTAGGATCAATAAGTTGCTAAATAGGTTTAAATTTAGTAGAACTAGCACTTTATCATAATCATTAGTATCAAAACATCAAAATCAGTAAATTACTTTGGATCAAAACTCAAGTTAGTCAAACTTATAAACTGATTTTAAAAGTCAAAACAGGTTCAAACCTGTTTTTCTCAGAAACTTGCAGCTTGTGCAGTAGGTTCATTTCTAGGATTTAGAGCCTGAAATTTGGCACAATTGTAGCTGGCCAGGTGGCCTATAGGACTGCATAAGTTGATTTTGTTTTAGCTTACTCTATAAGCAGTTGAATAAACCTAAACAGTGGGGGTGTTTGACTGAATGGGTAGTAGTAGCAGTTGGTATAAATCTTAGTTCTGAGCTTCTAGCTTGTTAGGAGTAGTTGAATTAGCTGCAATTAGCTTATTCTTATAGACTTTAGCTTTGTTCACTTTGTTTGGTAGCTTATCTAGCTTATTTGCTTATTTTGTTAGCTTATTCTAGTAGCATTTGCACTAAGACTTCCATATTTCACACATAAGCTACTTTTCTTTCAATTTTCATAGATTCATAATATAATTTTAGAATTTTCCTGAAGATTTCATAATTTTTGGTCTTCATTTGCTATTTTTCTAGATTTAAATAGATTTTAATCAATTTTTAATTAGCTTTTATTGAAAATAATTGAGAAAAAGGTCCAAAAAATAATTTTTCAATTTTAATAGTTTAAGAAAAATATAAAAAGCATAATAAAGATTTTTCCATATTTTCTACCTTTATTTGGTATTTTCTCTATTTTAATTAATTTTAAATAGTTTAAATTAGTTTTTAATTTTTATTAAATCAAGAAAAATCAAAAAAATAGTTTTAATTCTAAAATAGTTTTGTTATTACATTTTAGAGTAAAAGTAATTTTAGATTATTTTTAGGAGTTAGATTAGTCGTATTTGCTTTTTATTCGCTTCGTTTGATTTCGCTTTTTGCTTTTAGTGTAGAATTGCGTAGTTTGCCTTAGTTTTTAGGATTTCCGTAGATTAGATATCCTTTATGCTTTCCTTATCCCATAGTTTAGATAATATCATCCAAATCCTTTTCATATTCAAATCCCAAACGCGACGTGAGTTGTTTACTCCATTCATCCTCGTTGGGAGAACGACCGGAAATACATTCCTTTGTATTTCTTCGGAAAATATCTGCATTTAAAATGAAAAATCAAAATGGCGCCGCTGCCGGGAGGGCTTGTAGCGAGTTTTCAGATTCCGCCTCGTATCGTGTGCATTTGAAGATCCTTCCCGAGTGAAGTTCCGTCGTTTTGTATATATATTTTTGATAAACCCAAAACATCTAAAACACCAAAACATTCTTCCTAGAGTGTTTACAAAACCATAAAAAGTAAAACCAACAAAATAAACCAAACGTCAATTGTTACGTCGGCTCACCTTGAAGGTACAACCTATACACGGGTATAAGGAAAGTCTTGACATTAAATTGCGGATCAAGAACGATCCACTCTTCGTTCCGCTCCATTGCAGCGTACTTTTGAGAGCTACCGAGCACCGGTTGACGTGAAGGTTACAAAAAGATTGTGTTTTCTTAAATATAAAAACCCAAAAAGATTTTCCTTTTCAAAATTTTTTTTCTAAAAATCCAAAAATATTCTTCTTGTATCATCTTAACCCGATAATTCTTTTCTTCAACCCTCTATATGTTTAATTCTCATGGATACGATCGATTATCGTCGTTGTCTTCATTGCCAAAGCCGTATGGAAGAAAATCAATTTCGGTGTTTGAAATGTATATGTGATTGGTGCGGAAATAATTGTCGGAATGGATTTTGTGATGTATGCAATAATTTTATTAATCCAAATCCAGATCTCGCCCGTCTTTATGCACGGCTAGAACAAAAGAGTGCTCTTTATAATGACATAATTGTAGAACCCTCGATTCCTACTCCTTCTCCGGTGAGGGAAGTGGAACATGTTTATGAGCCCAAGGTGACTTCCGTTCGAGAACCCGAGCCTATCACGGATAATTCTTCGATTTATCAGCTCATGTGTATATGGTGCAACGGACCCGAATATGGTGGAAATTGTCCCGCTTGTAGCTATGGAAAATCAGGAACCGAGTTTCATCACAATCCTGAATATGAGCCAACCAATTTTCCTAACCAACCTCTGTACCATGAGCCAGATTCATACTCTTGTGAGTATTGTGGTGGTCCTCACCAAGGTTTTCATTGTCAAGTTCAATTTAACAACTCAACCTTTGGTTATGAACCTTACCCGTATTCGTCACAACAATCATACTGTTGTGAGTATTGTGGAGGTCCGCACGTTAATTCCGATTGTCAGATGCAGAACCCGATTGCTTACGAGCAAGTTCCTTGTAATACTTACGATTATGCTTATAACCCACCTCCACAATACCAAGAAATTCAACATCCGTTAGATAATCCAGAAGTTCACCAAGGTTTTCTCAACATATTACAAAAGTTAAATGAGTTAAAAGAATTGCTTCATGAACCTGCTCCAGAAAAAGATCCTAATCAGAAAACTTATGGTGAATTACTCGCTGAAGAACAAGCCGCTAAAATTAGTTACGGAGACCTTCGTTTACGATTCGATTCGATGGACGATTATACTCCTCCGAGTGGCAATCCCACTCCCGTTTCTGAGCCTTTCATTTCCGACCCTTCCCCTTCACTCACGCCGGTTGAGAGAAGTGACGTTCTTTTGAAAGAGGTCGATGATTCTATTGTTACAGACATTGTTAAACCCGTTGACTCTTTCATTATGGGGGATGAGCATCTTAGTACTATTCCGGAAACGGAAGCGTCTAATGTAGAGATCCTTATCCCAATCCCAAGAGAGTCCGAGTCTGGGGTTGTTGATATTTGTGATGAGCCTTCTCTTGATATTTCAAACGATCATGTTGAGATGTTCTCCGATTCTGATGATGATTCTTATGGAGACATCGATTTTGTCGACGATTTACCTTCTGAGCCCGAGCCAGAAGAAGAAGAGATTGAGCCCGATGATATTGAGATCGAGGATCCAGCATTACGTGAAACATTGTCGAGAGTTTATCTTCTCATTTCTAAGATTGAAGCCTTGAACGATAATTCAAGTTCGCATCCTATCTCCGTTAAAGATAGTGATTTCTCTCCCGAGCTTGAGACTTTCCGATTTGATGAAGAGATTAGTGGCAATCCCACTATTGATGATGTTTATCCTCCGATTCTTGAGAAATTCTACTTCGATGTTGATATGAACAAGGTTTTGAACGAGATTTCCGATACTTCGACAAATGACCCTATCATTGAGGAAGTCGACTCATTTCTTGCTATTGATGACCCAATACCACCGGGTATTGAGGATGTTGTTATGAATGATCCCGAGGGGGATATGGTTGTTCTTGATGGTTCTCTTGACTCTCCTTCTTCTGATGAGTCCACCATCATGTATCCCGTTGAGCCGACATGTGAAGACAAAATCTTTAAACCCGGGATATGCATTGATGAGTTCTTTGTTGAAAAAGTTTTCTGTGATAAGGATCCTCACTTGGATGCCTTCGTTGTTGAGACTACATCTCTTACATCTCCTTTCCATGAGCTCCCATCTCTCTTGGAGCATTCTCACTTTGATCCGTCATTCTTTCGTCCACCCGCTAAACCACCGGATGATGGATCATTCTTTCATGATATACCATTTGTGCTTGAGCCCGACATTTTCTTCACCACCCAACCCACCCAGTTTCATTCCTTCGAATGAGGACACCGCTTTTGACCACGGTATCTCTACCATTTTCTTCCCAAGGACAAATGAATTCGGGGACGAGTCGGGGCTAGCGACTCGGTGATCAAAAACATGGCGCTTCGTGGGAGGCACCCCATGCTTATCTATCTTCTTTCTATTTTCTAATAAGTGACGTGAAGGGTCCGCTCTTGATTTCTCGTGTTTGGTTGTTTGTGATGTTATGTTTAGGATGTTCCCGATATGAAGACTCTCGTGCTCGAGTTTGTCTTTTCTCCACTCGAGTTTCATGATCGATCGATGGAAATCCTATATCCTAATCTTATCGACTAACGTTTATCTTTGAGCATACTTTATAAAGCGGCTTTTAGATTTTCGTAATACCCTTGCTTTAAACATTGAGGACAATGTTTTGTTCTAGTCTGAGGTAGGGTAATCTTCGATTTGATTTGACCGCACTTGCTTATTTCTCGTCAGATACTCGCAACCCGCTTTTCCTTAGAAAATGAAAAATTGTGCAAAAATGAGAAAATTTAAAATTTTTGAAGCTTTTGTTAAGTCTTTTGATTGAAAAGTTTTGCTAGTCTCTTAGATTAGAAGCTATAAAATGCGAATTCTAGCTCACAAGGTCAAGATTTTGCAAGTTTCCTGAGTGACTTTAAAATGCGAGACTTGAGATTATTTGAATAAGCATTTGCTAAGTTAATATATGTTTTGACACCTTGATTGACTTTCTGCTTTGGTGAGAGTAGGAATGGAATTACGACTTGACCGGGCGTGTTGAGCCTAGCTTGTTCCTTAACCATAGATAATCTAAAATTATCGGCTAAGCATCTGCGGATCTCATTATTTGGGATTTTAAATTTGCGAGATCGAGAAATGATAGAGTTACTTATGAGTTTAGATGCTAAACGTGGAGTAGTTGGTTCTCTTTAGAGCCCATCAAGGTACTTATGGCTTTTTGTTCCCACAAAATTGTTTCACCCCATATCTGTCTAAATAATTAGAGATGTTGAGTTTTTGGCGATAGTTAGTTCTTTATCTTCTTAAAGAATCTTTGTTTTAAAATTGGGTACACATCAAGGATCCGTAATAAATAAATGATTAATAAGTGATATGTGAAATGTAATAAGTAAAGTTTTGAGCTGCGGTGTCGAGATCGGACCCTTGGATCTTTAGCCGAGGATTGAATGAGGTCTTAGCCTAGCCGGTAGGGATCCTCATCTCATGAAGCCTATAGTCTTGGAATTACCCGTGAAGCTCCGTAGTTCACAGACTCATATAAATAAAAGTATAAGTGAAAAAAAAAAAAAAAAAATGATGAGAAAAAAAAAATGTTGAAAAGTGAAAAATTAAAAGTAAGTGAATAAAATTCCTTGATGTGGACCTCATTTTTACGACAATGGTTCTTGAGAGAAGGCGGATAACTAATTATCGACTTAGCTTTGTATCTTTATCGGAATAAAAGTTATCGAAACGAGAATTTGAAGAAATTCATTTCTCACAAAAATAAAAAAATCTAGAGGAAATTAGGAAAATGGGAACGAAAAGTAAGTACACAAGTAACTTCCATGGGTAGTGTTAGCATCTAGAGTCATTCTTAACAATGATTTCGGTTTTACGCTTAGTTTGGGAGCTTGTGAAAATCGGGACGATGTATTCTATCCGTATGGTCACTTCACTGTGTTGTGTTTTCTACTCCGTGATCCTAACGTGTCGTTTGAAAATGTTTGAGTTATTGATCGACATGAAAGTTCAACAAACCGTCATTCATAATCTGATGTGCTTAAACATAATATCTACGTGAATTAAGAGGTAAGCGGGCGTTTTTAGAATTAAGGGTTTTAATCTCTTTGAGAAATCTTTGCTACTTCTTCATAGGTTCAGTAAAAAGAGATTGAGATCCTTGGTTTTAGAAGCGTGAGTTGATTGCATTGCGTGAGGACACGACAATGGTCTCGTCTGGGTATTTTGATATGTGCTTATTCACATATCTTTTCATTTATAAAATGCACCCAAAACAACCAAGGAAAAGCCGTTTATTGCTTATATTTGTGGTTTTCTTGAGTTTGTATATGTGCAGTGTACGGATATGCAAAACACGCAAAAGGATCCAAATCGGATGTAAACCGAGCACGAGAGATCAAGAGAGTTTTAGATGAGCTGGATGGTCGAGATTTCATATTTTGGAAGATATTATTCTCAGAAGATGATTTTTGAAGAATCAGAAAAGTTTGAAGAAAAGACAAGTATAGTCCCTCAAGTTTGAGCTTTTGACAGATTTGGTCCCTCAAAGTTTCAGAATATTACAAAAGTCACCCTTGGATTTTTTGAGCTTTACATGATTAGTCCCTGATGAGATTTTCAGAATTTCACTTTTGGTCCTTGGAAAATCCGAAATGTACACTATTGGTCCCTAAATAACTACATGGGTTCATTTAAAATCCTAAATCCAATCCACTACTTAATCTATTCGGCCCAAAATTCACACCCGAGCCCAACTATATCTAATATTAACCCGGTATAAACCTTAGACCGAATGCAAAGTGACCCGGTGTAATTACCCAAGTCAACCCCCAACCCCCCGGTCAAACACCCAAACAATGTTAAAAAATTAAAACCCGCCAAACAGTTTACCCCTTTTACCCAAATTACCAGATCCTATGAACCCTAATTCACCCTTCCCGTAAATTAACCAAATTAACCACAATTAAGGGTAGAATTGTACTTTTCCCTGACACCCCACTGACAAGGGAATGACACCTCAATGATCCGTGTGATATAGGGCACGTGGCACTCTTCCATTAGCCGAAACAACTCACTGGTATTGATCCAAAGGCTATGATGAGATGGGAAGCAGTTATTTTGATCCAAGGGTGGCAAATGAATGCAAAGAAGCACAAAGAGAAGGAATTCGAGATCCTTCCAAGCTCAAGCTCTTGTTATAAATAGATTCTTCCATTCATTCACTTGAGTATCTTATTCTCTGTATTTTTTCTTCTCTCTAGGTTTATTTGTAGTAGTTAATTTCAATTCAAATGTTTTAAATCTTTTTAATTCGTATTGTATTCATTTTACCTTATTAATATAAATTTGCATTTAATTTTCAGTTGTTTGTTTTAAGCTTTTTGTGTTCTACATCTGCTTATTACCTTATTCTAATGCTTATCTCAGTTTTATAAACATTGTTTTAGCTTAATTCTTCAAAATCTCAAAAATACAAAAAAATCACATAAAATCCTTTGAAAAATAAAAATCACTTTAGATCTTTGTGTTGGATTAATCCACCATTGATTTTCTGTTTCATAAGCTCATATAAGCTTTTGGTAGCTTAGTGTGAGCTTATTTCAGTTTTAATATCAAAATCACAAAAATCA
Source organism: Chrysanthemum lavandulifolium (assembly GCA_022545495.1). Classification (NCBI taxonomy): domain Eukaryota; kingdom Viridiplantae; phylum Streptophyta; class Magnoliopsida; order Asterales; family Asteraceae; genus Chrysanthemum; species Chrysanthemum lavandulifolium. The sequence goes on from CM040245.1 coordinate 127,983,187, forward strand.
GTTATCACATCAGATGCTACAGTTGCTGTTGGTTTGCTGATTTTGGATCTGGTTTGGAATGGAATAGTAGCTGGATTGGGTTGGATACTGAGCTGGTTGGATTTGGAATAGGTTAGAAGGTGGATAGGTTAGTGGTTCTATTTCATCAGGTTTGCAAAGCCACAGTGGCTATAGAACTTGTAAGTCTCAAATCTGTTCTTCTGTTGAGTTTGTTGTTTAAATCTGTTATTTAGTGATTAGTTTTAGTGATTGATCTGAGATTTGCATCAGTTTAGTATTTTATAGTTGTATTTTGCTTTCTAGTTCTCAATTCAGTAGCTAACTAGTGTTTGGAATAGCTTTCATATCTGTGGTATAGACTAGTTATTCAATTTTGAGTGTTTGGTTCATGTTTAGTAAGGTAATAGTGAGTTAATTCAGGTCTTTGTTATTGCGCTTAAGATCAAAGTCATAATCATTTAGAAACTCACATTGAATCACATCGTTGAATCAAGAGGATCAATAAGTTGCTAAATAGGTTTAAATTTAGTAGAACTAGCACTTTATCATAATCATTAGTATCAAACATCAAAATCGATGAAATTACTTTGGATCAAAACTCAAGTTAGTCAAACTTATAAACTGATTTTAAAAGTCAAAACAGGTTCAAACCTGTTTTTCTCAGAAACTTGCAGCTTGTGCAGTAGGTTCATTTCTAGGATTTAGAGCCTGAAATTTGGCACAATTGTAGCTGGCCAGGTGGCCTATAGGACTGCATAAGTTGATTTTGTTTTAGCTTACTCTATAAGCAGTTGAATAAACCTAAACAGTGGGGGTGTTTGACTGAATGGGTAGTAGTAGCAGTTGGTATAAATCTTAGTTCTGAGCTTCTAGCTTGTTAGGAGTAGTTGAATTAGCTGCAATTAGCTTATTCTTATAGACTTTAGCTTTGTTCACTGTTTGGTAGCTTATCTAGCTTATTTGCTTATTTTGTTAGCTTATTCTAGTAGCATTTGCACTAAGACTTCCATATTTCACACATAAGCTACTTTTCTTTCAATTTTCATAGATTCATAATATAATTTTAGAATTTTCCTGAAGATTTCATAATTTTTGGTCTTCATTTGCTATTTTTCTAGATTTAAATAGATTTTAATCAATTTTTAATTAGCTTTTATTGAAAATAATTGAGAAAAAGGTCCAAAAAATAATTTTTCAATTTTAATAGTTTAAGAAAAATATAAAAAGCATAATAAAGATTTTTCCATATTTTTCTACCTTTATTTGGTATTTTTCTCTATTTTAATTAATTTTAAATAGTTTAAATTAGTTTTTAATTTTTATTAAATCAAGAAAAATCAAAAAAAATAGTTTTAATTCTAAAATAGTTTTGTTATTACATTTTTAGAGTAAAAGTAATTTTAGATTATTTTTAGGAGTTAGATTAGTCGTATTTGCTTTTTATTCGCGTTTCGTTTGATTTCCGTTTTTGCGTTTTAGTGTAGAATTGCGTAGTTTGCCTTAGTTTTTAGGATTTCCCGTAGATTAGATATCCTTTATGCTTTCCTTATCCCATAGTTTAGATAATATCATCCAAATCCCTTTTTCATATTCAAATCCCGAAACGCGACGTGAGTTGTTTACTCCATTCATCCCTCGTTGGGAGAACGACCCGGGAAATACATTCCTTTGTATTTCTTCGGAAAATATCTGTACGAAAATGAAAAATCACCGATCATCGGGTTCCCCTCATTGTTGGACGAGGATTCCTGAGAACGGGTCGTGCTCTCATTGATGTATTTGAGCAAGAAATCACATTACGTGTAGGTAATGAAGTTGTCACCTTTAACCTTGATCAAACTTGAGGTACTCCGCAAACTATGATTCCGAGTCGGTTAACCGAATAGATATCATTGATGTTGCTTCAAGAGTACTCTCAAGAAGTTCTCGGTTATGTTCATAATTCTTCGAGTGATAATCTCACTCATTCATCTCAACCCATCATTGCCAATTCTACTCCTTCTCTCACTCCGTTTGAGGAAAGTGACTTCATCTTGGAAGAGATTGAAGCATACTTGTCTAGTGATTCGGGTTCATGGGAAATTGATCACGCCCAATTGACATCGAGGGAGATATTCTTCTCATCGAGAAGATGCTCAATGATGATCCTTCATCAATCCCTCCTCAAGAACTTCATAAAGAGGAAATCAAAACCATTGAAAAATCTAATGATCCTCCCGAAGTCGAACTTAAGGACTTACCACCTCATCTCGAGTATGCATTTCTTGAAGGTGATGATAAATTACCCGTCATTATTGCTCGAGATTTGAGTAAAAATGAAAAGACTGCTCTGATAAAGGTTTTGAAGTCACACAAGCAAGCAATTGCTTGGAAACTCTCCGACATTAAGGGTATCAACCCTGAGTTTTGTACTCACAAAATCTTGATGGAGGATGATTTCAAGCCAGCAGTCCAACATCAGAGAAGGGTGAATCCTAAGATTCATGAGGTTATCAAACAGGAGGTTCTCAAACTTCTTGATGCAGGATTAATTTACCCGATCTCAGATAGTCCTTGGGTTAGCCCAATTCACTGTGTTCCTAAAAAGGGTGGCATTACTGTTGTCACAAATGAAGAAAACGAGTTAATTCCAACTCGATTGGTTACGGGATGGCGTGTTTGCATTGACTATCGTAAGTTGAATGACGCCACCGAAAAGACCATTTTCCCTACCCTTCATGGACCAAATGCTTGAGAGATTAGCAGGAACGAATACTATTATTTCTTAGATGGTTTCTCGGGTTATTTTCGGATCCCCATTGATCCACGGGATCAAGAAAAGACCACATTCACCGCCCATACGGAACTTTTGCCTACAGACGTATGCCTTTTGGCCTATGTAACGCTCCCGCACGCTCCAACGATGTATGATGGCAATTTTCCTCGACATGATGGGAAACAATGGAGGTGTTTATGGATGACTTCTCGGTCATTGGGGACTCGTTTCAAACATGTCTCTCCCATTTAGAAAAATGCTAAACGGTGTGAAGACACCAATCTTTGTCTAAATTGGGAGAAGAGCCATTTTATGGTCAAGGAAGGGATTGTCCTAGGCCATAAGATTTCAAAAACGGATTGAGGTCGATAGAGCAAAAGTCGATGTTATTGCTAATTGCCTCATCCTACTACCGTCAAAGGTATTAGGAGTTTTTAGGTCACACCGGTTTTTATCGCAGATTCATACAAGATTTTTCTAAAATCGTTCGGCCTATGACTCATCTCCTTGAGAAGGATGCTCCTTTTATCTTCTCACCGAGTGCATCAAGCTTTTGAAACATTAAAGAAAAAGCTACGGAAGCACCCATTCTCGTTGCCCCGATCGGGATTTACCCTTTGAACTCATGTGCGATGCAAGTGATTTTGCTATCGGTGCATCTCGGGCAACGTAAAACCAAGCATTTTCACCTATCCACTACGCGAGTAAGACTATGATCGAAGCTCAAACCCATTACACCACTACGTAAAAAAGCTACTAGCCGTGGTGTATGCGTTTGAGAAGTTTCGCCATACCTAATCTTGACCAAATGCGTGGTGTATACGGATCACTCGGCTCTCAAATATCTCTTTGCAAAACAAGATGCAAAGCCGAGATTGCTCGTTGGGTTCTCCTCGCAAGAATTTGATATCATTATACGTGATAGAAAAGGAGCCGAGAACCCGTCACGATCATCGTCCGCCTAGAAAACCCACACCAAGATGTTTTTGAGAAAAGGAAATAAATGAAACATTTCCTCTCGAAACACTCAATGCGGTTACTTTTGTGGAAACTCTACTACCCCATGGTTTGTCGACCGCAAATTACCATGCGGGTAACTTCATAGTGAAAGGAATGTCGACCCAACAGAAGAACAAATTCTTCAAGGATGTTAAACATTACTCGGGACGACCCTACTTATTCATAATCATGCGGATCAAGTCATCCGACGGTGTGTTTATGGACGAGGAAGCTATGGACATTCTCAAAGCTTGCCATCTTTGGACCCACCGGGGCCATCATAGTCCAAATTATACCACCAAAAGGTGTTTGATTCCGGTTTTATTGGCCCACTATTTATAAGGATGCCCACGATTTTGTCAAAGCCACGACGCTTGTCAACGTCACGGAAATATCTCACAAAGAAATGAAATGCGCAAAACGCCATTCAAGTGTGTGAGATCTTTGACATCCGGGCATTGACTTTATGGGGCCATTTCCATCATCTCGAGGAAACAAATACATACTCGTGGCCGTTGACTATTTATCAAAATGGGTTGAAGCGAAAGCTTTGCCCACCAATGATGCCCGAGTTGTTGTGAAATTCTTAAAATCTCTTTTGCTAGGTTTGGAACTCCACGAGCTATAATCGATGATCGTGGTACGCATTTCTGCAATGACCGTTTGATAGAGTCATGCAAAAGTATGGTGTAACCCACCGTCTCTCTCATCGCGCACCACCCCAAACAAGTGGGCAAGTGGAAGTTTCCAACCGAGGATTAAAAGAATTCGGAGAGGACGAGAGGCTAAAACCGTGCCTCTTGGTCGGATAAACTGGATGACGCACTATGGGCCTTCCGTACAACACCCATCGGTGTACTCCATACAAGCTAGTGTACGGAAAGGCGTGTCATCCGCCGATTGAGCTTGAGCACAAAGCATACCGGGCTTTGAAACATGCAAACTTCGATATTCGAGACGGTGGTGATCACGTAAAAGTTCAAATGAATGAACTAAATGAACTCCGTGATCAAGCATACGAGAACTCTTTGATCTACAAACAAAAGACAAAGAAGATTCATGACTCCAAAATCAAGAACCGCGTTTTCAACGTCGGTGATCGAGTCCTTCTTTTCAATTCAAGATTGAAGATTTTCTCAGAAAACTAAAATCCCACCGGTCCGGACCATTCACCATCACTAAAGTATTTCCTTATGGAACCATTGAGTTATCTCAACCCGATGGTCCAAATTTTAAAGTGAATGGTCATCGGTTGAAGCACTATTTTGGAGAGGACATTCCACCCATGGTTGTCCGGATCTCCAAACTTTCCCATGAGCCAATGAATGCGGGGATCGAGTCAAGCTAGCGACTCGGGAATCAAAACAAGAGCACACCATATGGGTTTTCACCCATATTTCGACTTCTTTCTACTTTTAACACCCTAGTGTGGGGAGTTGCCCCGTTGTATATAAGTTTTCATCAAAAAAAAAAAAAAAAAAAAATCATCACAAAATAATGGCGTAATATTTCCTTTACGTTCTATGTTTCGGCATAACCGCGGTACTTTGAATATTGAGGGCAATATTCATTTCTAGTGGGGGGAATTCTTACGAATTTTATCATGTAATTATACCACCCAATTCCCCATTTTCGCCAAATTGTTTTTGGAGTAAGTGTTTTGCACTTACTCACTTACGATTATCGATCCGCCATGTCTAATAAACAAAAGGATTGGCTAATCCAGAGCAAACGGCTCTTGGTAAATATATCTCAAATCCGTTTACGACTTGCAATTTGCCCAAAATTGTATGGTGTTCATTCACCATATCTTTAATTAGTGAAGAGTTGGCTAGCCCGCAAGTTTATGGCTTGTGATAAAGCGGTTGGAAAACCATAATTGGTAATCGACTCACCAAAGATAATATTGATAATTTATCTAAGAGTTGGCTAGTCCGAGCAAACGGCTTACGGTAAAGACAAATCAAAACCGTTGAAAGGCGGTGATTTGCTCAAAATCATTTGGTTATCATTGTACCAAGGTTCTTACTTGAACTAAAACAATTGGCTACTCCGAGTAATGACTTTTGGTAAAGAGATGAAATCCATTAAATTTTCATAAAAGATTGCTAGGGACTAGCAATAGTTTAGTGTGGGGATTGATGTGTCTAAATACACATCATTTTATACCCATATAGATCGCTAAAACATCCGAAAACACTCGAAATGCCACAAAATACTATAAATATCATTGAAATGTGTTTTATGTGTTACAAGTGCAAAAGGATTGAAACCGATGAAAAACAACAAAGTTTACATAATTTACGCTTTCGGTCCTAAACTTTCAAAGATTGGCAAATCTAGTCCTGGAATCCAAAAATGTGGAGTTTTATCATTCAAGATCCCCGAAATATTCTAAGTTGTCAAAATGGTCCTTGAATGAATCTTTGGGCAAATGGCGTAAAAGGTCCTTAAACTTTTGGAAAGTGTCAAAAATGATCCTTGTTTTCTTTTAAAAATGAAAAATGGCATTTATAGTCCTTGTATTATTGGTACTTGGCATGTTTGACCCTTTTGATAAGTTTGGGAAAGTTACAATTTCAGTCCCTCAAAAATCAGAAAATTACAATTTTGGTCCTTGTGATAATCCAAAACCAAACGGACCCTTTGTGTATTATTAACCCCAGCCAAACCCAAAAGAACCCCCTGTCAATATCCTGTGACCCCCCTCAAACTTGAACCCCCAGCCAAATTAATATAAAACCCGGTCAAACCTCGGTCAAACCCATTTCCCTCCCACAAACCATCTCCCCTGTTCATCTCCCTCACCCACACCTGCAAACCCAAAACCAGGGTGGTTTTTACCACCACCTCACCACTTTTCCACCTCACCTATCTACTCTCCAGCTTATCCCCCCTCCTCTTGTATACCCACTAAGCATTTAATGCTTCCCCACCATCAAACACTCCATCCTTACTCATAAACCTGTTTTTGTTGCCACCTCAACCCCAGCCCCATACCTACTATCTAAATTGTCCCCTATACCTCCACAAACATCCACAATTCTTTAATTGCCTCAAAATCACCCAGTACCTGCTTTTGATATTTTTGGCGCCAAAATGCCAAGTGCACGGTTATGATGAATTCAAAAGATCCAAGGGTTGAAATGAAGTGGGAAATATTCAGAGGTCGACAAGGAACCCAAAAAGATTAATATAAAGAAAGAAGGAGCAATGTGGAGAGATATCTAGTGTAATTTTAGTTAATGTATGTCGAATAGCTTAATTTTCATATTCCAGTGTAATTTCTAACTTTCAAGTACTGTATTTATCTATCTCAGTGTATTTTCAAACCTTTATCAATAATCAATTTCAGTGTTAAGTAATCTTTTCAGTTTATGCAAATTTCAAGTTCAAAATCTCAATTTTAGCTTAAAGTTGTTTGTAGTTGATGTTATGGACTCATAAGCTCATATAAGTTCCTTATATAGCTTATGAGAGCTATTAGAACCATTTAAATCAATTGTAGTTATAGAACTTAAAAATTCATAAAAATCAAGAAAAATAAGTTAAAAATAAAAAATCATTGAAGATGGTGCAAGAAAGCTGAAGCAGGTTGATTATTGGATGGAAATGGGTTAGTGAACCTGTGGAGGTTCTATAGGAAGTGTTTCTTGGTCCTTGTTCTATGTTTTCAGCTGAATTAAAGTTGTAAGCCTTTTTAAGCATTTTTTGCATTTCAATACATAAGTAGCTTAAAGCTTAAATCTTTGTATTTTTATGTTTCTAAGTTGTAGTTAAGTAGACTCCTACATTAAAACAGTTTGCTTGTTCTCTAGAATTTGTAGTTGTTAAAAATCTTAGTTTGACGGTCATTATAGAATAATTGTCATTTCTTAGTTTTATGTTGTTATTGTTGTTGTTTAATGCTTTCTAACCTCATTATATGATAATATAAGGTCTTGAATCGATTGCATGGTCTTAATCATGAAACCCTTTGAAATCAAAAATCGGTCTTATAATAAGGGTTGTTTGGATTTGTCGATAAATTAGCATTCCGATGTATGCTTGTTGTTGTTTGTGGTTGTTATATGTCAAATTAGTTCAAAACATTTCGGTCTAACCATAAAATCTGATCCTTACGTTAAAAGTCAAAATCTTCTTTAATCTTACTTTAGTTGTTAGCTGTTAAGATTGAGGCTTGCATAATCAATCAAATAGGTTCATACATAGTCCATATAGCTTATTCTAATCTTAAAATAGCTTATTATTCCATTTTAGGTCAATTAGAAGTGATCAAAGTTCATAATAGTCAAACTTTAGTGTTTATCATAAAAAGTCAAAATTGGTTAAAAACAGTTTTACATGAATCTTTGTGGATTTTCATGTCTTCATATTTGATCAAAAGCTTTTGATATTATGGGTTTAACAAGTTGTCGGTGCGGTTTCTAAATCGATTTTTGTGAAATTTTCTAAGGCTCTTTAAGCTTAAAATCGACTTTTCAAAGCAACTTACCTCCCTGTGCAAGGGAGTTGATTGTATCTGCTGATTTCACAAGCTCACAGAGCTTATTAGTGAGACTCAGGGCTTGACCCTTAGCTTTTTGGAAAGCCCATCTAGCTGTCTCAAAGTTCCAAAGCTTATTTTCCACTTTCTAGCTTATTTGGTAGGACTGCTTATAGCTTTTTGTTTGTCCCATTTCCTTTGTACACTGAATACTCAGTGTTTACAAGCTTTTTCTCAAGCTCACACAGAGCTTAATAGTGAGCCCCAGTGTGAGATTCTTGGCTTTTTGGGAACCTCAATAAGCCATCTTATTACATCCAAGCTTGCTTTTGTCTTCGAGCTTTTGCCCCTAGTTAAATTTGGCCTACAAAATCCTTGCAGGCTGTTGGTTTCTTGGTTTAGTAAAAGTGCTTATTAGCTTATCTTAAGCTTATCAGTATGTTTCTTTGTGCCTTTTAGCTTAATTTAAGTACCTTTAGCTTGTTTGCATCTTATTTTACCTTTGGTTCCAACTGTGAAGCTTATTTCAAGCTTGTTTGAGCTTAAAAATCAATTTAAGCTTAAAAGCTCAACTGTTAAGCTCTTAAGCCTTCAAACTGTTTATTTTTAAGTTTTAAAATTTTTGTTTTCATTAAAATTTTGTATTATCAGTAGCTAAATAGGTTTAAACAATAAAAAACATACAAACATCAATTTTAAAAATAGTGATAGCATTTATTTAATATAATTTAGCTTTTTAATTTTCTTTTTAGCTTATTATTAAGCACTTATCTGTGTTTATATTTTTCTTAAGTTTCTGTCATATTAAAGTATTTTTAGGAATTTTCTTAGATTTTTCCTTTGTCATCTAGTATTTTTAATAATTAATAATAGTTTAATTAATAATTAATTAATATTAAAGTATTAAGTAGTAAAATAATTTTATTAAGTAAAACCATTTTATATTTTTCCTAGCTTTGTTAGCTTAATTAGAACCTATAAAATCAATCTTTTAATTTTCCTTTTTATTTTCTAATTTTAATCCTTTAATTAGTTTAATTAGATTTAAATTATTAATTAAGTTTTAATTTATAAAACCTTTGCTAAAAGACAAAATATTTGTTTTTGATTTTATAAATCTTTTAAGTTGTTCTAGATTTTTAGAAAATAAATTTGTAATTTTCTTAGTTAGTTTTGTATTATAAATCTTTTAGATTAATTAAACTAAGTTTTAAATAAGTTTAAAATAGTTTTGATTAATTAATTAATATTAAATTAATATACTATTAGTAAAATATTTTCTTTTAGATTTTAATTTTCTTTAAGTTTAAAAGTTTTAAATTTTCATTTTATACCTTTTAGTTTTAAACTTGTCATTTTAAGTCCTGTAGTTTTAAATTTACATTTTATACACGTTTGTTTAATCGATTGTTGTGTTTTATAGCTCAGTATCCAAATACAATTCCAAACAATCAGAGTGTAATTATCAACCAAAATCCTTACGATCATTATCCTTAGTGATCATTCTACTTCGAACGTTTCACACACCATTCAACCTCCGTGGGACTTAACGACCGGAATCCACTAAATTCCAAGGAAATTGTATTGAGTCCATAATAGTAGACTTTTGTTGACTAAAACCTTTGGTCAATATTTCTTGACTGTTTTGGAACCAATCATTCATTCTTTCATGAAACCAATTGAAAAATCATTTGGAAAAACAATCAAGGTACTTGTGATACGAGATCAAAGCATTTTGTACCCTAATAGTTTTGATCATTTAGAAAACCTCCCCCTCAACATGTGCATATGATTTAGAAATTGTTTAGCACATGGAGGCAAGAGGACTTTGAAATATTTTCTTTGATCACAATTTTCATAGAAAAGCCATTTGATTTTCTTGGTAAATTCTCCCTCAATATGTGCATAGGATAAGAGAAATCATTTTAACACATAGAGGCAAGAGTTCTTTTGAAGCACATCCACGAACACAAAAGCCATTTAAGAAACCATTCGCTCCCTCAATATGTGCTTCGAGATTCGAAAGCGTTTAGCACATATGAGAGAAAGCGACGCATAATTGAATCAAAATGATCACTTTTATCAAATTTCATTATTAAATCACAAATTCTCCCCGATCAAAATATCAAACCCTTTGAGATTTTAGATCCCAAGTGATTTAATAAGGTTTAGAAAACATGGGAGAATATGTGTCTGGTTTAAATACTCTTCTTGTTTTTGGATAAATCCACCTCCTTAACATGTGCATTGTGTATTTAAAATCGTTTGGCACATGGAGGCACGAGTGCCTATAAAGGACTACAACCAATTCCATTTAAACAGATAAGAGATTTAAATCACTATCTCTCCCCCGATCAAAAATTTCAAACCAATTGAGATTTGTGATCCCAAAAGATTTAAATCATTTAGAAAATTTTGGAGAAAGACGTGGCAAGATTTGTTTTTGAAAAATGACAGATAAGGAACAGTTTTTCGACATTAAAGATTGTTAGTGTCAGGTATAATAGTTTTAAGAGACCTTTTAAGTAAAATAAAATAATTTCACAATCAAACAAGAACAGAAAAAATTTCATTTTGACAGATCTTTGAGTTTTAAAGAAAATCATACCATAACATAACATTAAATCTTTAGATCACCATATTTTAGCTTACAAACGGACTCTTTTGAAGATATATTGTTTGAAAATACTTTAAATTAAATCACTCTCCCCCTCAATCCATGACAGTAATCGATGATTGAGTGACTTATATTTTTGATAAAATGAAGTCCGGTGATTTTCAAAATTTAGTCTAATTTATTTTCAAAAACAATATTTTTCCATTTTCAAAACAATTTTAATCAAATTTTTTAAAATTGTTTAAAAATGGTATCCGCACAAAGATACGTTATGTGGTTGAGAAGCTTCGTTGATCTTTGAGGGCGGGAAGAAAACCGTCTGCAGATGCGGTGAGACTTCTTACGTTGCATTTAATGCCAACTAAGGTCAAATTAAGCTCCGTTTCTTCAATCACTTAGAAGAAAACCATCTGGCGATGCAGTGACACCTCTTACGTTGCATTTATGCCAACTCTCCATTGAAGTCCAATTAAGCTCCGTTTCTTCATTTGTCAACCCAAGATATAGTTACCCTTTCCTTTCGCATCCAATCATCATATTATGTGGGATCCGGATCGGAACATACTTATATACCAATATACCGCATATGTTAGTGGACACAAACAGATATATGGTGGTCGACATCACCCAAACAAAGAATCGACTAATAACAAATCAATCTAACATAAAATCGATCATATAAGGCATGGGAATAATGTGTTCATCAAACTATAATCATCTAATCCTAACAATCACATCCTAGAAACCTAGTCCTTCAACATAGGCAATTATATATTTTAATTAAGCACGTGGGATAATTAAGAAAGTCCGTTAGATGATATAAATTTGAAAACATTCTCCCCTCAATCAATGACTCATTTTATGAAAAGATTAAAAGCATCAAGTCATTGATTGAGTTTTGCAAATTAATAAAAATTAAACCGATTGATTTTGCAACTCATTAACCACCATTTGTTAAAACAAATATTTTCTCAAGAATTTTAGGCGAAAAAATATTTGAGTAGGCAATGATCCTTGACATACTTTCCTCATTAGTTTTAGGATAAGTGCACGAAATATTTGAAATTTGGTTTAGCGCAACACTTTCCTTCCTTGAAGAATGGGTTGCTATCTGAAATAATAGCAAGCCATAGTTTTAAGCACTGGTCACAGTCTGAAGTAACTGCAAGCCATAGTTTGAGACATGTTTTAGAAAGAAATATTTACACCTCCTGCTCGAACTTCATCTATGGTCCCGTGTCATTATTGAATGGCATTTCTAAGACCGCAGATGTTATCGATACCAGAAGACATGTCATGAGAAAACAATATTTTTGGTGTTTTTCAAATTTTCTGATTTTTATGGGTTTTGAAGATTTTATATTTTTCTATTTTCTTTTCTTTGGTTTTATATTTTGTATTTGGTTTTTAATAAATATATACAAAGATAGAGAAGATGATATAGTTAAAGAAGATGATGATACTGAGTACCGAGATAAGGATATCGAACACCCGTTGTAGAAGATAGAAGTCATCATCTTAAACATTCACAACTAAAGCTTCGAGGCTCTGAATTGAGAGAAATTGAACCATCCGAAAGTGAGACTCGCGGCTTCCCCAAACCGAAAATCCTTTAGATGAGCGATTCAAGCTCTATTTCAAGCTTGCCTTAGCCGGTGCAGAGAAGCACACCATTATCATAAATCCCGTTGCTCCTTTTAAGACCGATAATCGAGATTCTCCATTCGGGGTTATATCATCAAAATAGATCAGCTACGTATAAACCCACTTTTAAATACTCTTCTCAAATTCCTTTTCTACTAACGTCTAAAGCAATCCATACCAAAAAGTTGAAAAGAGACCACTTCCCCCAAGTAGATGAATTGATGCAGTAGTCAGTCTCTTAGACTAGAGCTCACGAACCCGAATACACATATACCCGAAGACAGAGAAGCTTATACCATCGAAGTAGCAGATTAAGTCCAATAGCCAAAGAATAACCCCGATGTATACTTTTCTCCCCAAAGAAAGTGTATGAAGCTCTAGAACCCAAGTACCGAATGCCCAAAGAGAGAATAACCGATAATATTGAAGAAACAGCCGAATCACTGATTTTCTCTGCGGAGGACTATCTCTGCGGATTTCAACTCCGGAATAAGTGATTACATCTCTGAATCACTGATTAAGCACTCAAGTGAAACATCTAAGCATCCCCAATGTACACAATCTCTCTCCCCTGATGATTGCGATAACATCAAAACCATCACACACTTGTGTACCTCTTTCATCTTCAGAGACTAACTCTTCCATCTCTTCCCCCACATAGTTGGAATAAGAACACTAAACGCATTGATGAGTAAAATCTTGAGTTTCTCTGCGATCATGACATTTGTTTTCCCGGGATATCTTCAATCACTTAGAAGAATTAAGTTCATCAAGTTTACTCGCCATGAGTCAAACCTTGAGTTTCTCTGCGGTAATAACATTTGTCTTCCTGGGATATCTTCAATTACTTAGAAGTATTAAGTTCATCAAGTTTACTCGACTTTAGATACGTGTCTCCTTCCCCTTGCTGGTTTTGATACTTTAGAATCAAGAAACATTATAAGCCCAAATACTTGAAATGTTGAGAAGATCGCTTGAAGTCTTTGTGAGAATCAACTTGTCAAGAATGTGAGCAAGTCTAATTAGGATTAAATTTGACATTTCACTCTCCCCTAATTAGTGCTCTCCCTAAACCGACAATTTGTTTGTTAAATGCCCAGATTAAGAAGAAGTCTTTAGATAATCAAATGCAACTCGCCTTTAGTCTTCTAACATGTAGCGAAGATGTAGAATGATCGTAGACTCGACCTTCTTCAAGATTGTCCAGTTGGGGATTAGATAGTTAACATCTTCAACTCACCAAATAAATAAGAACATCACCAAAAAGCATCCCAATTAACTTACATCTTGAAATCCCTTAACTAAAATCCTTCCCAATCAAACAAGAATGAAATATGTTCATTAAGGAAATCGACAATCGTGCCGCAAGCGAACACACAAGATGGTAACACCAAACTACCAATCACATCAAACAAGAACAGAGATTGTTCGAATCATCATGTTGATGTATCGTGAAGCATTAACCGGAAGCACTTTGTCGATAAACTCATCAATCCGAGTGAAGATGTCAACCAACGGCTCTTAAAAGAACAACTCCATGTAAAGATGACCCAATAAGAAGAAGATCGGTTCTTACATGAGTTTGGAGCCGTTTGACCATATATTCTCAAATATCAATCAACCATGCAGTAATTTCACACTTCTTCTCCCCCTCAAGAATTGCATACGGAGTTGCCATTCTTGATTAAATAAGTGAAAATCATCCGAATGTTCTATTCACACTTCTCTCCCGCAAAATCAGCACATGATGTCGCCATCTTCATTATAATCGAGCAAGTGGAATGAGAAAACAATCAGTGGTAGCCTGGTTCACTTGATGATCAAGCGCATGGAAAAGTATGAAGCATGTTGATGAGAATGGTCATAAATGAGAAGATTTCTCTTCTTCAAAAGATAAAGCGCACTGAAGCGTACACTTTTCTTTTCTTTGAGGTACGAGGCATGAACTGTTGTGTTCATACGTCAATATGTTGAAGTACGAGGCCTGAACTGATGTGAACAGATATCTCTCTATTTTCATCATCTCTTGGCTAAACATGTAATCAACCCCTTTATCATTCAGTAGGCTCTTTGTTGTGACAGCTGATGGAGAAAACCCAATATGATGAATTTGACACTGAAGTAAACTAACCCGAACTCGTGACTTAAACTTGCACAAATGTAACAAAGAGCGGTGCCGAGAATTTATCCTTCATTGAATCTCTAAGTACTCTATACTCTTCATCCAACTATCCATCAAGTATAAGACGTACATCACCTCTTGAAAATCCACAATTGAATGTGACACTGAGCACTACAACGTAACTCCTTAAAGTGATAGTTATTTTGTGGTGATACGAGCCCAATTCCCCCAAGTGGTAAAAGAAAAGGTAAAAGACACCCAACAATAACTAGATTTTCAAGTCTTCGTTTTGATAATAAGCTCGGACAAGGATCATGAAGAATCTTCATCCAACCATCCCCGATACCTTCAGATACTAAGTACATTTGCCCGTGATAATTCACTTCAACCTCAAATAAATAATATTGAATTAACTCCGTTGTCACATCTTTTGATTAAAAGCTCAAATCTAGCCTTCTTTGACGTTTTAAGTGAACTATGATAATGGTTTTCATCCCGACCATGGTTAAATGCACATATCCCCGTAAAACCATGTAATAGCCAAACTGTCATGACGACAACCCAAACACATACCCAATTCATGAAGTACACCCTTTTATCCCTTCTTCGAAGCAAAAACCGTAGCACCAGCATCAAGAAGATCCAGAATTACACTTTCTCTTCTCCAAGACGGTTCCATAATTACGGGATTTTACAATTCCATGGTTTAAACCGAGAAATAGATTCTTTCGCGGGATTTTACAAAACCAGGAATAAACCGTAAGATAGCTCCGGAAATGCACTTTACAATAACCAGGATGTTTCCATTGTCACGGAATTTTACAAGTCTTTGTTTTAAACCGAGAAATAGATTCTTTCGCGGGATTTTACAAAATCAAGACAAAATCGTAAACAATGTCAGTTTGAACGTGTTATGGCAACTTTGGTTTCGGTGAATATCTGTTTAAGGGGAACATGCAGTGATTCATCAACGGTTCATTATCCAACATCAACAACCATCCAATCAGCACTTTGGTAAACACATCATTCACGCATTCTATCGGCAATTGTAGTGACCACATGGAGAAGTAAACCCGATATGCCAAACTTGATCATGAAGTAAAATTCTCCAGATTTGTTACTTAAACTTGTACTCATCCTTGTGAAGAAGAAACGGTGTACCCAATGTACAAAACCTCTTGACATTCTCAACTGAGTGAGACACCGAAGTGATAGCTACTTTGTGGGTTAAGTGAGAAAGAATCACAAACGCAACTAAATAGCCAAGTCTTTATCACCCTCTATAAACGCCCAAACAAGTCATCTTCGCGGAAGGGTAGAAAGCAAGAAGACGAAATAAGTGAACACGCCCGGACAACCTCACTTCAAATCCAAATAAGAAATACCAAATATCAACAACCCCGAAGTCAACTTTGTTCAACCATCAAATCAAGCCGTGACATAATATTCATCGTGAGAATGTATAAACCAAAGTACCAAACCTCATACCACAACTAATCTCATCATCAAATTTCATGATCAAATATCATCGGCCCATCTCATATTAGCCCATTCTCATAAGAGCAATCCAGTTTTGATATGCCCATCTGTCCAACATCAAAATCCAGGTCATCACACATACTACTTATACACGAGAAATATCAATTCTTATATATCCATATTTCTAAATATATCAAGTATCAAATTTCATCTCGTATCAAAAATCAAGTTCGGATATCGTTGGTCCAAGGTAGTGTGTAATGAACCCATGATATACCAAGTATCTTCACACGGCCTAATTAAATACTCCATATCTATGATATATGCTACTCTGCAAAGAAAATCACGTTCCAAATAAAAGATACCAAACTAACAATATTCCGTATAGCATGTTAATATTGTGGGTTTTGAGAAATATCTTTCATAACAAGAAGTAACATGTAAATCAACCGACACCCACAAACCAAATAAACGGCGCATATGAACCTTTCCTAGTCCACGAGACCAAGTCCATTTTGATATTACATGATCCAGGCCCAAAGAATTTACATTAGACATCTGATCCAGCCCATACACATACTCACGTCCATATTTAGTTAAACCCTAAATATCCGGGTATTTATCATACACCTCACACTCACTTATTAGATCACAAACCCTAAAAAGTCTCTCACACTAAGATGCAGCCACCTCTCACCCTAATTTCTCTCAGAAGAAATAACCGTCTCCCAATTACAGATCGTTAACCCCAAATCCCAGAATAATCTTTCATCAAGAACTCATCCGTGAATATTAATCAAACCCTACATAACCGAGTGTAAAGCACCACTTTTAACACACACAGTACCCTAATGTTTAGGTGAACCAAAGACAGTCTACGCCTACCCTCAAAAACGCAGCAACAAACTCACCACAGGGATGGTTAGAGAAACATGGTACACGACTTTAAGATCAAACCAAAGGTAGGTACTGTGAGATATAATAGTCGATTTATATGACATCCATTAACACGAATCAAGGAAATGATATAACATAATTGTTATATGCATTTCTTTAACTTCGTATAATATAGATTTATGATGATTTCCTATGGGGTATTTTGGATCTGAAAAAGGTCTTGAAAAATCTTTTACCCATGAAAGTAAATCTGAAATCACATCATTAATCTTTTAATATCATTTTCATTTAAAGGGTTAGAATTAATAGAAGTTAAGTCCTTAAAACCGTGATTGGTGAAGATGTTGACTTGTCGTGTATTAATCTTTGAGGTCACGTTGAAATGATGGAATGTGTATTGGATAGGGTATTGTTGAAGTTGATGGTGTTGGTTTTTGATTAAAGGAATAATATGTGGTTGTATTTGGTTTGAGTCGAATTAGTTGTAGCCTTCATTTCATGTTGTACTCAACCAACTGATGATGTATTAGTTATGGAGGTCGAGTCTTGGTGTTTTGGTATTTGATGTTGTGGTCGATTGAAATACTCTTCTTCATCTAGTTTTCTGTCAAGTTGCTAAGTCCAAAACAAGTCGCTACCAAATTTTCCAAAAAAAAATAACTCGCTAAGCTTTTTAGTGTCAAGTCGCTAGGTCTATAGCAAGTCGCTGGCATCAATAGAGTCAAGTCGCTAGATGTTGAAAACACAAGTTGCTAACTAGTAAAGACTAGTCGCTAGCATTTCTTTTAACCAAGTCGCTACTTAGCTTTTGACATAACTCGCTGTTGACTTTCAAAAAAGTCAATGATATCCAAGTCGCTACAGAGAACTAGTGAATCTGGACAAATATGAGGCTAAGTCGCTAGCAAGAATCTCTAGCAAGATTTCTGAGTTATTCCGGCGTTATTCCGACTATATTCATAGCAGACCCAGAAAAACAGTTTTGACCCAGAAAAAATGCATATGAGATTCATTGTATGCCCAGTTTGACCAAGAAAAAGACATTGACCACATCTATATCACATATATGACTCAAAAGCATGTCTAAAAGATGATAATTTGACCCATTTTGACCTTGAATATAATGACCATATGACCAACAAATAATAGACAGACATAATGTTAAAGACCAGACATGATACTTAAAAAGTTGTTTTTTAAAAAAACTGGTGTTACTTAAAGGTAGGAAAACAGGATTATCGACACACAAAATAGGTACACAAACAGTTTTAAAAACAAGTATGAAAAACCAACAAACAAATTAACCATGAACCACAGTTTCCAACCATCAGTACGTATTAAAAACAGCATAACAATATGTATCGAAACCACAATAAATCATCAAAACACAACAACCTTGGCTCTGGTACCATTTGTAGGATCGATAATATTATTGTGTTTGATGATTCGGGTGGTCTTGGATGATGGAAATACATGATAGCCATTTTAGAGAGAGAAAGTAGAGAGAGGGAGATTTCTTGGTAGAGACTTGGTTCACAAAAGTTGTAAGGTTAGATTGAAAAGCTCCACCCCTTCCATGGATGGAAGGGGTATTTATAGTTACAACTTACACGACCTCCTATCGGCTGTTGATCGTGTATCGATTGGGTAAAGACCCGTCCTTCCTCCATGGTGTTACAATAAACTAAACTACGCTACAAACTAACTAATTAACTACTTAACAACGTAAATAACTACAAGTCTACGAGCTAACTTATGCTAGACTATAATTGGGGTGACCGATACTTTAATATGGAATTTCCAATTCCTAACATTACACATCGAGATAAGTATTTTAATCCAAAGTAACATTATGTCTATCCCGTATTCGATTGATTGTGTGTATGCTTGCTTGTTTACCATGTATAGTTAAATTTCTTGTGTGTTTGCTTAGATCTATGAAACCTAGTTATTGATTATTTTTAGGTTGTTTCTTATCTTAATTGAAAATTGGCTTAGGAGTGCAACTAGGCATCATTCGTTGTATTTAATGCTTGAGTATGCTTTATGATGATATAATATATGGATGAAATAGCCAAGGCTTGCCGACTTCGTAGGTCATATACAATAGATAACCTCAAAGAACTAGGGGGCACGCATACCCTATGACCTTAGGAATACAACACGTTAATATAAGGACTGACAACTCAACCGACCAATAAACGATAACTAGGGAGTAATAGTGTCTAGGTGAACACATTTTTAATCATCATACGAGCACACCTAAATTAGACATAAGCTACCCGTAGTAACTAGATAATTAGATAATTAGACAATTAGATACGTAGAGTTAGAGGTGCACAAAAAAGCCAGTTAACCGAACCAGATCCGAAAACAAACCGAAATACCAAGCCGGTCAAAACCGGTTTTGACCATAACCGGTCCGGTTTTTATCCAAACCGCCGATTAGGAACTGGTTTCCCATTTTGGAAAAACCACCGGTTTGGAGACCGGTTTTTATTAACCGAAAAACCAAACCGGTTCAGTTAACCGGTTACGAACCGGTTTTAGCGGGAAGGAGCGGAATTTTTGAATTTTTTTGAATTTAAAATTTTTGAATTTGAAAATTTTGAAAGAGGAGCGGGAAGGAGGCCTTGGGGCGGATATTATTTAATATTGTTCAAAAATTACCATTTTGCCATACAAATGTTAGTATAAATAGATGTGTTGTGTATTTGGTTAATTACCACTTTCAAGCAATCAAAAAACACTCAAAAAAATCAAAACCGAAAGTATTTCACTAAACACTAATGGAAAGTTTAAACACTAACAACACCACCAACACCGAAGCTGGTTCAACAAGTGCAGCGACGGTTGTCCGCATTTTACCATGCGACCGTGTAAAAGATCCATGGGAAAACTACAACTACGTCCTAATGTTGGATGGTAAGAAAAAGGCTCAATGTAAACTTTGCTTGAGTATATTGTCTGCCGGTTCCAACTCGACGTTGAGGGCTCATATCAAGCAAAAGTATTGCAAGGCACTCAAATCGATTCCGAAACCCGGTCAATCGTCCATGGCTCGAGACGGGACTATTTTTGCATACGATCATGATTTACTCCGTAAAAAATTTGCCGGTTTGGTGATTCAACGTGGTTTGTCGTTCAACCACTTTGACGACCCTTTGACGACGAAGGTGTACCAGAATTATATGAAACCGCAGTATCATCATGTAAGTCGTATGACTCTAAAACGCGATGCTATGAAAATGTGGAAAACGGCTAAACAAGATTTAAAAAATGTTTTTTTAAATTTAGATGCTTCTGTTAATTTAACAACCGATGTTTGGTCCGCTCCTCATAATTTGCCATTTTCGTACCTTTGTGTTACCGCACATTGGGTTGATCCGAAAGTTGGCAAATGATGAAGCGAGTCGTAGCATTTGAAGACTTTCCGGTTCCTCACTTCGGAGATGCTTTATACCAATTGTTGAGAAAAGTGTTTCATAAATTTCACTTGACAGAAAAAAAATTCAATAACGTTGGATAATGCTAGTAACAACACAAATGCAATGTGTCGACTAAAAATGGAATACGAGCCACCTTGTAATGGCGATTTTTTTTATAGTCGATGTGTTGCACACATCATTAACTTGGCCGTGCAAGCGGGATTAAAAGATGAGAATTTGAGTCAAATGAGGGAAAGTTTTAAAAGAATGTTTCATGATATTTTTAAAAAAGGTAATAAAAGATATAATGCATACATTCGGTTGTGTGAAAATGCGGGGAAACCTTGGTTGCAGCCTAATTGGGATATTTAACAAAATGGAACTCCACTTATCTTATGTTCATAAGTGGTTTAAAACAAAAGGTGACTTTGCAATATTTTCATGACAAATTGTCGGAAAAGGGTAAGTGTGCTCCATTTAATGCCTATCATTGGGATACTATCGAAAAACTAACCCGATTACTTGAAGTTTTTTACAACACAACAAAAAAATTGTCAGGAGTTTATTATCCAATGGCTCATTTGGTACTCGAGCAACTATACTTGATGTCTTCACAAATTTCCGCATTTGAATTTCATGGTGGTGTTTATACAAGCATGGTTTCGGGATGAAAGATAAGCTTTTGAAATATTTTGAAACTTTGCCACCGTTAATTACGTGTGCGGCGCATTAAATCCATGTTATAATTTAAGCGAGTCTGAGTTGTTTATCGACTCGATTGTGGTGATTTGGGTTGTTTCGCGTCAAACCGAACTTTCTTGATGATGCAAAAGAGTCCTTTGGCCATTCTTTTAAAAGTTTGTGCGAATATTATTTTGAAAAATATGGTAACCCACCTCCTGCTGTGACTGAGTCTTCTTCATCATCACCAAGGGGTTTTAGAGGGGATCTGATACTTGCTTTGCATAAAAAGATAAGAGATAATCCCAACAAACGATCAAAAAGTGATCGTTTCGCAAACAGTGAATATGAAAGATATACCACAACCGATTTTATCTCACATATTCCGCCCGAACAAGTTATAAACTTTGATGTGTTGGCATTTTGGAAAGCAAAGGAAACAATGTTTCCCGTTCTATCCCGAATGGCTCGTGATGTACTAAGTGTACAAGCTACTTCGGTAGCTTCTGAATCCGCTTTTTCAACAAGTGGTAGGGTTTTATCAAATCTGAGAACAAGACTCACACCGGCTTCTTTGGAGATGTGTATGGGTTTGAAAGATCACTTGGACGCAATGAAGCGAGTGCAAGATAAAGCTAATCTTGAAAATGCCGTAGACTTCGAAGAGGAGATCTACGAGGAAGAGGCACAAGCGGGTGAAATCGAGATGCTTTCCGATGAAGAAATAAGACAAGATGCAGCTGCTCAAGAAGCTAGGGGATCCGATGAAGACTATTAGGACTTTTATGTTTACGTATTATGTTTTAAGTTTATGTATTTCCTTTAAGTTTATGTATTTCCTTTCAGTTTATGTATTTCCATTTTCCGACGTAATAAATAAAAGTTGAAGTTTATTCAGTGTAAGTTTGTATAAATTATGAAAAACGAAAAAAAAAATCGGTTAACCGGTGAAAAACCGGTCCTAAACCGGTAAAACCGGTTATATATTTTTAAATTTTCAAAATTTCACTTGGCGGTAATTTTTTTTTCAAAATTTAAACCGGTTAACCGGGTCCCAAACCGGTTTAACCGGTTATATATTTTAAAATTTTGAAAGTTTCAACCGGTTAATAACCGATCCCAAACCGGTCCGAAATTTCAAATTTTAAAATTTCAAATTTTGAATTTCTTTGAGCGGGAAGGCGGGTAAATTTTCAAAATTTGAATTTTTTTATATTTACAAGTTTGTCATTGTAAGACTAGTATAAATAAATAGATTGTGTTTTTATTTCTTTGCAACTTTTATACAATTAAAAATACACTTCAAAAAATAAAAATCGGAAGTATTTCACTAATGGCTGATGCTGATCCTGCACCACCTCCGCCACTCCCGCCACCGGTGGTTGTTCGTTTTTTACCGGTAGACCGTGCACCAAATGTTTGGGCTCACTACAACTACGTCGAAATGTCAGATGGCATGCGAAAGGGTCAATGTAAGCATTGTTTATGTTTCTTCAAACCCACTTCCAACGTGGCATTGAGGGTTCACATACAGAAGAATTGCCTCCATGCACCTGCAATTGATGCCTGATTCGAGACCTCGAGTCGACGTTGTGTAGCTTATCAAGTTATCGATGTTTTATGTTTATGTTATTATGTGTTATGTTTTAAGTTTATATGTAATGTGTGATGTATCATGTATTCTCCGTTCTATTAAATAAAAGTTCTAGTTTATTAATACACGAAACAAGAAAACGATGACAAACGATGACGGAAAACAAAAAAAAAAATAAAAATACTAGAACCGGTCATAACCGGTTAACCGTCTAAACAGTCCCAAACCGTACCCAAACCGGTTTGGACCGGTTGGGTTTTTCCTCTTCACGGCGGTTCGAATCGAACCGGTTAACCGCCCGACCGGTTTTTCGTTGACCCAAACCGGTTCGGGTTTGACCAGTCGTCAAACCGAACCGGTTAACCGAAATGTGCACCTCTAAGTAGAGTAATCGGTAAAAGTACCACCCCAACCAATTGCCCGAGATATTTACCTTAGCTTTCTAAAAACCATAAAAGATAAAAAATAATCATCCTCAACCCCACCTCTCGTCATACATTTCTTACTAGCATTCCTATTCCCTAGAGAACGATATCAATCCTCGAGGCTTACTCAATACTACACTACAACGATTAGGTTCACGCCTGGGAGGTTGAAAAACTTGCTCGACGAAAAGGAAGTTTCCTTCACCCCAAACGCGCCTTCCGCGCATCAAGTTTTGGCGCTGCCGGGAATAGAATAGCTAGTTAGATCTTTATCTCGTTTAGGTTCCCTTGCTTGATTCCTATCAAGTAAGATTTTTTCTCATTTTCATTAACTTCCTCGTAGTCTATCCCCCTTCTTCGTGTCTTTGTTCGTAAATCTCATCACTCACCATGATTCGCATCTTTCGCCGGAGAAACTTTTCACTACCCGATCCCAATCCCGCAATGGAAAACGCAATCCCACAAAACCTTTCACCCGTTCACCACTTTGGAAATCACCTGGGGCATAATGAAATAAATTGGCAGCATAATAGTCCCTTTTACGATTCCGATTCCGATGAGGAGTTTGATGACGGAGAGGCAATTGACAACGGGGAAGTCATCAATGAAGTTAGGTTTGAGATAGAAGAAGACCCCTCCCAATGCTTTGACCCTAGGTGTGGAATTGAGGTTGATAGCCCCTTCAACATGCAATTCCTTTGTAGGTGTAGAATTGCGGGGCGCAGCCGATCGGCTCCGGTGAATATCCAATAATTTTTTTTAATAATAATTTAATATTAATAAAAGAGAATTAATTAAAAACTTTAACTCTAATAAATGTGACTACTCATTTACCCATTTATTAAAAATATTAAATATACTAATTAAGCATAAACAAAACTTTAACTAAACTTTAATTACCAATCAATATAACTAACTATAACTTCTAAAAACTGAAAATTAAACTAAGACATTAAACTATTTAAGACTCTATTTAATAAAAATTAAATAAAACTAAAAATAATCTATAACTCAAAAATCTAAAAACAAGAAAAACAAGCATAAGCAAGCATTTATACTAGCCTAAAAATTAAAAATATCATAAATTAAGCTAAACACTTAAACACATAACACTAGATTATCAAGGAACTAGAAAAAGAAAAACACAAAAATTTTACGAGAGGTCCAACCGATCGGCTCCGAATCGGTTGCTTGCGCAGCCGATCGGTTGGCCAAAAAACCAACTTTTTTTTTTAAATTTCTCTCCTATTTAAAAAAAAATAATAATAATAAAATAATAATAATAATTCAAACTAAACTCAAACAATATCAAAAATACAGAAAATAAAAAACTAAAACAAATCAAATCCCCGTCAGCGGCGCCAAAAATTTGATGTGTCGATCGTGTGCAAGTTTTAAAAATTTATAAACACGATTCATCCGGGTAATTACTTTAACACATACGAGCAAGTATACTCGTTCGTGATAGCAAAGGTGGGTAAGTCGAGATCGTCCCAAGGGATTAGCGTTTAGTTTGTTAAATTGTTTGAGACAAGAAAGCTTTTCAAGGCTTCCTTCAAAGTGATGCTTTTATAAAATACCAAATTAAATAAACGTATACTTGTGTGAAGTCCATAGTCAATTATCAAGAGTATTCATGAAAGCTTGGTGTAAACTTGATGCAATGCACAAATCGTAAGCAAATGATTTCCAATCCATGGTTTATTTTTTGTAAAAATCATTTTAAGAATAAAATCACATAGGTAATCCTTTCGGTCCTTAACCCAATGATTATTCTTTAGATAATCCATTTATTTGTTAAAGATTCTTATTCAACTTGTTCTTACGAACACTTTCGACCTTTACGTGATGAAATCGTTTCTAGTCTTGTTTTAACAAGTAAATGTGATGAGTGTCAATCATTATATCCCCATACTAGTTTGTCAATAACGTTTTGGAATAAAACATAAGAGAAATCCTTTCGGTCCTTTATCTTGAAAATGTTTTACCAACAAATTAAACAAGACTCGTAGTTATTCCAACAAACTAATTAAATTGCCTACATCCTTACACACAAGTATACTCAAGAATTACTCCATTAAAACCATAACATAACACAAGTAGTAACCATGTAATTCATATAATTCATAAGAATAGAGATTCATGACAAAGTTCATAAGCATACCTAAACTTCGGATTACAAGAACTAGAAAATTGTGGAACTATAGCAACCATGCGCCTCCAATCGCCTTATACTATCCGTACAACTCCAAATGACTACCAAATGGTTGAGAATTGTTCTCACCAAACTCCTGGATGTTTTACAGATGAAATAGGACTTTTGAGATGAATAAAAGTGTTTGGTAATAGTCTTGGTGTAAGCCTATTACTCTTTTGGGTGTGTCACACTAAACTACTAATTCTAGGTGCATTATATAGCTAGGAACTTTTAACCAACAAGACAAAAGCGTCCACAAGGAGTTATTAACTAGAAATGATTGGACTCCAATGATTAATAGAAGTTATGGCATCAATAAATGAGAGAAAATGTAATCAGTAGCTTCTAACCGGATCGGTTATGGCGACCGATTGATTCGTTTTGACCATTTCCCAGCGATTCGGTTGCGGGCTCCGATCGATCGGCTGGATGCCTTCCGTACAACATATTTTGCCTTTTCTTGACTTTTCTCGACGCATGCCTTTTTCCTTGCTTTTGATGCTGATTTCCAAGATAAAACTTGATATTTATTTGATGTAGATACTTAGAAATCCTTGTGCTTCCAATCATCGAGTCCTTGAGCCTTCTCACCTATCTTTTCTTTCTCGGGAATTATCCAAATGTGCATGAAATCGTCATTTCTTCGCCTTTTACGATACTTGGCTACATTCACATACAAATTAACCGATTATCATGTGTAAATAATTATGTGTAAATATAACCGATTATCATACACAAAACCAACAATAACGCTACTAAAAACATGCTCATTCTGAGCGTTATCAATGCTTTAGTCATAGTGAAGGAGAAGGTGTAGTAGAAGTCTTTAACTACTGATTTTTGGATTGTGATATGAATGGTAGCTTAAGCTCCTAAGAGTGCTTGGTTTATAAAGGATGAAGTTGAGTTAATGAATTAAATTCTTGACTACTAAGAAATTTGGCATGCACTAAAGTCAACTATGGTGTTGTTCTATTCTAGGGAGTCATTAAATTGTAAGCAAAAGTGTTTAGACTACCAAAAGAGTTTGAATTTGGAAGAAAAGTTGATCATAGGCTGTTCTGTAGACCCAGATCCCACGGTTCCCTCTCACTAGGGATCCGTCTGTCAGACAGCATAGTGGTGAGGTGATTATGCTCTTTTAAGGTCTAGTACCTATAAATCTTAAGGGTTTGACTTCCCTCAGATGTCTTAAATGGTATGTGACTTAAATGTCCAACTATAAGGAGTGAGGATACCTAATGATGGTTTTTGGTAGGAAAATGGTCTTTTTGAGAGTGCAACTAAGTGTTTAAGAATGATACTATTGATTTGAGGATGACAAATGAGAACAATTGATCCTAGAGATCAGATGGTGGCTTAAGAAAAATATAGAAAATTCCTAAAAAATAAAAAGAAATGAAGAACTACTTTTAAGCCTATTTTGAGGTATGGATGACTAAAATCAATTTGCTAAATTTGAGAGAATATCAAGCTAAGTATTTTGAGATGTGATGAACAATGTGTGAGCAATGGAGCAGAAATATGGTGAGTTTAGGTGAATTGATAAATCAAAAGCACCTTGAATGTGATCCTAAGCTAGCTATGAGTGAGTGTGAGACCTACTGAGTTTGAGGAAGACTTAAGTAATCCTAAAGAGTTATGTTTAGCTAGTATGATGTGGTCTAGAGAGGTGGTTTGATCTGTGGATGTCTGAAACTCTACTTCTGATTGCCCGGATCTCACGGTTCCCTCATCTGAGGGATCCTGCTAGTTATAGCTCAGGGATCCGGCTACTACTGACCAGTAGCTTCTCAGCAAATGTGCAGTTTTTGCACTCTTTAGCAAATACTGATCCTAATCATTTCTGCATCCAATAATCATATGCAGGCAACAAATATCATGCATAGTAAGTAAGGGTGATTAGAATGTAAGCAAAATGAGTGGGACTGACTTCTTGATGGTGATCAAGTTGTCGTAAAATTCTCATTTTTCGGGTTCCTAAGTTAGAATGTTTTAGTTTATGCCATGCCATCTACTACGAGCTACGTCCTAAACTACAGAAATATTGTTTAGATTGTTTACAGACCATTGTTCACAAATTAAGGTCTATGACCTTACGTTCCTCCTAATCCATCTCCATCTTCATCTTCATCTCCATCTCCATCACCTCTACTCTTCACTCTTTAACCCTCCACCCTTACTTCTTCTTCTTCATGAGGAAGTTAGCAAAACATTTGAACATGCCCTTGGTTTGTTGGAATTCTTGTGAAGGACTCGGGACTTTTGGCAGTTGGTCAATGTATGCTAGGGGTCGAGATGAACGTTGCCAAGGGGGTTGCTACCTTCTCCTTCTCTTTTTCTTTCATCCAATGAATTCGTAGGTGGGTGAGGTCTCTTGCCATCAACCATAATCCTTGTGGTCTTTCCATCGGATAAGGGCACCATAACCTTGTTGCAAAAGGTGTGGTCATTGAAGTAAGGAGATGTGTCTAGAGCAAAGATGAAGTTTGCTAGGCGAGTCAAGAGCATGGCATAGGGGAGTACCATCTTGTCTGTCCTTTTCACACTTGCCATTATTTTCACCATGTGATAGGCGAGGTTGAAGTGAGTGCCGGTCACAAGGCAATAGATCATGAAGCTTAGGCAAGCATTGGGATGATCCTTATTTCCTCCTAAACAAACAACGTTCTCCCTTAGCACAAGTTCCCATTTCTTGAATAAAGGGAACATTTCCGAAAAGCTCCATTTGAAACGGATCTCTATAGATCACCTTGGACTTTCTAGTTACTCTTGATGGTGAGGCTCTTTCCATGAAGTCGGTATCTCTTACCATAGTTGCTTACGGGATGGCTGTGAAGTATACCTCGTGATGATCCACCATGTCATGAAGCTCGGCCAATGACCATTCATTTGAGTACATACATACTCCTTGACATGGGATACGAAGTATCCAAGCAAATTCTTCAAGAGTGAATGTGAACTCGTGCTCATTGATGATAAAGGCTATCGAAATGGTTCCATTTTCATTTCGTATGATTCTCATGGTCTTGTAAAACTCTAGTACAAACACCGGAAAAATTTGCTCATTAATGTTCAAGAGGCAGTGGAAGTTGATTCCCGCAAAGACTTGGGGAATGTCGATGTTGTTGGTAAATGAGGGTTCAACTACTCGTCCTTCATGGAAAAATCTCTTTTTCCAACATTTTGAAGACTTTCCGGTCATCCGGGCTCAAGCCATCCTTTCGATGATACATGGGAATGTAATGTGCGGTGTCTTGGTAATCTTGTTGTCTATTGCTAGGCATGATTGGTCCTAAACGTCAAAACCACAATGTGATGTTAATTGTGTGAATAGTAACCTAATGGGATTCATCACAATTTTGCTCAATGCATCTTCATTGAATTTCAAAAGATGAGTTTAATTTGTATTAACAATGTTGATTCTTTGATTTAGTTTATCTTAGAAAACAATGTGATAACAAATTGTGACAAACCCATTTGAGCTCAATTTCTAAAGATGAAATTGTACTCCTAGGAATCGAAGAATAGAAATCACAATGTAGTGAAGATTATACTTACACAAGTGATTGTTTCCTTTGAAGAGATGATGAATTAACTCCTGTGAACAGTAAATTGGGTTTATGTTCATGAGTTTGAGAGAGTAAAGTGATGACTAGAAGTCCACAGTGATCATTTTTACTTAAAATGTCTTCTGATGTGCCGGTTCCCATGGATCCTTTGAATGAGGGATCCGTCTAGTGTAAACTTAGGGATCGGCATATCAGTAATTATCAGTTTAAGTAATCTTTTATAATTTTGATTTGGGAGTTCTAATTCTTGGCTAGGGTTGATGTTTATGCTCTATAACTTATGGTTTGGGGTTTTGACGTGTTTTACTAGTCCTATTTGACGAGGTTCCCTTTTTATCAGTAAATCATAATTCTTTGGGAAGTTTTAAAGATTATGATAAAATCCTATTTTATCATAATATGAGGAGTTTCACATGGATACTTATTGACATAGATGAAATGTCAATAACCTTATGTGAGGAGTGATGACCAAGGCTCTCGAATAGCCAAGATATCATTTTCACTAGTTCGTAGTTTTATCTATAGAGATCAACAAAGAATACTATTCTTGATGATGAGTTCAATATAGATAACAACTTTAGTGATTTTTAAGAAAGCGTAATGAGACTACTAATCTTAATCATGTTTATACAAAATGACATTATTAATTCATCTAGAAAATATACGAAAATAATTTATTTGTAAGTAATTTCTTAAAGATCATACCTTTGCTATATATTCTTTTTGAGAAAAGAAATTTTAAGGATAAATTCTTCATCATCTTCTTAGGATGCCCAAATCCTAGTATGAAGAATTCTCAACAAGGAAAATATTAGAAAGATCTATCATTATCCAACATTATAAAATATGATTTTTAAAACGTGACCTTTTTTTTAAAAAAAAAATCCTTCCTTGTAGTTTTCAATCATACACGGATCGTATCAAGTTTTAAAAGTACAATATACTCTTAAGAAACTTGGTAACGAAGCTCTGATGCAAATTGTGGAAAACTAGAAGGGGGGTTGAATAGTTTTACCAATTAAAACTTCGTTTTAAATATTTAGACCGACTTATGTCAATCTATTTAAATGTGTATGTTTGATGTTGATAGATAAGTATGTAAATATGTAATGCAAAGGTAAAGAGTAAGAAACACAAAACCAGGACACAAGTGTTTATAGTGGTTCGGCTACAAGGACACCTTCCTTGCCCTACTTCACTCCCCAAGTCACCTACTCGAGAGTTCGTAAGCACTACACGACACAAACTCCTTATGGCGGAGAAGCCTTCACAACGTCGCCTACTCTTTTTTCGGTACAAGGCTAGACATCGGGTTCTTCCACGAGGTAGAACCAAACCTATCACAATGTTGCCTACACTTTATTCGATACAAGGCTAGATACTGAGTTCCATTACAAAGGAGGAACTGGTACCCAACACTATACAACATCTATCCCAAAGGAGACCCACTCCTTATTACAACACCATCAAGGATATCAATATCCTTGGACACAACCTATCTATATTTGTACATCGTTGCACCATATCGATTGTACACCCTTGGCATCTTTCACTAATGCCCTTGACATGATCTTTTGGCACCTTTCACTAATGCCTTCATCATGGACCTTTGGCACCCTTCACTAATGCCTTAGACTCTGACCTTCGACACCTTTCACTAATGCCTTCGACTTGACCCTTTTGGCATCCTTCACCAATTCTTTAGACTCGAACCTTCGGTACCTTTCACTAATGCCTTCGACTTGACCCTTTTGGCATCCTTCACTAATTCCTTAGACACAACACTTCTAGAGAGAAACGAACTTATCAACAAGAGAACTTCAGTAGTCTTGATGATGACGAAGGTTGGCAACTCATGAAATTGAGCTTGCTCGACTTCAAGAGGTGGTGATCTTGCCTTTAAGAGGAATCTAGAAGATCACACAAACAAAAACACAAAACTATATAGAAAGATCCTTTGGATCTGAGGTTAGAGAGTTTACAATACTAGGAGAAAGTATGTGTGAAAGTGGCAACTTACAATGAAGAAATGACTCACTATTTATAGACAAAAATTCACTACTGTCCCACGGATCCTTTGCTTAAGGGATCCGTCTAGTGTATTCCTAGGGATCCGTAGGACGCTCCTCCTAAATGGGTTATAGGTCATGGATCATGGGTCATGGGTTATATAATTTGAACCATGGGTATCCAAATAGATACAATGTATCTAGAAGATGCAATGCATCTAGTCAACGGGTCATGGGTTAGCTCCATGAGTTATGGATAATACCCATTATGACTTCATGCATGATGTCATGCAAAGGGTCATGGGTTATGGATCATGCTCTATGGGTATGGGTCATGAAATTTGGGTTTTACCCAACTACATTTAATGTATCTAGTTAATGGGTCAAGTACTTAGATTCTTACCCATTACATTACCCATTACAATACATACTAAGTATGTATATATATGCCTATTATGTAAACACTAGTTGTTGTACATATGCTTTACTATAATATGAAAACACCATTACTTGTTTAGCGTTTTATATGAAAATGTAAGTGTGTTAGTAAACTATTGGCTCAAACCATTTACGTATTTTATTTGTTTCGTTAAAATGATTTTACGTTTGTTATCGACAAAACAATAGAAGATCGTAAAATATAAATAAACGCTTTTACGGCTTATTTGTATTAACACATGACATCATGCATGAAGTCATGTTGGGTATTATCCATGGTCCATGACCCATACCCATGATTCAATGTCTAGATACACTGTATCTATTTGAATACCCATGACCCAAAGTCCATAACCCATGACCCATAACCCAAATAGGAGGAGCGTCTGGCGGATCACCCAGTTTACATTGGACGGATCCCTCAAGTAAGGGATCCGTGGGATCCAGGGAATAGTAGAGGATTTTTTTCTATAAATAGTGACCCATTTACTCATTATAACTCACCCCTTTTACACACATTCTCTCTTGGTGTTGTAAACTCTCTAACCTCAGATCCAAAGGATCTTTCTATGTAGTTTTGTGTTTGTGTGATCTTCTAGGTTCCTCTTAAAGGCGAGATCACCACCTCTTGAAGTCAAGCAAGCTCAAGTCTATGGGTTGCCAAGCTTCATCATCATCAAGACTACTGATGTTATCTTGTTGATAGTTCTTTCATCTCTCATTAGAAGTGTTGTGTTGAAAACATAGGTGAAAGATGTCTAAAAGGTCAAGTCAAAGGCATAAGTGAAGGGTGCCGAAGGTCCGTGTTGAAGGCATTGGTGAAAGGTGCCAAAGGTTCGTGTCGAAGGCATTAGT
This sequence comes from Chrysanthemum lavandulifolium, assembly GCA_022545495.1. Taxonomy (NCBI): domain Eukaryota; kingdom Viridiplantae; phylum Streptophyta; class Magnoliopsida; order Asterales; family Asteraceae; genus Chrysanthemum; species Chrysanthemum lavandulifolium. The sequence continues at coordinate 128,015,385 of CM040245.1, forward strand.
GAAGGGTGCCTAGGGGTCATGTCAAAGGCATTAGTGAAAGGTACCTAGGGTGCACATTCGATATGGTGCATCGATGTACAAGATAGATTAGTTTGGGTCAAAGGATACTGATATCCTTGTTGATGTTGTAATAAGGAGTGTGTCTCCTTTGGTATAGGTGTTGTGTAGTGTTGGGTAGTAGTTCCTCCTTTGTAATGGAACTCGGTATCTAGACTTGTACCGGATAAAGTGTAGACGATGTTGTGAAAGGTTTGGTTCTAGCTCGTGGAAGAACCCGGTGTCTAGCCTTGTACCAGAAAAAGAGTAGGCGACGTTGTAAAGGCTTCTCCGCCACAAGGAGCTTGTGTTGTGTAGTGATTACAAACTCTCGAGTAGGTGACTCGGGGAGTGGAGTAGGGCAAGGAAGGTGTCCTTGTAGCTAAACCACTATAAATACTCGCGTTGTGGTTTTGTGCTTCTTGCTTTTTAACTTTGCATTACTTATTTATATGATTGTCTATCATCATCCAACACACACCTTTAATAGATTGACATAAGTCAATCTAAATAGTTTAAAACAAAGTTTTAATCGTTAAAACTATTCAACCCCCTTCTAGTTTTCCACAATTGGTACCAGAGCTTCGTTACCAAGTTTCTTAGAGTATGTTGTACTTTAAAAGCTTGATACGATCCGTGTATGATTGAAAACTACAAAGAAGAAAATCTTTTAAAACAAATTGTTTTTTTATTTTATGTTGGATAGTGATAGATTATTCTAACAATTTCTCTTTAAGAAATCTCCTTGTTAGGACTCTTCAAAAGTCTTCATTTATATCCAAAGAAAAATTAAGTCAACTCTCAAGCAAGAACCCAAAAGTAATCACAACCTACTTCTACTAAGTACAGTGGATTACTTTAAAAGCTCATGAAGTATTTTCGGGTATATGGTCTCTATAAACCATATCAAGAGTTTAGAGGTATGTTAAACACCGCAAACTAGTCGATCTTTATCTATAATACGCTCATATGAATATGTTGATGATATGTGTCTTATTCCTATGATAAAAACCATGCCTTTAAACATTGTCTTATAAAAATATATGAACACATCCTTTAGGACGTTAACTTTAATAGTCGCAAATCTCTTAAAGTCTCTCTTCACCACTTTCCTTACTTACTCATCATCGGGAATAGTATTCCTCTTTGATACTCTCAAATATTATACGTCATCTCCGCAAAATAGATCTTTGATGGTTAACTTATCAAAATCAACAAACCATCGAAACACCTTGGCCAAACGTCTATTCAAATAGGAACCTCATTTTACAAGTTCCTTTTCAAAATAAGTTATTGTATAACTTATCACAAGTAAAAAGAATAAATCCAAATAATTTTTCTGTCTACAGTAGCCGGATCCCACAAGTTGTACTAGCCGGATCCCTAATACAAGGGATCCGGGAGAACCGTTTCACAGAAATCAGATATACGCTTTTCAAAACCAAAATAATCCATTTTCCCTCTCCCCACAAACACAAAAATGACCTAACTTCTGCCTCCATCTCAATAGGGCCTCATATTCTCAAGCATCTCATTCTTGAACATCATTGTAAGTAATTACACTCATATGTTCTATTCATCATCATCTTCATCCTAGGGTTTATGGTTTTAGACTAAAATTCAATTGATCACCAATTGAAGAAATTAGGGATTGCAAAAGGATTCTATATAATTAAAGGTTTTTCAAAATAACATTGTTAATACAAATCAAAACCATAAACCCATCTTGACAAATTTCACCTAATTGGAATATTTGTTTTCTAGGATCAATCATGCCCAAAGCTACCCAACAAGATCACCATGACACCGTCCACTGCCTCTCTAGACACTATTGAAAAGAAGAGCTCTCTAAAACCAATCGCAAAATCTTCAAAAAGCTTGAAAAATGACTTATCCACGAAGGTCATGTAGTCAAGGAATGTTTTCTTGAAAACACCGACATTAGTCAAGTCTTCTCGGCAATTAACTTTGATTGTCTCTTAGATATTGATGAACAAATTTGTCCGGTTTTTATCTTTGAGTTTTACAAAAGTGTTAGGATTATTCGAAACAATGATGAAAGCATCTCAATCGCTTTTATTGTCAATAACCAAACCATCACCTTACCCCTCAACACCTTTGCACAAATTCTTCTCATTCCATATGAAGGAATTTGTATGTATTCTCAAGATTGGGCAATATCCGCTCAATCCTTTGCACTAGACCCCAAACCAATCTATCACACTCCTCTCGATGATCCCGTAGTTGTTCGTGACACCATCTTCAAGATAAGAGCCGACCAATCTCGTCTTAACCGCAACAAAGAACTCATTCATCATGATCCCTTTCAAATGGAACTCTCCGAGATAATTCCCATTTACAAAAAGTGGGAAGTAATCCTTAGAGAAAATGTCATTTGTCTGGTCGAGAACAAAGACCATCCCAATGCATGTCTTGTCCAAATGATATATTGCCTCATCCACCAAAGACCATTCAACCTTGCCTATTACATGGTGAAAATAATGGTAGGTGTGTTCAAAGTCAACAACAAGGTACTTCCCTATGGTATGATCATAACATGACTCCGTGAGTATGTTAGTGCAATACAACCTTCTCCTATCAATGATGATCATTTTCTTGCCAACCAAGTTATGGTACCACTTACCAAACAACCTTCTAAAAGGCTCATGATCAATGGAAAAAGGCCTCGTGCTCTCTCAAACTCTTTGGACGAAGATGAAGAAGAAGTCGACCCCATTGCTAACTTCCGAATCGACCCCATGACTTACTGTGAACAACTTCCCACTCTTCCAAATGAGTTTGAAGAATTCTAGCAAACAAAGGGGATGATCAAATGCCTAACTCACTACCTCATGAATTTGAGAAAGAAGAAGGGAAAAGATTGACGAAAGAGACATTTTTGCTTGTCTTTATGGTTATTTCAGTTACTTTATGATCATTTAAACATTGTACACTTATGATTGTGCAAGACTTACTTTGTTACCTTTATGTTTGGTTATTATCATGATTACTTGCCTTTATGTTATTATTGTGTGTGATATCTACCTACTTTGATGTTTGTTTATAGTAGAAACTTGTAGTATTAGTATGCTTCATCTAGTGCAAAATCTGAACACTAAGTGATCTGCAGTAGCCGGATCCCTCTTTTTGAACTAGCCAGATCCCTCCATTAAGAGATCCGTGGGATCCGGGCAGACAGAAATGGATTTGTAGACCTCCACACATCAAACCATTATCCTAGACCATATCATACTAGCTAAACATGATTCTTTAGGATCACCCAAGTCTTCCTCAAGCTCAGTAGGTCTCACACTCACTCATATTTCACTTAGGATCACATTCAAGGTGTTTTTGATTTATCACTTCACCAAAACTCACCATATTTCCGCTCCAATACTCACACATTGTTCCTCACATCTCCAAACACCTAGCTAGATATTTCTCTCAATTTTAGCAAATTGATTTTAGTCATTCTTACCCCAAAATAGGCCAAAAACGAGTTTTTCATTTATCATGATTTTTAAGGAATTTTCCAAAATTCTTTCAAACTACCATCTGATATCAAGGATCATTTGACTCCACTTGACACTCTCATATTTCCTAGTGTCGTCTTTGATTACCCATTGGTGGTCATAAAGCCCCATTTCTTTCCATAAAAGGTAATCATTAGCTACCATCAATCATTTCTCTTGATCATTTAAGTCCCTCTTCATTTAAGACACTTTAGAAGACTAAAACACTCAAGATGTATATGTACAAGACCTTACAAAACATCATTTTTTTCTTTCTTTTAGCTGCTGAGAGCCTGATTCCTAGGTTTAGCCTAGACGGATCCCTCATTGGAGGGAACCGGTTGCACAGATTGAGCTAATCCTAGCTAAAACAATCATTTCAAGCTTTCCTTGCTAACTTGATCAATCCATCTTGTCTTAATTGACTTCCTTGATCAGTGCAACTCTGAAATTGACTCTTGTGCATGCAAATCTTTACAATTTGAAGGATCTTAGTGGCTTACGCTTTAAATTCACTTGCCAAATCCTTCCCTTTATAAACCACCTTGTTAGTACTTCTAAGTCACCATCTACAACTTCATTCTCAGCAACTAGAAACCTTTATCTCACTAACATTTATCATTTCATCATGAGGAAAGCTCCTAGTTCCAACTCCTCCACCAAAGGACCACCCAAGAAACTTGCTCGTGTTGTTCACGAAATTTCTTCAACCAAATCATCACCCGTTAAATCCACAAATGCTAGGATTTCCCCTCAACCAACTCAACCAATCAAACCAATCCCCAAAAGGATTGTTCCTACAAAACTACCATTGCCTAACACTACTATACCTCCTAAACTAAACACCCCTATTTCCACTAAACCATCATCCTTAGTGCCTAGAGCCATATCATTCACCACTCCACTTTCATCTCCACACCTCTACAACTTAGAGGACTTGCCTTCAGGCCATCTCATCATCCACCATTGCCAACATTCTCCTCAATAGAGAGAATAGCGCAACAACAAAACCATAGTGTTGAAACGACACTAGCGCCGGTATCATTTTCTCCATCACCCTCGAATAGTCCCTTTTGGATTATGAGGAATCATCAAAGTCAACCACCCGATCACATGGAAGTAGATACCTCTCTACCACCATCCTCGACATACATTCCACCACCACCCTTAGTTGATCCACCTCCAAATGTACCTCCACAAATTCCTCCTTCTTTTGAGAATTCTCAACCTTCCTCATTCAACCTTCCATCTCAAACCAATCCATTTCTACTACCACCACTTCCAAGCCTGACAAAGATTGTTATCATTGTCAACATGTTGAAGGTTTAGTACATGAACTACGTGAAGAGCTACGTTTCATGAGTTATCACCTCCTCAAACGTTTCGATGAGGTCAACAAAACTAAACAGTCCTAAGCTTAAGGATTCAAGTGGTGTTCTAGTCTTAAGCTTAACTTAGAATAATTAGGAATCATATTTCATGTTTAAGTCATTCTATTAATTTTAGAGATATGTATATCATTTCTCGTGCTTTTATTGGATGAAATTACATGTTATATGCCATATGGTCATGAGAATATGTTTGGTGCCTTAAATACATAACTCACTTTGATGTTGACATCACATTTTACATCTACATTGTTGTCACAAGTATGCAGGCAGACGGATCCCTCACTTTGGTCTAGACGGATCCCTCCCAGGGAGGAACCGTGGGATCCGTGCAACAGAAACAATTTTTCTTACTAATTTGAGTCTTATTTGCAGGAAATTATGCATCATATACTTGTTTACTAACCTTTGTTTTGTAGATTTTCAATATACACTTGTACACTTTGACACCCTCAAGAAAGGGGAGTTTCTTGTCAAAGCAAAACGTTGCAAAAAACGCTTGTAATACTTTCACATATGAGTACATTACTACTTGACGTCCTCCTCACAAAGGAGCAGTCGTCATGGGGGAGCATGTTCGTCTAAAAGACGAAACCATTTGCAAACGATATTGCGAAACACTCGCATAGCCTTCCTATTTACTTGACGCCCGCAACAAAGGGAAGCACCCGTCAAGGGGGAGCTAAGACGAGGATCCTTCTCTTCTCTTACTCTCTATTTTTCATATTTTTACTTAAAAACAATGTGTTAGTTTCTTTTCGACGCCCTTTTTGTTTCGACAAAAAGGGGGGAGAAGAGAGTAAAAACTCCAATTCAAACTTTTACGAATTTTAGTTTTTCCTTGAAATAATTTTATGTTTTGTCATCAACAAAAAGGGGGATATTGTTAATACAAATAAGCAGTAAAAATGTTTATTTATATTTTACGATCTTCTAATGTTTTGTCGATAACAAACGTAAAATCATTTTAACGAAACAAATAAAATACATAAATAGTTTTAGCCAATAGTTTACTAACACACTTACATTTTCATATAAAATGCTAAACAAGTAATAGTGCTTACATATTATAGAAATGACTAGTGTTTACATAATATGGAAATGTACTTATATATACTTAGTATATATTGTAATGGGTAGAAATCTAAGTATTTGACCCATTTACTACATATATTGAATGGAGTTGGGTAAAACCCAAAGTCCATGACCCATACTCATGGATCTTGATCCATAACCCATGACCCATTGCATGACATCATCCATGAAGTCATGTTGGGTATTATTCATGGTCCATGACCCATACCCATGATCCAATGTCTAGATACATTGTATTTATTTGGATACCTATGACCCAAAGTCCATAACCCATGACCCATTGATAACATCAAATAGTCATGATATTCTAAGCGTTAATTTCCCCCTTTATCATCACATTATGAGTAAAATGCTAGTGAAAACATCCTTATTCCTTATTATTTCATTTCAGGACCTATTTTACGCAAGGAATCAGTAAATGGACATTTCCAAGCCCAAAGGATGACTTTTCTCTCAACTACGGCGTAACCAAGTGATGAAGTTACGGTGTAATAATTATTATGAAGATTACGGCGTAACAAAGGAATATAATTACGCCGCAACATGACTAATGAACATTATGCAGCTTACTTGACAAGAGATACGGCATAACCCTCAGCTCAAGTTACGCCGTAACAACGGATAAGAATCAAATTTACAAAGGATACGGCGTAACCCTCAGCTTAGGTTACGCCGTAACGAAAGAAATGCATATGATTTACAAAGACTACGGCGTAACCCCCAGATCAGGTTACGTCGTAACCATAGATAAGCACAAGATTTGAAGAGTTACGGCGTAACTAATTAATAAGTGTTACGTCGTAACTAGTATTCAGGCCTACAAATAGTCAAAGATTTCATCAGTTTTAATTCTTTCCTTTCCCAAACCTTCTAGGGTTTGGGGAGATCAAACACAGAAGAAGAAGCATGGCTTAGGAGCATTGAATAACGAAGTTCTCGTCTACGATTTCCGTTGTATTCGAGTTTGAATTCCTTTTATATTTTTCTAGGACTTATGCTATGAATTCATGTTATTAATTGAAGTTGGCATTTATGTTAATTAACTTTCTCTTTATTTCTTTATAGACATTTACTAGTCTTATCATAGATCGCTAGTCTTGGTAATATTATAAGCTTGTTAGTATCTAAAGGGGTGGAGATATGACCAATGACCTCGATCTAATAGGTTTGCAGTATGGAAGGAATTGGCCATAGTACAACTACTCTTCATGTGTGAACCGACCAAATGATCACCCATCAAGTGGAGGTATTTAAGAGGTTAGGGAAATCTAAGTTCCTAACGGTCGGGTTTCCACAGACTAGATCTAGTAGATTTGGCCCTTAATGACTGCTATTAGGTTGCCGATTGATCCCGGGTGGCCTGTTCATCTTGGTGAGGAATCTAAGAACAATAGGCCATGACGAATTGACCAAAGGAGTCTGTGATAATTAACCACTATATTGAACCTTTATATCGAGAATCAATCCATATTTGTATTCTTCATTAAGCTTCGCTATTCTATCTCTTTATCCTAAAATTCTAGTATCTGTGTGTTTGAAATAATTATAGCATATCGATGAATTATCACAATATTATATTATCAATATCATTTCTAATAATCTTAGTTCTTTCAAGGTCACAGCTCTCTTGGGACGATACTCGGATTTACCTAAGGTTTTACTACATCTGATCGGGTTCTCTGCCCGTTAGTATGTGTTTATCCTAAGTTGTCTAAGTTTTATAAATATTAAAAGCAGGATGAAATAGCACATCAATTTTTTGGTGCCGCTGCCGGGGAACAGTTAATGGAAGATCTAAGGCACGTCATATTTACCTAAATAAGAGATGTGAGCACTTCCAAACCAAGGTACGTATCTCAATCTCTCGTACTGCAATATTACAAATTTATTCTTCGAAGCTATTAGTTACGGCGTAACCCGGTTAAAGTTCTGAAGTAACCATTAAAAATTATAAAATTCTAAAATTAAAACTTTAATTAAAAATTTAGTTCTGGCGTAACTTCTATTAAGATTACTGACGTTGATAAGGTTTTAAAGGTACCATTTGAGGGTCGTTTTAGCCCTTATTTGATCACTTTTGTATCCGTTATTGCTTAATTTCGTTCCTTTTCACTTTTTAGGTCTCTTGAAGGCAAAATCTGGAATGGCACTTATTTGGACGAAAAGCGCGAATATCTGAAGAAAATGGCCAAAGTCAAGAATCGAGCCACTCGATCGCTAGAAGCCGAAGAGGGCGGCGTCGGTGTTAAGCTGCGACGCCGTCGCATTACTTTGTGACTCAAGAGCCAAATTGCTCATTTACAAGTGGCGTCGGGCTTTAAAAGAGTAGACCGTCGCAACTCGGACGGCCTAGATGTGACCCAAGCGGCGCCGGTGAAGAGGACGGCGTCACGGACATAAGGTGACGCCGTCGCAAGGTTAACGTGGCCAAGACGAAACCCTAATGACGGCGACACGGCGCGCCACGAAACATAAGGTGGCGCCGTCGCATATGTAATCTTATATATAGAATCCGAATTTTTCGGTTTTGGGAGAGTCTTTTGGGTGAAAACCTAAAACCGAACCTAAGGTGTCTTGTACAGTATTTTAGGGTTTTCAACCCTATCTTACATCAAGATAAGTATTTACTTCATTAATTCAATTATGTCTTTGATTATTTGTGTGTATGCTTGCATGTTCTCCATGTCCAGCTAATTTATTTGTGTGTTTGCTTAGGAAGTATGAAACTTAATTATTGAATATTGATTGGTTGTTTCTTATCTTAGTTGATTAATGATCTAGTAATGCGATAGGTCATTCGTTGTGTACTTAATGCTTGATTCATCTTTGTGAACCTTAGAATATGATTACACGAGTAGTTGTAGGCTAAATTATCCAAAGAGTGCCTTAGAGTAAGAGTTTATCATCCGAGTGGGTTTTGTAGGCGAGACCCTTTGGTAAGTTCAAAGAGTTGGGAGAAACGCATACCCTACAACTTTAGACACACAACGCAACTAAGAATAAGGACGTGACAACTCAACCATCAATAGGAGATAATTAAGGAGTAGTATAACCTAAGTAAACACATCTTTAAACTATCATACGAGCACACATTAATTAGACATAGACTCCCATAACCTTAGTTTAGATAATTAGATAATAGTAGAGTAATCGGTAGAAATACCAACCCCAAATCCAATACCCGAGATTCAGTACCTTTCCATTTCATAAAATATAAAAATACAAAATAATCTTCCTCAACCTTAACCTTAGCGTAGTAACTTCTCACTAGCATTCCTATTCCCCTAGAGAACGATATCAATACCCGTGGCTTACCCTAATTACTACACTACAACGATTAGGTTCACTGCCTAGGGTGTTATAAAACTTGCTCGAAGAAAAGGAAGTTTCCTTGACCCGACGATGCGTGTAGCGTTATCAAGTTTTTGGCGCATTGCGGGAATAGAATAGCTAGTTAGTAGTCCACCTCGTTTAGGTTCTTTGCTTGATTCCTATCAAGTAAATTTTTCTCATTTTAGCTTTCTCTTAGTCTATCCCCTTCGTGACCTTTGTTCGTAACACCCATCACTTTTCATCATGGAGGATGATAACCAACCACCACTCATCAACCCACCACCAAATGACCCGCCAAGAGCCCGTACTCTTGGTGAATACTCAAGACCAAGCCACCTAGGCTATAGGAACACCATTGAGCTTCCCGACCAAGCCCAAACTACGACCTGCGATCCGACACCATCCGGTTGGTGCAAAATGGATGTGCATTCCATGGACTTCGTTAGAAGATCCAAATCGACATCGAGGATTTCCTCAAAATTGTCGATTCCATCGACCTTGATGCTACTACTCGAGAGACCACGCGCTGCGTCTCTTCCAATTCTCTACGGGACCAAGCTAGTAATTGGCTTGAGCGACTTCCATGGCTCCATCTCAAGTTGGGATGATCTTACCTCTCGATTCCTTGCTCAATTTTTCCCACGGGAGAACCACTAAGCTTAGGAATGACATCTTGATGTTCCAACAATGTCAAGGTGAATCTCTCTGAAGCATGGACCCGATTCAAGGACTTACTTCATAAAGTCCTCATCACGGCATTGATCTTTGGCTCCAAGTCCAAATCTTTTATGATCATGTCAACTTCCCCACTAAGCGATCCATTGACCAAGCGGCCGGTGGAAAACTTAGTGATCTCACCGCGGAAGAATCATGGTGTAATACCTGAATTTCTAAAATTCACAAAAAGACCAAAATACCCCTATGATCAAACAATATGAATAATTAATTAACAGAATACCAAATAAGCTATGTAAATTCAGAAAATTTTTAAGAAATATCACATATGATCCAAATAAATTTTAAAGAGTTTGTAAAGATCATTCTTAAAGTTTATAATATTTATAAAATCATTTTTTGTTTTATATATACATAGCCGAATATATTTAATTAGTTTTATAAAAGAATTTAATTAATAAAAGCCCAATACAAATTTATAAAAGTTAGATTACATTTATTATAAGTCCATTACAATATTAAGCCCACAAGAAAATTAGAAAATCATATAAATACATAATATACGGTTCATCCCATTCCTAATAACCGATTAATACCTAAAACCGACTCTAAAACCCTACAAAATTCGACATCCAGTTTCCAAGGCTTAAAGCTATTTTTCTTGGACGAGTTTGAAGGTGAAGAAGGTGTTAAAAATCTAATTCGAGGTCCTAAGGTGCTAGTTTGATCGTGGTTAGTTTCTTGGTTGATTAGGGTTTCGCCGAGTAGGAGTTTTTGGGTTCTTTTGTTCTAACGTCCAAATCTCATCAAGGGTATGTTTCTAATATTAATTTTAGTCCTACAAGTCATATAGAACCTGTAAAAATTGGTCATGCATAATTGACAAGTCGCACGAAATTGTTTTGGATTAAAACCCTAAAGCGTATAAAATAGCGAATGAGCTTATAATAATTTTAGGACCATGATTTGATTTTCCGAAGCTCTTACATGTTATCGACCTGAATAAAATACATGATTGTGAATTCGAAGCTTGTGTGAATTGTCTTGAGTTTTATTGTTCGATAAAGTATGAAAAAGAAAAGAAAATAAAAAGGGACGATTAGGGTTTACATGAACTAGGGTTTGCTTTATATCATTAAGGGTAATTAATGAAGTAATAATGATGAGCTAATGATGGGTTAAACCTAAGTTTAGGGTTTGTACTTGAATTATGCATATTTCGGTTCTAAATAAAAGTTTTGGGTTGGTTTTGTAAATGATGAAACTTAAGGGTTATTTTGTAAATAGTAAAATACATGTACTAAGCATTATAAAATAAGTGTGGGGTTAAACGTGTAATTTTGGATGTTTAGAGGGCCATTCTAATAGTTATTAAATTAAAAAGGATATGTTTCATAAGTTCTAAAACCTTTAGGCTAAAATGGTAAAATCTGATAATATAAGGTTGGATCGTGAAATTAAAGATGTCAAAAGTGTAATATGTAATTCTGAGAAATTATGGGTTCGACAAGTGTGAGTTTTGGGTCAATCACGTAGGGTATAAAGGTTTGGGTAAACTGTTTTGAAAGAGAGTCCTAAAAATCCGTTCTTGACATTTATAAACCCTATACTTTAAATGATGATCATATAAGTCCTCAAATAAGATATTTATCATATTAAACCCTTAAGTTTACCATTTATCATTGTAAACCATAAGTTGGCTAATTAATGAGGAATACTCTAAAATGTTGTAATTCCGTCTGTCACTAAAATGAGAATATTCTGACAACTCTAAAAGTATTAATGCGATAAATCCGTTATAACATTAATGATGCTAATAAGTATTAAATAAATCATAATCCGTGTAGATTCGTTGAAGGAGACGCGACGTTACATCTTCGTATTCCTACATTCGTTTGCTTTTCTCTCATTTGCCTTAAGGTACAGATATTCTGACCTTTTCAGTAAAGGTTCCTTATGATGTTCTTTTCGTTAACTTTCCTATTTTACTTATTAGGGTTTCCAATGCCATTGCTATGAACCCTTTCCTGATTGTTTGACCTGTTGTTTATCTGAACTTATGTTTTATTGAAACATGCGATACCTGATTTGAACTGCATGTTAGGAAGACTTTGATATGCACATTTGTTGAACCTTGCTAGGTTTGAGTATGAATATTTGATTATGAACTTCTAGATATGGATGTAGGATTTGTAATTGTGATATAAACTTCTACTCCTGAATATATGAATATGAACCTTATATGAACTATTTGATATGATATTTGTGACCTTGTGTTGATTGTGATCTATGTCATTTATGATAAATTGTTTGACCTAAGTTAGTTTGACACCGAGCCAAATGATACCTAGTCATGGGGTTCCATGTCCGTGTCGATGATGCACCTCGACATGACTCTAGGCGATGAGAGTGAAGTTCTGCCACGTCCCTTATCTATTATTTGTTATGAGCTCTAGTTTATATTATATTATCAATATATGTTTGTGGGGCGTATGGATGCATCCTAGATCTGATATGGTATCCGATATGATTTGTTTAGGTGAATGATGTCGTGTGCAATACGCATCTTCATAAAACTCTGGGAGCTAGCTACTCCGGATTATTTTGAGATTGTTTTTATATAGTTATGATGATTTTGATATGATATGTTTTGGGCTCGTGGTAGTTAACTACATCTTTATTTGTTATTAATATGTTAAGTATTCTGATTATGATTCGGTATGTTCAAATGTTTATGATTATATGCTGGGTTTATTATATGTTCTTATATATGTGTATGCTTTTGTATGTTTATGTAATTACCGTTTACAATGGTAGGTTATGATTAATATGTTTAAATGGGATTGCATGCTGTTATCTGATGTCATGTTAGTTTCTCGTTATGTGAATTCGTTGAACTGTGGGATGAATGTGTTAGTGTGAAGTGAGTATTCTATAAGTTTAGTATGTATAGTTTGTTCAGTTAACTTTGTGAACTTTGTTTATACATTAGTGTTTATTTGCCTATGTGACCTGCCATGCTTAAATTCTGCTGATGTTAGGATTTGATCTTAGAACTGGTTTAGCTTATGATAGTTGTTTTGATAAATTCTAATGGTTATGCTATGTTTTGTTTGGTCTATTTAATTATAGTTTGTATACTATGTTTCTATTTGTTTGTGAGACTGCCATGTTTTGGACTGCTATTTTCGCTGCTGCAATATTGATTTAAGTGTGTTAAGTGAAGGTTAATTAATTTGTTGAAGGCCATGTTTATTTTCTAGAAAGTGTTTCGTTAGCTTTAGACTTTTCTTTTGGTTTATATGTAATCTATTTGTTCTAGGTATGTTAAGTGTTTGGTTGTTATGATGTGTTTGTGGTTGTGTCATTAATGTGCTATGAGATGTTTAGATTGTTATGTGGTTGTTTGGTTTACGTATGTTTGAGTTCATGAGAATCCTAAAGATTCCTTATCATTTTATTTTTTGGTTTTGTCATTTGTATATTTGTTTTGTTTAGTTTTGTTTCTTTATATCATTCACTTGAGCTTTGTAAGCTCGGTAGCATTTTCTTTTCTGCGGTATTTTAAGCATTCAAGATGAGCTTATGGGATAGGTGATGCGGGTTGAGAGTAGAGACGAGAGCAAGATTCGATTATAGAGATCTTAGATTTATTTTGAGGATTAGTTATTTATGTTTTCTTTCGAGTATTTTTGTAAGGTTTTCACTATTGTATAGTATTTAAAGTTCTGATATGAAACCGTATTGTGATATCTTTACCCTTGTCGGGTCGGGGTGTTACACATGGGGTATAATAGAGGACCTTGCCCTCTACGATAACGAAAGTTGGGACGACCCCCGTGAGCTACCTAAAACCGTTAAGGCGATCTCCTTTGTTAATACAAATAAGCCGTAAAAACGTTTATTTATATTTTACGATCTTCTAATGTTTTGTCAATAACAAAAGTAAAATCATATTAACGAAACAAATAAAATACGTAAATGGTTTGAACTAATAGTTTTCTAACACACTTACGTTTTCACATAAAACACTATAACAAGATTAAGTGATTTTATATTATAGATACATATGTACAACAACTAGTGTTTACATATTGGCTTAACATTAAGTAATTCTATGAGTTAGATACATATGTACAATAGCTAGTGTTTACATATTGGGTTAATACATACTTATATTAAGTATACTAAAATGGGTAAAAACAAGTATATACTAAAATGGGTAAAAGCAAGTATATACTAAATAGATAAAAACTAGCAAATGGTTTTGACCCATAACCCATGGTTTTATATATACCACTTACACAAGTTCAATGTATCCTTAAGGTACATTGTATCTGATAGAAAACCATGGATCAACCCATAACTCATGACCCATGACCCATAACCAAAAATACCCATGGGCAAGAGGGCGTTCCACGGATCCCTAGCTTTGTGCTAGCGGATCCCAGTGGAAGGATCCGTGGGATCCGGGAAGCGATGAGAATTTTCTCTATAAATAGAGAGCCATTTCTTCCTTACTTGATATCTCTTACACATATCGTCCCCAAGTATTCTAACCTCTAACCTCGGATCCAAGAGATCTATGTAGCTTTTCTCTTTTGTTTTTGTGTGATCTTGTAGATTCCTCTTAAAGGAAAGATCGCCACATCTTGAAGACGTGCAAGCTCAAGTCCATGAGTTGCCATGCTTCGTTATCATCAAGACAACGAAGGTTCTCTTGTTGATAGTTCTTCCTTTCTCCATAGATGTTGGGTTGAAGGCATTAGTGAAGAATGCCGAAAGTGCCAAGATGAAAGCATTAGTGAAAGGTGCTCATCATCCGCGTCAAAGCATTAGTGAAGAATGCTTAAGGTATCAAGACGAATGCATTAGTGAAGGATGCCAAGCGTTGTGTCAAAGTCATTAGTGAAGGATGCCGAAGAATCAAATCAAGTAGCATTTGGGAAGAAAGCTTAGGTCGTATAATCGATGAGGTGCATCGTTATACATATAAGTGTTTATTTATTCACAAGGATGGTGATATCCTTGATGGTGTTGTAACAAGGAGTAGATCTCCTTGATAATAGGTGTTGTGTCGTGAAGGGTAGTAGTTCCTCCATAATGGAACTAGGTGCTTAGCCTAGTACCTAATAAAGGGTAGCGACGTTGTGATATGATTAGTTCTCCTAAGGTGTGAAAGAACTCGGTGGTTAGCCTAGCACCGTATAAAGGGTAGGCGACGTTGTGTTAGGTGTGGTTCGCCTTGGTGTGAAAGAACTCGGTATTTAGCTTTGTACTGGGAAAAAGGTTAAGCGGCGTTGTGAAGGCATCTCCGCCATAAGGAGATTTGGTGTAGTGCTTACGAACTCTCGAGTAGGTGACTCGGGAGTGGAGTAGGCAAGGAAGGTGTCCTTGTAGCCAAACCACTATAAATAACTTGTGTCATGGTGATGTGCTTTACTCTTTATCTTTCATTATATGTTTATATATCCATCTATCAACGTCCAACATAAACAACCAAATAGATTGACATAAGTCGATCTAAATATTTAAAGGAAGTTTTAAATTGGTAAAACTATTCAACCCCTTCTAGTTTTCCACAATTGGCATCGAGCTTCGTAACCAAGTTTCTTAAAGTATATTGTACTTTAAAGACTTGATACGATCCGTGTATGTTTGAAAACTACAAAGAAGGATTTTTTTTGGATCATATTTTATGTTAAATCATTTTGTTGGACATTGATAGATGATTCTAACAATATTCCGTTCTCGAGTAATTTTCATGCTAGAATTTTCCAAAATCTTCACCAAAGATGAAGTCAACATTCAAGGAAGGATTCTTAAAGTAATCACAACTTAAGTACATCAAGTACAAAGGATTACTTTAAAAGCTCATGAAGTATTTTGGTTTTATACCAAATCAAGAAGCATAAAGGTATGTTCTACTTTTCATTAGATAGGATACTTGAGTTTTACTTATTTTCACAAGTACTACTTTGATTATTAAAACACTAAGGCGTTAGAAGTCTCTTTCGTCACTCTTCCACCTTTCTCGTCATCGGAATAATATTTTTAACGTCATCACATCCTCGATATGAGATTCATCAAAAGCCGTCATCCAAAAATAATCGTCATCTAAAACCTCCGAACTATTTTTTGGTAAGCTATTCCATAAGCATACTACAAAAAAAATGTCAAACAACCTCTTTTATGTTCATAGTAGCGGATCCTCTAGTTGTACTAGCGGATCCCAAATACAAAGGATCCGGGAACCGTGGAGCAGAACTCGACTATCTGATTTCAAAAATCACCATGATCTTTTTCCCTCTATTCTCATAACACAAAAGCGACCAAGCTCTTGAATCCATCCTCATTGGCTTCCATAACCTCAAAGTATTCCTTCCTAGAACACCATTGTAAGTAATTACATTAACTTGTTCTAATTTTCATCATCTTCATTCTAGGGTTTATGGTTCCTCAAATTATAATCAAAGTAATTTAATTAGGGTTTTTCAAATTAATCATGAAAAGGGGTTTTTTAACTAAATCACATTGTGTTTACAACATTGTTAATACAAATCAAAAACCATAAACCCATTTCCAACTAATTTTACCTAATTGGAAAATTTGTATTTCTAGGAACAACCATGCCCAAAGCCACTCAACAAGATCATCATGACACCGTCCACTATCTTACTCACTACTATCGTAAAGGGGCTGACCAAAACTAACCGTAAAATTTTCAAAAGCCTCACAAAGCGACTTATTCACGAAGGTCGTGTAGTCAAGGAATGTTTCCTTGAAGATACCGACATTCGTCAAGTTTTCTCGACAATCAACTTTGATTGTCTTCTTGACATGATGAACAAATTTGTCCGGTTTTATTTTTGAGTTTTACAAAAGCTTTAGGATCATTAGAAACACCGATAATAGCATCTCAATTGCCTTTATCATCAACACACAAAACTTTACTCTTCCTCTCAACACTTTTGCTCAAATTCTTCGCATTCCTTGTGAAGGAATTTGTATGTACTCTCAAGATTGGGCAATTAACGCTCAAAACCTTGCACTTGATCCTAAGCCTCTTTACAACACTCCTCTCGACAATCCCGAAACCATTCGTGATACTATCTTTAAAATTAGAACCAACCAATCCCGTTATGATCGTAACAAAAATCTCATTCACCGTGATCCCTTTAAATGGAACTTTTGAAATGCATCCCATGTTTAGAAAATGGGAAGAAATCCTTGGGAAAACATCATTAGCCTAGTTGGAAACAAAGATCATCCAAACGCATGCCTTGTGAAAATGATCTATTGTCTTATCCACAAAGGCCATTTAATCTTACCTATTACATGGTAAGGAGAATGGTGGGTATTCAAAGCTTCCAACATGGTACTCCCATATGGTATGCTCCTAACACGACTTTGTAAGTACGTTAGTGCATTGCAACCATCCCTATCAACGATGACCATTACCTTTCCGATCACGTCATGGTACCCTTACCAAACAACCATCTAAGCGGTTCATGGTCAATGGAGAGAAACCGAAGCTCTCGGACTCCTCGGCGGAAGAAGAAGAAGATGATGAGGAGGACATCGACCCGTATCCAACATCAAATTGGACACTCTTGAATATCACGAACAACTTCCAACCATTCCAAACGAGACCGCGAATTCAAACAAATTAGAGGCATGATTCAAAACCTCGCTTACAATCTCACTAAGCCGTCAAAAGAAAAAGGAAGAATTGATGAAAGAGACAATAGGAATGTGCTTATTTTCATTTATCTTATGTTTGAATGATTTCTTTTTGCATTGTTGATTTATGGTATTTTGGATATTGTTTCGGTGCTATATGATGGATTGCTTGTTCTTATTGTTTGTTTTATAGGCGTAATAATGTGCAAACCCGCACACCTTTTACGAATAGGTTACGATCTGCGGATGCGGATCCCTAGGAATAACTAGCGGATCCCTCCTTGAGGGAACCGTGGGATCCGTGTCACAGATAAGCAATCTGCATTTCCTACATCAAGATTGCTTTCTAGATAAACTTCACATTAGCTAAGCATCATTTTAGAACCCAACTAAGTCTTATTCCATGATAAGAAAAGCTTAGACTCACTAAAGGCTTACTTAAGATCTTAGTCTAAATCGTCTTGATTTACTAACACATCAAAACCACCATTTTCGCTCCATTACTCACAAGCCAAAATTTCATCTTTCAAAACACTTAAGTAGACAAATTAAACATTTTAGAAAATTGTTTCAAGTCATTCTTATTTCAAAATGAGTCAAAATTAGTTTTCAATTCCTATAATTTTAAGGATTTTCAAATTTCATCACAAGCTCAAATCGATCACTAGGATCATTTATTATGACTTAACACCTCCAAAACACTTAGTGTTAACCTTGGATATCCATTGGTAGTCACCTTGTCCTATCCTCCTTCCATAAGAAACAATCATTAGCTACAAACACTTATTACTCATGATCATTCAAGTACCCTCTCATCCTAAAACACTTAGGAGAGTGAAACACCTAAATCAAGATAGGCTTTAGCTTCTAGAAACCTCATTTCAAATCATCATAAATCTTTGAGGCGGATCCTAGGAATAGCCTAGGCGGATCCTCGAGGAGGAACCGTGGGATCCGGGTGATGATATAAGTCTAACATTGCTAACCCAAACACTCCACCTCATCTTAAATGATTTCCTAGATCGGTGTAAACTCGAATCTCAACCTTGTGCATGTCAATCATCACATTTCCATGAACATTAGTGGATTAAGTCTTAAATACTAATTGCCAAGATCTTCTCTTTATAGACCACATTGCCTAGAACACTTTAGTCATCTCACACAAATATCGCAATTTCAACCATTTCCTTAGTCATTTCAATATGAGAAAGGCTCTAGTGCTCACTCATCCACCCAAGAACCACCCAAGAAACTTGCTAGAATCATACACGAAGTTTCTTCAACCGAATCATCTCCGGTTAAGTCCACCAATGCTAGGATTTCTCCACATCAAGGAAACCAATCAAACTAATCCCCAAGAATAAGATTCCCACTAGGATATCTTCACCAAATTCTACCATAACAAACAAACCCCCCACAACTCAACCAACATCATTAGTACCTAGAGATACTTCACAATCATTTTCACACTCTCACAATGTAGAAGACTTACCCTCTTGGCCATCTCATCTTTCACCATTACCATCCAATTCACATGAAAAGATTGAGCCACAAAATCAAAATGTTGAATCAACACTTGATCCAAAAGCAAACTCTATCATCCCTCCCAATAGTCCATTTTGGATTATGAGAAGACATCAAAAGCAACCACTTGACCAAATGGAAGTTGATGTCCCTTTACCTCTGGCCACAAGCATTATAGAGCCACCATTAAATGAGTCTCAACCAAATCCTCCTTTATTTAAAGAACCTCAACCCACTTCACTTGAACTTTCACTTCAAGAAATTCAAAACCATAACAAGGATTGCTATCATTGTAAACACGTTGAAAGGTTGATACATGAATTACGCGAAGAGCATCGTTTCATGTTTCATCACCTCCTCGAACGTTTCGAAGAGGTTAACAAGCCTAAACCACAATAACCATAATAGTCGTAAGCTCAAACCTAGAACGTTTAGGACACCTTTTAGTAATTAAGCTTTTAGTCGAATCCTAAGTTTGGGTTAACTTATTAGCATTGATGAGTGTGTAAATACTCATAATTTTTAATCAAATCTGAGCGCAAAGCGTTTAAAATGCTCACAAATGCATCAAAATCTTGAAAATATTCCAAAGTTGCATTTTATATGTTTCGGATGCAAAATGTTCAAAATCGGATGAAAAATGAGCAAAGTTTGCGAATTGGCGGTTCAGTCCCCAAGTTTCTTAAATTGTCAAAACTAGTCCACGAGCCATAATTTCAAAAGTAAAATCACCAAAGGTCCTTTTAAAATCATAAGTTGTCAAATTTAGTCCTTTGGTGAAAAATGTAAAAGTTTGAAAATTACAAAAGTGGTCCTTCAAGTTTGAAATTTGGCAGAATTGGTCCCTGGAAATTGAAAAATGACAGCTTTGGTCCTTGTACTTTGTGAGATTGTCACTTTTGGTCCCTTGAAACTTCTTTGATGAATTGGCAGCCAAGGTCCTTGCAATTTCAGAATTTACACATATGGTCCCTATCATATTAAACCTATTAAACCATTTTGGACCTTGTCACTAACCCCATATGACCCTGCCATAACCCCTTGGACCCCCTGTCAAGTACCATTTTGAACCCCCTTTTTGATATTACCCACTGGTCAAACCAGTCAAACCCAAACCAACCCCGCTCATCCCTTTCCCCGTTTTCCCTCCCCCTGTCTGCCCACCATTGCAACCACCCAGCTCACCTATCACCACAACTTGTTCCCCCCACCTCCACCAAACTCCAAATACAATTAATGCCTCTCCCCCATTTCACTCAATCACCCCAACTGTTAAAATCTAGATTTGGCGCCAAAATCCATTTAAACGGCCATGATCAATTCTAGCCAATCAATGGTTGAGATTGCTGCTGGGATCCACTCAGAAAGGTGAGAGAAAGAGATGGGTGCATAAAAGAGGCCAAAAGGAAGCAAGAAAAAAAGTTAGTCTTAGTTTTTAAAAATTGTATGTCGAATTTCAATTCCTTAGTCTAAGTTAGCTTTGTACTGGTATTTTTAAGTTCATTTGTATTCAAGTTAATCATTTAAGTGTATTGCAACTTAATTTCGATATCAATTCAAGTTTTAAGTTCAATTTCCAAATTTTATATTCTTGTTGAAATTTTAATCTCAAAATCATTGTCAAATCCTTTAGCAGTGTAGTTTTAAGCTTAAACAAGCTCCAATAAGCTTGTCAAAGCTTTGTATAAGCTTATTTATACATTTCATGCAACTTTAGCAACTGGTCAACAAAAGTCAAATTTGGAACAAGAATGGTGCAGGGGTGATATGGTTTGATTCAGAAAGGAAAATGGGTTGAAATGGAAGTAATTGGGTGGTTTATATAGGATTAGTGATCTTGGGTTCTTGGTTTCACAGTTGGCAGGCCATAGTGGCTATTGGACAAATTGTAAGTGATTTTTACAAATCTTGCATACAATGTATTTGTGCTCATAATTAGTTAAAACCTGTTCTAAAAGTAGTAATTAGGTTAAGAGAATCTAGCTTGATCATTGGTACATGCTTAGTCAGTTGTTATATCATTTTAATTGGCAAATCAAGATATTAAGGGGTGTTTGTTTTACTGTCATACCTGTCTCACAGGTGAAATCAGTGCTAGCTTCTTGTTGGTTTAAGTTTACTTAGCATATTTGAGCTCAATTGAGTCATTAAAATTGAGTCTACAACCCTTATAGTCAAAATAAGTTTCAATCTGTCCTACTGTGAGATCTGTTATGGATTTGGATTTGAAATCTCTTGATTTGTGTTAAGAAGTGTTAACCAGAGGTTGCATTGTGTTCTTTTCATTCAAAAACATCAATATTAGTCATCAAAGTGGATTCAAGTTTCATTTTAGTCAAAGTGTACAACCATTTTCAAAAGTCAAAAATGTCAAAAACCTGTTTTTTGCAGAACTTGCAGATTGAGCACAGGGTTCAATAAGGCTTTGCAGGTTCTGGTTTTTGGTTTACAAGTAGTCTACTTGGTGGTCTTTAAGACCTCATCACTGTTTTTAGCTTAAGCCCTCTGGTTGAGCTTGTGCATAGGCTCAAAGTTAAGCCCCAGTGCCCTGCTCACAGGGCTCATCTGACACTGAGCTTTTCTCAGTTTTATCCAAGCTTGCATAGTGCTTATTAAAGCTTGTCAAAGGCTGGTATTTTGATTATAAGCAGTCACTTAGGTCTAGTTTAGAACTTAATCATTGGTTTTTAGTTTGTAGCTTAGTTGGGTGCTTATTTTGGGACTGCAAGTTGACACCTAGAATCTGTTTTTAGCTTATTCTCATAATCATCAAATCCTTGTATTTTCATATTCAGCAGTTATAGCTTGTTGATTTCTGGTTCATTTGGTCATTTTAGTATTCCATAGTTTACATTTCGATGTGGTAGCTTATTTGCTCATTTGCTTATCAAGTGCTTATTTCAATAAGCACTTGATTCATCGATTCAATTTTCTCCACATAACATCTGTTTTCCAATTTTCCTAGCTACTTAACATTATTTTAGAGTTTACACGAAATTTTCGATTTTTATAATTTGTTTTGCTATTTTTCTTGATTTTAATTAGTTTTAAGCATTTTTAATTAGCCTTTAATACAAAAAATTGAAAAGGTTCAAAAAATAAGTTTTCATTTTCTTAGGCTTAGATAAATATAAAAAGTAAAAAAAAGTAATTTTTCATATTTTTCATAGTTCATTTGGTAATTTTTAGTGATTTAATTAGTTTTTAATAGTTTAAAATTCCTAGAAAATAGAAAATTAATCAGAAAATTACAAAAACAGTTTTGAAAAGTCTATTTTGATATTTTAGACTTTTCCAAGTCTTAATCTTATTTTTCTAGCCTAATTTCCTATTTTCTTGTATTTTAGGTAATTAATTATTAGTCAAAAATAGTTTTTAATTAGATAATTAGTTATAAAAATAATTTTATTTTTCTAATAATTTTCTTTTATCATTAGGTTTGTAAAAACATCATTTTCATATTTTTAGGGTTAATATTGACTTAGGTTCACTTTTTAATTTATGCGTTCGTAGATTTTAATTTCGGTTTTATAAAACATAAAACAAAACATCATTTTAATTATAGTGATAGCATTTATTTAATAGATTTTATCTTTTAATTTTCTTTAATTTGCATTTAAGCCGTTGTTATTTGTTGGCTTTTCTTGTAGTTATAATATCATTCGGATCCCTTTTTAGTTCAAATTTCTCGATCACTATTCGTTGATTGATCCATTGCATAGCTTCATTTGGGACATAACGACAGGGAGACTCTATACTCTCGGATATTCATTGCATTCGTGCTTGGCGGTTTAAGGCGATTACGGTGCGCCATTCACAAGTGGCGAGCTTGTGTGATTTAGCTTGATTTGTTTGGCAGATCAAATTTTTGGCGCCATTCTTGGAGTGTCTTGATCTATCTTCCGTGTAGCAGATTAGTTGTTTGGATACTCACTCATTTGTTCATATCATCCATATCTATATATATATCCATATTTTCTTCTAAAAATCCAAAACCCAAAACATTAAAAGCGTATAAACACAAAAATATTTTTCTTTTGTTTCTATATATGTATCAAAAATAAAAATACAAAAAGAATCGTCGTTTTCTTTAATAATAACAACTTAAAAGATTACCACGAAAACCAAGGCGGTGCACTACCTAGCTGGGGTGCGACCATAATAAGTTCGAACTAAAGATATAAAACTTGCCTTTGTGTCCTTGTGATTGGTGTACCTTTTCAAAAAGCCATTCATCTTGGATTATTGGTAAAGTTCAACATTGTTTTGCCTCGATTTTGTGTTAATTGATTTTGTTGTGATATCGACGTTCGAGAACGAGAAAACCCATAAAGATTCTTCTAACTTTGATTTTTATAAAACGTCTTCATAATTCTCATTCTCATCGAAAGATTTTCATAATTCCCATTTCTCCTTAACTCGGGTTCCCTTAGAGTTAATTCTAGTGTATCTTTTCGCTCTTCTAGATCTGTGAGCCCATTTCGTGAGCTTGTCAAGATTCCAGAAGGCGTGTTCGTAGACTTTCTGCTCTTCGATCGGATCGAGATCCGGATGCTCACACTACTTCCGTTATCATGGCGGAAGAAGCGCTTATATGTGAGCTTCTCCAGGCCCATCGGCGGGTATGGAGCGCTATTGTTATCCACCATTGTGGTGAAAATTTTGAGCTCAAAACCGGGTTCTTGAATCTTGTAACCTCAAGTCAATTCTACGGTTTTGAGCGGGATGATCCTCATGCTCATATTCGATGGTTTAACAAGATTGCATCTACCATCAAGTATAAGAATGTCCCTACGATCTTTGTTAAGCTTCTTACATTCCCATTTTCTCTTGAGGGCAAGCCGGATTTGGCTTGAAAAACAACCCCTAAATCAATTGAGACATGGGAAGATCGGTGAAGAAATTTGTGAATGAATTCTATCCACCTTCCAAAACCACGAGTCTAAAAATGAAATCATCAAGTTCACTCGAAGTTTGATGAATCCTTGATGAATCGTGGGATCGTTTCAAGGAATTGCTTCAAATGTCCTCACCACGGTTTCTCCGAGTTGATGCAACTCGATACTTTCTACAATGGGTGAGTCAATCGATCAAGATTCTCTCAATTCCTCAGCGGAGGAAATTTCCTAAGCAAAGCTGTCAAAGAAGCTTTAGCGATAATCGAAAACAAGTCTAAAGTCCGCCTTTGCGCAAGCAAGCTGTTGTTTCACAAGTCGGTGTTGGTCCTTCTTCTTCTTCATCGCGTGAGTGAGTCGGTCTAGCACCGATGCTAAGATTGATAAACTCACGGAAGCTATTCGAGCTTTGGTTCTCTCCAACCGGAAGAAAGTCTCTTTCCACAAACTTCACCTCTACTGAAGTTAAGAAAGTGGAAGTCGTGTTTTTGTGGTGGCCCCATGCTTATTATAATTGTATGGCCACCGATGGTAACCCTTTGAAGCCAATCTTTGTGGGCGGGATGTCTAATCAAGGAGGCAATCAATATCGTGCTCACAGAGGCCGAACCACCGTCCTAACCACTACTACTGGACCTCCGGTTTCAATCAAAACCAAAACCGTAATCGAATCGAGCAGACCAAACCAAGGTTTCCAAAACCAAGGTAATTTCAATCAAAACAACGGTTTTCAAAATCGAATCAAAATTTCCAACACCAAGGAAATTTCAATAGAAACCAAGGTCGGGAAATTTCAACCCGGGGTATTTTCATGCAAACAATCAAGGAAATTTTCAAAATCAAGGCCCTAATCCTAACAATAGAGGCGAATTTTCTGTGCAAACTCGAGCCATTGTTCCAAGCGGGCCATCATCGATGATTTGTTGAAACAATTCATGAAATCAAGAGGAAATGAATCGGTTGTTGGTCGACCAGATTTACGACATCAAGAAGTCTTTAAATGATCGACCCTCGGGCTCGGTACTCTACCTAGCAACACGATCGCTAATCCGAGGCGATGCAAAGGCGATCACAACAGAAGTGGTGCTTCATATCTTTGGACCGCTATTCCTACTACCTCTTCTTCTTCTTCTCTCCCAAAGGTAGTGGAAAGTGAACCTCAGACGCACAATGGACCTCGACTCCAATGCCTCCTCCACTGTGGCAATAAGTCAAGTTACCAAGGAAACAACGGACAAGGTGCATTATTCAAGCCCACGAAGTACCGCGCGTCCCACCCGGTAGTCCAACCTCAAGTGGTCCGAAACCCAAGCCAAGTCAAGGAGTTGTTTTGAACCTCCGTAGCTCCAGTTGTTGACCTAAATCCAAAACTTCTATTCCTTATCCTCACGGTTACATGAGCAAAAGCTCGTGAGAAAGCTAGTCATCGGATGGAAAAATTCTTTCGATTTTCCAAGAACTTCACTTTGACATAAGCTTGCGGATGCCATCATGTTAATGCCAAAGTTTGCATCTACTACGAAACATATCTTGAGCAACAAAGAAAATTTGTTTGAAATGGCTAAGACTCCTTTGAATGAGAATTGCTCATTTGTCTTGTTAAAAAGCTTCCGAGAAGCTAGGAGATCCGGAAAATTTCTTCTTCCTTGTGTTTTCGGGGATGATTGAATGCTTTGCCCTTGCCGATCTTGGTGCAAGCATCAATCGATGCCTTATTCGATGTGGAAGAAATTGTCTCTTAGGAACTTATTCCTACCGCATGACTCTTGAGCTTGCGGATCGTTCTATATCACGTCCTCTTGGCATCGTCGAGGATGTATTCGTGAAAGTAGGAAAGTTCCATTTTCCGGTGATTTTGTGGTTGTTGATTTCGATGCGATCATCGGGTTCCTCTTATTGTTGGTCGAGGATTCGAGAGCGGGTCGTGCTCTCATAGATGTATTTGAGCATGAAATCACTTTACGTGTGGGTATGAATTGTTACTTTTAACCTCGATCAAACTTGAGGTACTCCTCAAATTATGATACCGAATCGGTTAATCGAGTCGATTTAATTGATATTGCTTGAGGAGTACTCTCAAGAGTTTCTTGGTTATCTTCATAATTACGTGGTGGAGATTCCACCACATCTTCTCAACCTATCATTGCCGACTCTTCCCCTCTCACTCCGTTTGAGGGAGGTGACTTCCTACGGAAGAGATCGATGAATTCTTAGCTCTTGATGAATCAATTCCGCTGGAATTGATGGTGTTTATGATTCGGAGGGGATATCCTTTATCTTGAGCAATTGCTTAATGAAGATCCATTACCTTCACTCCTCCGAAAGAAATCACGATTGAGGAAATCAAATCGGTGCAATCATCTCTTGAAGAATTTCCGAGGTTGAACTTAGGACCTACCTCCTCATCTCGAGTATGCATTCTTGGAGGTGATGATAAATTACCGTCATAATTGCTAAAGACTTAGCGAGGAGGAGAAAGCGCTCTCATAAAGGTCTTGAAGTCGCACAAGCAAGCAATTGCTTGGAAACTCTCCGATATCAAGGGTATCAACCACGAGTTTTGTACCCACAAAATCTTAATGGAGGATGACTTCAAACCCGGTCCAAAGTCGAGAAGGGTGAATCCTAAGATTCACGAGGTTATCAAACAAGAGGTTCTCAAACTTCTTGATCGGCTGATTTACCCGATCTCGATAGTCCTTGGGTTAGCCCAATTCATTGCGTTCCAAAAAGGGTGGCATTACCGTTGTCACGAATGAAGAAAGCGAGTTAATTCGACTCGATTGGTTACGGGATGGCGTGTGTGCATTGACTATCGCAAGTTAAACGAAGCCACCGTAAAGACCATTTTCCTCTACCCTTCATGGACGGATGCTCGAGATTAGCGAGGAGCAGTACTATTGTTTCCTTGATGGTTTCTCGGTTACTTCGGATCCCCATTGATCCATTAGATCAAGAAAAGACCACATTCACCGCCCATACGGGACGTTTGCCTATAGGCGTATGCCTTTTGGCTTATGTAATGCTCTGGCACGTTCCAACGATGTATGATGGCAATTTTCCACGACATGATCGGAAACTATGGAGGTGTTTATGGATGACTTCTCGGTCATTGGGGACTCATTTCATACATGTCTCTCCACTTAGACAAAATGCTTAAAGGTGTGAAGACACCAATCTATGTCTAAAGCGGGAGAAGAGCCACTTTATGGTCAAAGAAGGCATAGTCCTTGGCCATAAGATTTCTAAAACGGGATTGAGGTAGATAGAGCAAAAGTTGATGTCATTGCTAAACTACCTCATCCTACTACCGTCAAAGGTATTAGGAGCTTTCTTGGTCATGCCGGGTTTTATCGTAGATTCATTCAAGATTTCTCTAAAATCGCTCGGCCAATGACCCATCTTCTCGAAAAAGATGCTCCTTTTATCTTCTCTCCGAGTGCATGAAGCTTTTGAAACACTTAAGAAAAAGCTACGGAAGCACCCATTCTAGTTGCCCCGGTAGGATTTACCCTTGAGCTCATGTGCGATGCAAGTGACTTTGCTATCGGTGCGGTCTTGGGGCAACGAAAACTAAGCATTTTCAGCCAATCCACCACGCGAGCAAAACTATGGTGAAGCTCGGACCCATTACACCACTCTGAAAAAAATTATTAGGCATGGTGTATGCGTTTGAGAAGTTTCGCCATACCTCATCTTGACCAAATGCGTGGTGTATACGGATCACTCGACTCTCAAATATCTCTTTGCAAAACAAGATGCAAAGCGAGATTGCTCTGTTGGGTTCTCCTCCTACAGAATTTGATATCATCATCCGTGATAAAAAGGAGGCGAGAACACAGGCTGGCGATCATCTTTCGATTAGAGAACCCTCACCGGGATGTGTTCGAGAAAAAGAAATTAATGAAACATTTCCTCTCGAAACACTCAATATGGTTTCTTTTCGTGGAGACTCATCTACCCCATGGTTTGCCGACTTTGCAAACTACCATGCGGGTAACTTTGTTGTGAAAGGATGTCGTCCCAGAAAAATAAATTCTTTAAAGATGTGAAACATTATTTACGGGACGACCCTACTTGTTTAAAATTTGTGCGGATCAAGTCATCCGGCGATGTGTGTATGGTCGGGAAGCTATTGACATTCTCAAAGCTTGCCATTCGGACCTCTTGGGGACATCATAGCCCCAACTACACCGCCAAGAAGGTGTTTGATTCCGGTTCTATTGGCCCACAATCTATAAAGATGCCCATGAATTCGTCAAAACACATGACGCTTGTCACGTCATGGGAATATCTCACAAGGAATGAAATGCATAAGCGCCATTCAAGTGTGTGAGATTTTGACATCCGGGGCATTGACTTTATGGGGCCATTTCCTTCTTCCGTGGAAACAAATACATACTGCGTGGCCGTTGACTACTTGTCAAAATGGGTTGAAGCTAAAGCTTTACCCTCCAACGATGCCGAGTTGTTGTGAAATTCTTGAAATCTCTCTTTGCTAGGTTTGGAACTCCACGAGCCATAATCGGTGATCGTGGTGCGCATTTCTGCAATGACCAATTTGCAAGAGTCATGCAAAAGTATGGTGTAACTCACGCACCTCTCTGCGTACCACCCACAAACAAGTGGGCAAGTGGAAGTTTCTAACAGGGATAAAAGAATTCTTGAGAGGACGGTCGGTGAAAACCGTGCCTCTTGGTCGGATAAGCTAGATGGCGCTCTGGGCCTTCCGTGCGACACAAAACACCCATCGGTGCACTCCATACAAGCTTGTATACGGAAGGCATGTCATCTACCGGTTGAGCTTCGAGCACAAGGCATCTTGGGCCTTGAAGCATGCTAACTTTGATATTCAGACGGTGGTGATCATCGGAAAGTTCAAATGAATGAATTAAATGAACTCCGTGATCAAGCTTACGAGAACTCTTTAATCTATAAACAAAAGACAAAGAAGATTCATGACTCAAAATCAAAAACCGCGTTTTCAACGTTGGTGATCGAGTCCTTCTTTTCAATTCAAGATTGAAGATTTTCTCGGGAAAGCTCAAGTCCGTTAGTGCGGTCCATTTACTATCGCTAAGGTTTATCCTTATGGTACCATTGAGTTATCTCAACCCGATGGTCCTAATTTTAAAGTGAATGGTCATCGAGTGAAGCATTACTTTGGAGAGGACATTCCATCCATGGTTGTCCGGACTTACAAACTTTCCCATGAACCAATGAATGCGGGATCGAGTCAAGCTAGCGACTCGGGAATCAAAAGATAGCATGCCATATGGGTTTCACCCATATTTCGACTTCTTTCTATCTTTCTACCACCCTAGTGTGGGGGGTTGCCCACATGTTTCAAAAAAAAAAAAAAAAAAAAATCTTCTTTCTAAATAATGGCCGTAGTATTTCCCTTTACGTTCTTTGTTTCGGCATAACCGCGGTACTTTGAATATTGAGGGCAATATTCATCTCTAGTGTGGGGATTCTCACGAATTTTATCATATAATTATCTGTGATCCCCGTTTTGGCCAAAATTTTTTTTTTTTTTTGAGTAATGTTTACACTTTCTCATTTGGTTATCGATCGCCTTATGCGTAAGACAAAAGGATTAGCTAATCCGAGAGCAAGCGGCTCTTGGTAAAGATATCTCAAATCCGTTTATATGGCTTGCAATTTGCCCAAATTGTATGGTTCTCAACTCACCATATCCTAAAAAGTGAAGAGTTGGCTAGCCGCAAGATTATGGCTTGTGGTAAAGCGATGGAAAAACCATAATTGGTAATCGACTCACCAAAGATAATGTTGATAATTTATCTAAGAGTTGGCTAGTCGGAAGAGTGCGGCTTACGGTAAAGACACATCAAATCCGTTATATGGTTTATGATTTGCCAATAAATCGAGATGGTTATCGGTGTACCATGGTTCTTGCTTGAACTAAAACATTTGGCTACTCGAAGTAATGGCTTTTGGTAAAGAGTTTCAAATCCATTATGTTTTCTCAAAAGATTGCTAGGGACTAGCAATAGTTTAGTGTGGGGATTGATGAGTGTGTAAATACTCATCATTTTAATCAAATCGAGCGCAAAGCGTTTAAAATGCTCAAATGCATCAAAATCTGAAAATATTCCAAAGTTGCATTTTATATGTTTCAGATGCAAAATGTTCAAAATCAGATGAAAAATGAGCAAAGTTTGCAGAATTGGCAGTTTCAGTCCCCCAAGTTTCTTAAATTGTCAAAACTAGTCCCTGAGCCATAATTTCAAAAAGTAAAATCACCAAAGGTCCTTTTAAAATCATAAGTTGTCAAATTTAGTCCTTTGGTGAAAAATGTAAAAAGTTTGAGAAAATTACAAAAGTGGTCCTTCAAGTTTGAAATTTGGCAGAATTGGTCCCTGGAAATTGAAAAATGACAGCTTTGGTCCTTGTACTTTGTGAGATTGTCACTTTTGGTCCCTTGAAACTTCTTTGATGAATTGGCAGCCAAGGTCCTTGCAATTTCAGAATTTACACATATGGTCCCTATCATATTAAACCTATTAAACCATTTGGACCTTGTCACTAACCCCATATGACCGCCATAACCCTTGGACCCCTGTCAAGTACCATTTGAACCCCCTTTTGATATTACCTTTGGTCGAACCAGTCAAACCCAAACCAACCCCGCTCATCCCTTTCCCGTTTTGCCTCCCATCGCCCACCATTGCAACCACCTCACTTCACCTATCACCACAACTTGTTCCCCCACCTCCACGAACTCAAATACAATTAATGCCTCTCCCCATTTCACTCAATCACCCCATTGTTAAAATCTAGATTTGGCGCCAAAATCCATTTAAGCGCCATGATCAATTCTAGCCAATCAATGGTTGAGATTCTTCTTTGGGATCCGCTCGAGAAAGGTGAGAGAAAGAGATGGGTGCATAAAAGAGCCAAAGGAAGCAAGAAAAAAAGTTAGTCTTAGTTTTAAAAATTGTATGTCAATTTCAATTCCTTAGTCTAAGTTAGCTTTGTCTTGGTATTTTAAGTTCATTTGTATTCAAGTTAATCATTTAAGTGTATTGCAACTTAATTTGATTATCAATTCAAGTTTTAAGTTCAATTTCCAAATTTTATATTCTTGTTGAAATTTTTAATCTCAAAATCATTGTCAAATCCTTTAGCGGTGTAGTTTTAAGCTTAAACAAGCTCCAATAAGCTTGTCAAAGCTTTGTATAAGCTGTTATACATTTCATGCAACTTTATACTGGTCAACAAAAGTCAAATTTGGAACAAGAATGGTGCGGGGTGATATGGTTTGATTGAGAAAGGAAAATGGGTTGAAATGGAAGTAATTGGGTGGTTTATATAGGATTAGTGATCTTGGGTTCTTGGTTTCACAGGTTGGCGAGCCATAGTGGCTATTGGACAAATTGTAAGTGATTTTACAAATCTTGCATACAATGTATTTGTGCTCATAATTAGTTAAAACACATTCTAAAAGTAGTAATTAGGTTAAGAGAATCTAGCTTGATCATTGGTACATGCTTAGTCAGTTGTTATATCATTTTAATTGGCAAATCAAGATATTAAGGGGTGTTTGTTTTACTGTCATACCTGTCTCACAGGTGAAATCAGTGCTAGCTTCTTGTTGGTTTAAGTTTACTTAGCATATTTGAGCTCAATTGAGTCATTAAAATTGAGTCTACAACCCTTATAGTCAAAATAAGTTTCAATCTGTCCTACTGTGAGATCTGTTATGGATTTGGATTTGAAATCTCTTGATTTGTGTTAAGAAGTGTTAACCAGAGGTTGCATTGTGTTCTTTTCATTCAAAAACATCAATATTAGTCATCAAAGTG
Organism: Chrysanthemum lavandulifolium; assembly: GCA_022545495.1. Taxonomy (NCBI): domain Eukaryota; kingdom Viridiplantae; phylum Streptophyta; class Magnoliopsida; order Asterales; family Asteraceae; genus Chrysanthemum; species Chrysanthemum lavandulifolium. The sequence continues at coordinate 128,047,355 of CM040245.1, forward strand.
GATTCAAGTTTCATTTTAGTCAAAGTGTATAACCATTTTCAAAAGTCAAAATGTCAAAACTCGTTTTTGCGAGAACTTGCAGATTGAGCACGGGGTTCAATAAGGCTTTGCGAGTTCGGTTTTTGGTTTACAAGTAGTCTACTTGGTGGTCTTTAAGACCTCATCACATTTTTAGCTTAAGCCCTCTGGTTGAGCTTGTGCATAGGCTCAAAGTTAAGCCCCCAGTGCTTCTGCTCACGGGGCTCGGTGACATTGAGCTTTTCTCGGTTTATCCAAGCTTGCGGTGCTTATTAAAAGCTTGTCAAAGGCTGGTATTTTGATTATAAGCGATCACTTAGGTCTAGTTTAGAACTTAATCATTGGTTTTTAGTTTGTAGCTTAGTTGGGTGCTTATTTTGGGACTGCAAGTTGACACCTAGAATCTGTTTTTAGCTTATTCTCATAATCATCAAATCCTTGTATTTTCATATTCAGCAGTTATAGCTTGTTGATTTCTGGTTCATTTGGTCATTTTTAGTATTCCATAGTTTCTGTTTCCAGTGTGGTAGCTTATTTGCTCATTTGCTTATCAAGTGCTTATTTCAATAAGCACTTGATTCATCGATTCAATTTTCTCCACATAACATCTGTTTTTCCAATTTTCCTAGCTACTTAACATTATTTTAGAGTTTACGAAATTTTGATTTTTATAATTTGTTTGCTATTTTCTTGATTTTAATTAGTTTTAAGCATTTTAATTAGCCTTTAATACAAAAAATTGAGAAAAGGTCAAAAAAATAAGTTTTCATTTTCTTAGGCTTAGATAAATATAAAAAGTAAAAAAAGTAATTTTCATATTTTCATAGTTCATTTGGTAATTTTAGTGATTTAATTAGTTTTTAATAGTTTAAAATTCCTAGAAAATAGAAAATTAATCGAAAATTACAAAAGCAGTTTTGAAAAGTCTATTTTGATATTTTAGACTTTTCAAGTCTTAATCTTATTTTTCTAGCCTAATTTCCTATTTTCTTGTATTTTAGGTAATTAATTATTAGTCAAAAATAGTTTTTAATTAGATAATTAGTTATAAAAATAATTTTATTTTTCTAATAATTTTCTTTTATCATTAGGTTTGTAAAAACATCATTTTCATATTTTAGGGTTAATATTGACTTAGGTTCACTTTTTAATTTGTACGTTACGTAGATTTTAATTTCAGTTTTATAAAACATAAAAACAAAAACATCATTTTAATTATAGTGATAGCATTTATTTAATAGATTTTATCTTTTTAATTTTCTTTAATTTGCATTTAAGCCGTTGTTATTTGTTGGCTTTTCTTGTAGTTATAATATCATTCAGATCCCTTTTCGTTCAAATTTCGATCACTATTCGTTGATTGATCCATTGCATAGCTTCATTGGGACATAACGACGGGAGACTCTATACTCTCGGATATTCATTGCATTCGTGCTTGAGCGTTTTAAGGCGATTACGGTTCCGCCATTCACAAGTGGCGAGCTTGTGTGATTTAGCTTGTTGTTTGGCGCGCATCAAGCATTAATAGCATCTATTGGCTAGTTCATTCTCTTAGTTTTTAGAGATTTGGTTGTGTATCTCTCTGTTTTATTGAATGAATACTTTTATGCCATGATTATTATGTGTGTTGTGCTTGTTATATTGTACTTTTATCTCATTCCCTCAAGTTGCACTCCTTGACATTTCTTCTTCTTGAAGAAAGCTATTATGATAGACGGATCCTTTCCGGATAACTAGGCGGATCCTCCTTGAAGGAAAGTGGGATCCGTGTCTGAAGCAAAAATTTCTACTAACTTGAGTCTCTTTTGCGGAAATTATGCACTATACTCTTGTTTTCTAACCTTTACTTTGTAGATTTTCAAAATAACACATGAAGATTTTGACACCATAAAAGCTAGGGAGCTTTGTGTCAAACAATATTGCAAAATCATTTGCAACTTAATCCAATTTTGGATTACACTTCATGATACCCATTGCAAGTTTGCAATATTCGAGGGGAGCACGTTTTCGTCATAGGCGAACCATTTGCAAACTTAATTGCAAACACAAGTAGCTTATTTTACACTATGTCCTTGACGCCTTTTTTTTTTTTTTTTCAAGGGATGGACTAGTCAAGGGGAGTTAAGGCAGTACCATTCTCGTCACTTGCTCTCGTTACATCTTTTATAATTTTTTATAAAAATTGTGTTAGTTTCTTTTAACACTTTTTGTTTCGACAAAAGGGGAGAAGAAAGTAAAACTACAAATTCAAACGTTATTTAATTCTAGCTTTTCTTTAAAATAATTTTATGTTTTGTCATCAACAAAAGGGAGATTGTTAATACAAATAAGCCGTAAAAACGTTTATTTATATTTTACGATCTTCTAATGTTTTGTCGATAACAAAAGTAAAATCATATTAACGAAACAAATAAAATACGTAAATGGTTTGAACTAATAGTTTTCTAACACACTTACGTTTTCACATAAAACACTATAACAAGATTAAGTGACTTTATATTATAGATACATATGTACAACAACTAGTGTTTACATATTGGCTTAACAAGTTTAAGTAATTCTATGAGTTAGATACATATGTACAACAACTAGTGTTTACATATTGGGTTAATACATACTTATATTAAGTATACTAAAATGGGTAAAAACAAGTATATACTAAAATGGGTAAAAGCAAGTATATACTAAATAGACATGGTTTTATATATACCACTTACACAAGTTCAATGTATCCTTAAGGTACATTGTATCTAGATAGAAAACCATGGATCAACCCATAACCCATGACCCATGACCCATAACCAAAAATACCCATGGGCAAGAGGAGCGTTCCACGGACCCCTAGCTTTGTGCTAGCGGATCCCAGTGGAAGGGATCCGTGGGATCCGGGAAGCGATGAGAATTTTTCTATAAATAGAGAGCCATTTCTTCCTTACTTGATATCTCTTACACATATACTTCCCCAAGTATTCTAACCTCTAACCTCGGATCCAAGAGATCTATGTAGCTTTTCTCTTTTGTTTTGTGTGATCTTGTAGATTCCTCTTAAGGAAAGATCACCACATCTTGAAGACGTGCAAGCTCAAGTCCATGAGTTGCCGTGCCGTCATCATCAAGATAACGAAGGTTCTCTTGTTGATAGTTCTTCCTTTCTCCATAGATGTTGGGTTGAAGGCATTAGTGAAGAATGCCGAAAGTGCCAAGATGAAAGCATTAGTGAAAGGTGCTCATCATCCGCGTCAAAGCATTAGTGAAGAATGCTTAAGGTGTCAAGACGAAGGCATTAGTGAAGGATGCCAAGCGTTGTGTCAAAGGCATTAGTGAAGGATGCCGAAGAATCAAATCAAGTAGCATTTGGGAAGAAAGCTTAGGTCGTATAATCGATGAGGTGCATCGTTATACATATAAGTGTTTATTTATTCACAAGGATGGTGATATCCTTGATGGTGTTGTAACAAGGTAGATCTCTTGATAATAGGTGTTGTGTCGTGAAGGGTAGTAGTTCCTCCATAATGGAACTAGGTGCTTAGCCTAGTACCTAATAAAGGGTGGCGATGTTGTGATATGATTAGTTCTCTAAGGTGTGAAAGAACTGGTGGTTAGCCTAGCACCGTATAAAGGGTAGGCGACGTTGTGTTAGGTGTGGTTCGCCTTGGTGTGAAAGAACTCGGTATTTAGCTTTGTACGGGAAAAAGGTTAAGCGGCGTTGTGAAGGCTTCTCCGCCATAAGGAGATTTGGTGTAGTGCTTACGAACTCGAGTAGGTGACTCGGGGAGTGGAGTAGGGCAAGGAAGGTGTCCTTGTAGCCGAACCACTATAAATAACTTGTGTCATGGTGATGTGCTTCTTACTCTTTATCTTTCATTATATGTTTATATATCTATCTATCAACGTCCAACATAAACAACCAAATAGATTGACATAAGTCGATCTAAATATTTAAAAGGAAGTTTTAAATTGGTAAAACTATTCAACCCCCCCCCCTTCTAGTTTTCCACATCCTTGCCTTCCATCAACTCACAACCTTCCGACCGTTGGATGATCGAACTTGAAGATCAAGTTAGCTTCCTCATGAGTTCTTCACGAAAATCCTAAGTCTTCATACCATGTGAACAAAGTTTCTTCCTCGTGCGAGCGCTTTATGATCCTCATAACACGCAGCATAGCACCGATCCCCGAACATGCTTCCGTTGACTAGGCATCCTCGCATATTAATGGAGCGGGAGGAAGATTCCTACAATACCGGACCTAGGAATTTCAATGAAACCCGTGAGGCATGGAAAAACAAGCCCGACTTCTCTGGGACAAACCAAAGAATTCACCTCAATGATTTCTCATGGCCCCACCTAACGGTCCTAACCAACAAAACGTCGAAGGATGTTGCAAAACCTAGTTGCATCCCAAGAAACCCAAATGGCTAAGCTCGGACCGCTTTAACCATCAACAAGCCGAGATGGATAGGAAAATAGACAACCTTTTGAAAGCCATAACTAATAGTGATAAGAAGGTTAGTGCTATCTCAACTCCGAGCCTTGGTATAGAGATTAAGGATCCAAGCAAGCTAACTAAGCACGTCCAATTCGTCAATACCATCGCCTTAGTGAAACCGGATAGAACGGATGATGAAGAGGACCATACACTATGGATGATGAAACACCCGAGGAAGTAGATGAAGTAGACATTGACTATTTCAACAAATTTCCTACGGAAAAGAACTATCCCGCCACCCTTACTTGGTCGTGACCTCCGTCACATGTATGTTAGGAAAAGTCCTAGAATCAAGTTTGGGAACCCTTGGAATCTTAACATACCATGTTGCATAGGACACCTTTTGTGTGCAAAGGCCTACATTGATCGCAAACCCTATTAACATAATGACTAGCACCTACTACAATTGGATAATGAAGAAGCCTATCCCAACTAGGCAAGACCCCGATAATCCTAGTGATAAGTGCAATTTTCTCGGTAGAGTTAAGGGATTGCCGTCTCATGTAGGTAGTTTCACGTTCCTACGAACTTCATAATTGTGGATGATATTAGCACGGCCATTGACCCTAGCTTGTCCCCGTTCTTACAGGAAAACCTTTCATAGAAAGCACCGGATGACCTATAACCCCTCGTTAGGAATAGTGCGATTCAAGGATGAGACCGACGACATAGCTTACCAAATGCCGTTTAAGATTGAGAAGTTTTCATCATTCTCTAATGATGAAAAGGAACTTAAACTGTCGGTCTATTACAGGAATGATGAGGATAGGGAAAGGGGAGTAGATTATGTTATGGCTAAGATTTTTGGGTTCTATAAAGATTGTTTGAATTTAGGACCGAAATATAGGACCGAGTGGGGAGAGGACGAACTCTTAGAGAGGTGCATCATAGGACACTTCTACAACATGGAATCCCCCGATAGAGACCGTCAAGAGGGCGGTGGTGAAGCAACGTAGGAGCACGACTATGAGTCTAGCTACAAGACTCTTAAATAAAGAAAATCGCTTCATGGGAGGCAACCCATGCTTAATTGTTTGCTTGTTAGTGTCATATATCTTTTATTAATTGTTTATCCTCATGTTTAAATTTGTAAAAATGCTTTATTTTGTTTTTAACCTCGTCTTAATTGCATATAAAGGTATTTTACATAAGGGATAAGTGTAGGGAGGATTACACACGTTTTCAAAAGAAGCGTAAACATGAGAATAACAATGAACTAAAAGATATTTATGTTTGTTTGTTCGAGTCAAATGCTTGTATCGAGTCATAATGGATGTTTTTGAAATTTTTCCAGTTCTAAAGATGTAAAATTTCCATAATTTTTCCAAAATCGAGACCGCTTTTTGTCGGGATAACTGACGGTGTCGAGATAACTGGTGGCGTCGAAGGAGTAAAACATCGATTATTTTTTCTCGTTTTCGAGCTACTTATAAATTTTGGAATTTTCAGTCTTAATTTTCTTAGAAATTCGTAAACATCCATTCCACAAGCATTATATCCTAGTTTAAATCGAGTCTTATATATATTATTACGCTTGATTTTACGAAGGTTTTGTTTGTTTTCTTCAAGTGTGCGAGTTTAGTTTGTCAGAAGAAGTTACATAAGATTGGAAGGAGCTTTTCATAATAATTCTTCTTGAAAAGGATTTAACCACCACTTACACGGATCCTACCGAGCTAATCGGGGAGTATTAGTTTCTTCGTTTTAATTACCTTCCATTATCATAACTTTGATACTTTCGGGGAACATTGGGGACAATGTTCAGTTTAAGTGTAGGGAGGGAAAATAAAACGGGAACTTTGAAACTATGCTTATCCTTGATTATTTGCTTTGTCCAATTGCATTTGCGTAATAAACCATGAGAAAATGTCGGTTAGGGTAATTTTGGCACCAAATTTAAAAATTTTCATGACATATAGGAGTGGGCCATTAGTCTTAACAAAAGCGTCTCATGGATAGGAAGTTGCATGACTAGCACAAAACCCTTTACCACTTAAATTCCACCCAAAATGTGAGGATCGCCCTTAGATTAGTAGGAATTAAAGCATTCATCTTTAATGCTTAGAGTGTGAACCGGTAGTATATTAGATTCTAGAACTTGTTTTGTGATGCATTCGAGATCGCAAGTGAGGCTACACTTATGTAGTTAGGAATAACTAAATGATAAGAGGCATTAGGATAAACCTTGTTTGATACCGTAATATAATTACTTCTTCCACATCGGTTGAGTAATTACCCACACCCTTTGCGTTGTACTCATCTTTAGTACACGATACCCTAGTTAACCCTCGAGCCTATCCTTTTCGCGGTTCTCGTGATGTTTGGTTTTCCGAATATCAATGAAGAGCATTGTTTACACCCCACCCCAAATATACACCCAAATCGCCTTAGCCTACCCCTTATGCACTCACTTTTAGTGCAAATGTTTGTTATCACCCTAAACCCTTAGTTCAATTATCTAGTTGCTTGCATAAGTTGCTAAGTCAGTCATATCCTTTGTATCAGGTTTTGAGACGATTGGGATTCATGGGAAAAGTTAAAGTTTATGAAATGACGGAAGGAGCGTTAAATTCAAATTCCTTTGTTTGCATAATAATGTACCCCAAGTGTTTTGATCTTTTCAATTCGGGTCAAATTAGTGTTAGAGTAATAAAAACTCAAGTGTAGGGATGTGCCTATAAATCCCTATCATTTTGATATTACCGTAGAGGATGGTAGAGTAAAGTGTATGAAAAAAAAAAAAAAAAAAAAAAAAAAAAAAAAAAAATAGAAAAGAGAAAAAAAAAAAAATAGAGTAAAAAAAAAAAAAAAAAAAAAAAAAAAAAAAAAAAAAAGCAGGCTACCATCCTACATCTATCCTTTAAATTTATGTTTGTTTATTTCAATTACCTAGAGTTTTAGAGTGTCGAGTCTTGGCTTAGCAAGCGCCATTCTTCGTATGCATTTAACATAGAGATTTTTGACTTGCCACCACTAAATAGCCTATCCCACCAAACCCTTGTTTCCCTACCGTAAGCCTAACATTACAACCCTTTAAAGACCTCTTTGATAGTCTTTCCTAGGTGCTACGTAAGCGATGGAGGTTTTATCTATTCTCAAGCCTATGGTAATCTATGTACTAGGACCGGTTAATGAGTGTTTATCTTCCATTTCTATTTGTTATATTTCATATATACACCCGAGAGAGATGTGAGTACCCAAACACCCCATGTGAGGTGCTAGTATGTAATTCCGTGCTTGTTATGACTTTTGGGGCTTATATGTGTTGTGGACCGTTTTGAATTAATGCTTCATGACCCCTAACTTATAAATTAATTGGCTAAAAGCACATTTGCTTGAGGACAAGCAAATAACAAGTGTAGGGATATTTGATAATGTTTTAAAAGGTACCATTTTGAGGGGTCGTTTTAGCCCTTATTTGATCACTTTTGTATCCGTTATTGCTTAATTTCGTTCCTTTTCACTTTTTAGGTCTCTTGAAGGCAAAATGTTGGAATGACACTTATTTGGACGAAAAGCGCGAATATCTGAAGAAAATGGCCAAAGTCAAGAATCGAGCCACTCATGATCTTTGGAACCGAAGGGGCGCGGTGTCGGTGTTAATGTGACGCCGTCGCATCACTTTTAATGACGGCCGGAGCTAAATTGCTCATTTACAAGTGGCGACGTCGGGCTTAAAAAGTAGACCGTCGCAACTCGGACGGCCTAGATGTGACCCGCACGGCGTCGAAGAGGCGAAGAGACGGCGCCACGGACATAAGGTGACGCCGTCGCAAGGTTAACGTGGCCAAGACGAAACCACAATGACGGCGACACGGCGGCCACGAAACATAAGGTGGCCGTCGCATATGTAATCTTATATATAGAATCCGAATTTTTCAGTTTTGGGAGAGTCTTTTGGGTGAAAACCTAAAACCGAACCTAAGGTGTCTTGTACAGATTTTAGGGTTTTAAACCCTATCTTACATCAAGATAAGTATTTACTTCATTAATTCAATTAAGTCTTTGATTATTTGTGTGTATGCTTGCATGTTCTCCATGTCCGGCTAATTTATTTGTGTGTTTGCTTAGGAAGTATGAAACTTAATTATTGAATATTGATTGGTTGTTTCTTATCTTAGTTGATTAATGATCTAGTAATGCGATAGGTCATTCGTTGTGTACTTAATGCTTGATTCATCTTTGTGAACCTTAGAAT